>CM046657.1:189994337-190594337 GCA_025594165.1 Tamias sibiricus | reverse complement strand
ATGCAAATATTTCTTATTTATATCTCATTGGGATAAAACTCAATTTTTGTCATAATAATATATAAATAAATATAATTTAATTTTTTATTTAACAATAACATAATTTATATATGAACTCCATAGTACTGATTCTGAAATGTGAGGGCACAATTAATCAATATGAATCCAATGAAAGAAACCAACTTCAGATGTTAAGAGAGGCATGTGAGGGATATGTGATTCCAACAGCAGAAAAAGTCATGGAAACTGAAATTGGAGCCTGACCTGAATTGAAGAGTATTTTAGGCCAAAGGATACTAACAGAAATGTATTGAGGAAACTATCAAAGCTGAGATGTTGACAGGGTTTCTGACAAAAAGTAAGCACCCTGTGTTTCACTGAGTAACAGAGCTGGAAGTTTCTTTCCTCTCTATTTTTTGGTAGAAATTTTTAATTTTTATGCAACTTATATAAATCATATTTTAAATTTCATTTTTAATTGATACATAACAATTGTACATGTTTTTGAGGTAGAATGTGATATTTCATGCGTAGATCATGCAATGATCAAATTGGGGTATTTAGACCATTAACCATATCAAATATTTATCAATTCTTTGTGGTGAGAACATTTAAAACCCTCTTTTATAGTTATTTTGAAATATGCAATATCACAAACTAAAGTCACTCTCTCGTGCAATTGAACAGCAGAACTTATTCCTCCTAAGTGTAACTTTGTACTTTTGACAGGGCTCTCTCCCCATCCCTCCTCTCCCCCTGCCCTCCTTAGCCCTCAGTAGCCACTACTGTACTTTATGGATCAACATTTTTAGATTTTGTATATAAGTGAGATCATGAGGTATTTAACTTTCTGTGTATGACTTATTTTACTTAAAACAATTTCCTCCAGGTTCACCCATGTTGCCAACAAAGGACAGAACTTTATTTTTTAAAGTGGATTAATAGTGCTTCATTAAGTAGATATGCAACACTTTCTTTATCCATTCATCTGTTGATGGACATTTAGATTGGTTCCATATCTTGGCTTTTGTAAAAAATGTTGCACTAAACATGAGAGTGCATATTTCTCTTTGTCATCATGACTTGGAAAAGGAAACAATTCTTAGAGTGAAAAGAAAACATAAAGAATGGGAGAGCATATTAGCTTTTGACAAGGTATTAATATCAAGAATAAATAAGAAACTAAATTGGACAACAAAGAAAAAATGATCCAATTAATAAATTGCCAAAAGACCTGAATAGACATTTCTCAAAAGAACACAAATAGATGGTTAAGAAGTATATGAAAAAATGCTCAACATCATTAATCATCAGATAATGCAAAAGAAAACTGTAATGGGCTATTACTTCACCTCAATTAGAATGGCTATTATTAGAAAGACAAAAATTTACAAATGCTTCTATGAATGAAGAGAAAGGGAATCATTATACAGTATTGGAAGAATGTAAATTAAGACAGCTATTATGGAAAACATTATAAATGTTCCTCAAAATTAAGGACACAGCAACCATATGATCCAGCAACCCATCTGCTGGCTATATATCCAAAATAAATTGGATTCTTTTTTGGAAAATATTAGTGATTGACTTAAAATAAAAGACATAAATACATACTGGATCTGTTGTATAAGAATGTTGTGCATTACATATTGTAACAATTTTGTTTGGCAATATTTAATGGGAATACATTTCATAAATTTTATTAATATTTAAAAATTGATCTTTTATTGCAATTATCTGTGATCAAATAATAAAAAAAACTGTACACATGTGCAGATTGATATTAAAGTATTCTAGCATTAGAATATAATAAGAAGATACAATATATAAAATTTGGTTGCAGTGAATATAGGTAGTAAAATTTTTGTGAAATGCTTTTTATTCCTATGCAATGTTCTAAAAGCATCTTAATGCATGCTGTGAGTATATATGCACATGGATATATGTGTACGTATGGAGATAAGTATAGCTATTTAAGTGTATCTAATCTGCTTCCTCCAAGAACTCAGAAAGATGTAAAGAGCATTCTACTCTCTTAATTTTTTAAAAAATTCAGATTAACTAAAGAAACATTTTAAAATCCCTGCTAACAACTAAGATTGCAAGGTAACAAGTACTCCCAACACTAAGAAAAAACAGCACCCTTCCCCAAATAAAGGACTGCCTTGCCTGTTAAAGAACATAGGAAGAAATCGGGACCATAATACAAACAGATAAAAAGAAACCAGTTAAAGAAATTGTTAACAGTTTCAGCTAATAAAATAGTACAGAGGTTCTAGAGACAAATCAGTTACTCACAGACTTGTAAGTGGCAGGGATCTCTGTCAGGTTCTTTAAAAGCCCAAGCTCTGCATAAAAATGTGGAATGTGGAAGGAAGAGAGAAAGCTTTGCTTGTGGTACAGGTATCGAGGAAGACAGGAAAAATCTTGCACAATAAACCTTAGCAGGTCTTCTCAGGACCTTTTTTCAAAGTCTCAGGCTTCTGGAAGAGGGTGCAGAAAATCATTTCATTGGGGAACAGATAAAGACACACCATAGCTAAAAAAAAAATTTTAAACTATGCTCTCTCTGGGGCAGAGGTAGGAAAAAGGCCTGAAGGTAAGCCCCTGTGCCAGTATTATTAAAGATCTATCATGCTTGGAAAATGGGAAATATTTTGTCCACAATACTCAGAGCTGAAACAAGGCAGAGCAAACCACATCCCTGAGAACTAATGACAGGAAACTCACTTACCTGTAAGGCTGTTAGTTCTCTCACCTCTATCCACACACATCCACCAAACAGGATCCTCACAAGTACCAAGTAACAGGCAGGTTGAGAAAACCACAAAGGAAGCCTGGAGTCAGACCACCCTCCTGAATTGCAGGCTTATAGAAAAAGCTGAACCCTCAGAGAACTCTACACCAAGGAAAACTCACCTGTGGTACGTGGAAAATCACAGAAGCAAAACCCCAAATCTTGGGCAAATCCTTACCAGATCAATTCAATCTTCTTTGCTAACTGACTGAAAAAAGACTACTGATTTCCAGGGGTGAACATTCCTAAACAAGCTATCAACTGCTCTGGTGACTGGTTAATTATTTTTGAGACAGTGTTAAAAAAAGTTAAAACATATCAAGCAATCCAGAGAATCAGAGAGGGACTATAGTCATTAGGTAGAGCCTTTAAATTAGTATGATTCAAATGTTGAGGAATAGAAGGAGAATGGCCAAAGACATTCACAAATATATGATGGATTTCAGAAAAGAGGAGGAAATTAGAAGAAATAATATAAAATAAACGCTAGCAAAATAATGTGATAACAGTGATGAATTCCTTTGATAAGATCATACCTAGACAACACAGAGTGAAAGAAAGAATAAGTAAAATTAAACATAGGCCACTACAAATTACCAGTCTAAATTTTTTCAAAAAAGAAAAAATAAAGGAGAAGCAAATAGCCAAATGGTTTAAGATATATGAAATTAAAATTCCAAAAAGGAGGAGGAAAAGAAGAAAAAAAGTTGAATTCATAATTACAGAGAAATTTCAAAATATAATGAAAGAAATCCAGCAATCAATCCAAAAAAGTGAAGTCAAGATATAGATCAAAGATAGACAGACACACACACACATACCTGTAAATAGCAACATATTCAGACAAGTAATATTAAGATAGCTGAATACCAAGAAATGAAAGAATTAAATGGAAAATAGTCAGATACAAAGGACACATTAAATACAGAAAATAAGTGACAGAATATCTCTGACCAGATAAGCTGCAAAGTAGAATATAATGGAACAATTCTGAAGTATGGAAGGAAATTTCTTCCAAATTATAATTTTATATCAAATCTAAGTATATTTCACAACTGTAAAAGATCTGAAAACTCTTTTCAGGCCCCCCTCCAAAAAAAATTAAGAGAATTGATTGCCTGCAGATATTTCCTATAAGGAAGAGTAAATAAAGTGACACAGAAATTGTTACTCCAGAGAAACTTGGATCTATAGGAAATTTTTATTTTCAGGAATGGTCAATATAAAAATAAATATAAAAGGCATTTATCTTTTCTTTTCATGTTTTATATAAAAATGGCATAAAGCAAGAAAAAATATGAATATTATAACATGTAAATTTAACATATGTACCAAAGAATACAGAAGATGGGAGAGCTGAATCGAACTGTGCTGCTGTAATAGTCATAAAATATAAATGACCATGTATGATATTTTGTACTGTGATAAGGTTAATGATCTATATTATAAAACCAAAGCAACCACAAAATAAACTAGAGACAGGAGCTAAAAATGAAATTAAACCAAATGATATAAATACACATTTAAATCTAAGGCCGAGGAGCTCAGGCAGGCCTAGGACAGCCCCTGGGTGGAGACCTGGGGTGGAGCCCTCCCTGAGGTTCCCTATTTACCAAGACTGTGGTCCACTCTGCCCGCCCGCCTCCATCTTGGAACACTGCAACCATCTCCATAGTTCTGCTCACGTGGGAGCCTCCACCTTCTGACAACTGACAGCGACTAGAGACAGCAGCTTGCTGCAGCATCACATGCCACAGTGCTGCATCTCCGAATAGGTCACCCAACACTATTTGATGGCCTGCCCTTTCAGCCCCATCTTTGAAAGTTGTTGCATCCATCTTGGGACACCTCTATCTTGGGACACCTGTACTACCATCTCAGGTTACCTCTGCAGTATCACCATCCTCATTTGTGGCAGCTTCCATCTTTGGACACCAGTTTCGGATTGGAAGCCCAACACCAAGACACACATCAGTAACCTGCAGGGACACTATAAGACTATAGGGTAGAAACTGTAACACCTTGAGTTCTGCCCACACCGACCTGTGCAGGACCCAGGCTCAGAGTGGGCCTGGGTTCATCCCGCCACTGGCAAACACCCCCGCCAAGTTCAGGCTCTGCCATAGGACCCTCTTCTGACCAGCAGACCACCGCAGGAGCTCATATTTGGCCAGTTCTGCCCACACCAACCTGCATGGGACCCAGGCCCAGGGTAGGTCCAGAGTCCACTACCCTACCCCTACCTGGGAGCACAAGTCTAACCCATTTCCATCTTGAGACACTGCAGACATAGCCATAGCCTTCCCCACACAGTAGCCCCTACCTTTTGACAAAAGACAGCCACATCACAGAGCAGGCAACCCAAAGACATTGTGAGGCCCACCCTTTCAGCCCCATCATTGGAAGACATTGCATCCATCTTGGGGCACCTTCACTGTTATCTCGAGTTACGTCCACTATTGCCGACACCACCTTTAGTTTTAGTAGCATACATTAAAGGACACCTGCAGGGTATGAAAGCCCAACATTAAGGTGAGGTACACACAATCTGCATGGATACTTCAAGAATAAAGGGTAGAAACTGTAATATCTCAGATCCACACTGCAAGAATGAAAGACAAATAGATAACATAAAAAAAACTAGGGAGGAAATTACCCCAAACAAACCAGGATACTACAATAACAAAACCCATACTCAGCGAAGTTGATGAAATGTCAGAGAAAGAGTTCAGAAAATTCATAGTTAAAATTATCTGTAAATTAAAGAAAGACCTAAATGAGCAAATACAGGCAAAAATTGATGACTACAACAAAGATATAAGAGAACAAATACAGGTAGCAAAAGATTACTTCAAAAAAGAGATAGAAACTCTGAGGGAAAAAAAAGTCAGAAATCCTTGAAATGAAGGAAACAATAAACCAAATAAAAAAACACAATAGAAAGCATCACCAACAGACTATACCAATTGGAAGAAAAAAATCAGATAATGAAGACAAAGGATACGATCTGGAAAGTAAAGTTGACCACACAGTGAAGATAGTAAGAAACCATGAACAGAACACCCAAGAATTATGAGACAGCAAATCAAAAGACCAAATATAAGTACTCTTATATTGGGATAGAGGAAGGCACAGAGTTTCAAACCAAAGGAATTCACAATCTCTTCAATGAGATAATATCAGAAAATTTCCCAAGCATGAAGAATGAATTGGAAAACCAAATACAAGAGGCTTACAGGACATCAAATGTACAAAATTACAACAGATCTACAAGACACATAATAATGAAATGCCTAGCATACAGAATAAGAATAGAATTTTAAAGGCTGCAAGAGAGAAGAATCAGATCACACATAGGGGGAGGCCAATTTGTATCATGGCAGATTTTTCAACCCAGACATTCAAAGCCAGGAGATCATCGAACAACATAAACCAAGCTCTGAAAGAAAAGGGAGGCCAAACAAGAATCGTATATCCAGCAAAATTAAGCTTTAGATTTGAGGATGAAATAAAAACCTTCCATGATAAACAAAAGTTAAAAGAATTTACAACTAGAAAGCCAGCACTGCAGAACATCCTCAACAAGATAACCCACAGAGAGGAAATGAAAAACAATGCTGAAAATCAGCAGAGGGAGGTAGGTATTTCACTAAAGGAAAAACCAATCAGAGGAGAAACCATGTCAAGTTAAATACTAAAATTAAACAAAAATAGCTGGGAATACAAATCATGTCTCAATAATAACTCTGCATGTTAATGGCCTAAACTCACCAATCAAGAGACAAACTAGCAGATTGGATCAAAAAAATAAAATAAAATCCAACAATATGCTGCCTCCAAGAGACTCATCTCATAGGAAAAGACACACACAGGCTGAAGGTAAAAGGTTGGTAGAAATCATACCACTCACAAAGACTGTGGAAGCAAGCAAGACTTTCTATCCTCATATCAAATAAACTAGACTTCAAGCTAAAGCTAATCAAAAGGGATAAAGAAGGGCACAACATAATGCTCAAGGGAACCATTTACCAACAAGACTTAACAATTATATATGCCCCAAACAATGGAGCATCTATGTTCATCAAACAAACTCTTCTCAAGTTCAAGAGTCAAATAGACCACAACACGATAATTTTGGGTGACTTCTACACACCCCTTTCACCACTGAATAGATCTTGCAAACAAAAGCTAAACAAAGAAACTATATAACTCAAAAATACAATAAATAACTTAGACTTAGCTGACTTATATAGAATATTTCATCCTTCAATGAGCGAATACACTTTCTTCTCAGCAGCACATGGATCCTTCTCTAAAATAGACCACATATTATGCCACAAAACATCTCTTAGCAAATATAAAAAAATAAATACTACCCTATCAGACCATAATGGAATGAAATTAGAAATCAATGATAAAATAAGAAATAAAAGCTACTACAAAACCTGGAGACTAAATAATATACTACTAAATGAACATCAGGTTGCAGATGACATCGAAGAGGAGATTAAAAAATTCTTAGAGGTGAATGAGAGTACTGACACAACATATCAAAATCTCTGGGACACTATGAAGGCAGTTCTAAGAGGAAAGTTCATTGCATTGAGTTCATTCCCCAAAAGAAAAAAAAGTCAACAAATAAATGACTTCACATTACATCTCAAAGCTCTAGAAAAAAGAACAGACCAATACCAAAAGTGGTAGAAGACAGGAAATAATTAAAATCAGAGCTGAAATAAATGAAATTGAAACAAACAAAAAAAATTTTAAAAACTGACAAAACAAAAAGTTGGTTCTTTGAAAAAAAAAAATAAAATTGGCAGACCCTGAGCCAGGCTAACAAAGAGAAGGAGAGAGAAAACTCAAATTACTAACGTATGTGATGAAAAAGGAAATATCACAACAGACACTGTGGAAATAGAGGAGACAATTCGAAATTATTTTTAAAACTTGTACTCCAAAAAATTACAAAACATCGAAGGCATTGACAGATTTCTAGAGTCATATGATTTGCCCAAATTGAAGCAGGATGATATGCACAATATAAACAAACCAATTTCAAATGATGAAATAGAAGATGCCATCAGAAGCCTACCAACCAAGAAAAGCCCGGCACCAGAAGGATACACAGCCAAATTCTCCAAGACCTTTAAAGAAGAACTAATACCAAATGGACTTCAATTTATTTCAAGAAATAGAAAAAGAGGAAGGTCAATGGGGAGGGAGGGTAAGGAGGGGGAAAGGGGGTATAAAGGAAAAAAAAAAAAGAAAAAGAAGATGGTAGAATGAGATGGATATCATTACCCTAAGTGCATGTATGAAGACATGAATGGTATGAATATACTTCATATACATCCATGGTATGAATATACTTCATATACAAACATGTAAAAATGTGCTTTATATGTGTATTACAAATTGTAATGCATTCTACTGTCATATACAACAACTTTGAATAAACAAATAAAAAAAGAAAAGAAAACGAGGGAGCACTTCCAAACTCATTCTATGAGGCCAATATCACCCTGATTCTAAAACCAGGCAAAGACACATCAATGAAAGAAAACGTCAGACCAATATCTCTAATGAACATAGATGCAAAAATTCTCAACAAAATTCTGGCAACTCGAATATAAAAACATATCAAAAAGATAGTACACCACGATCAAGTGGAGTTGATTCCAGGATGCAAGGTTGGTTCAACATACAGAAATCAATAAATGTAACATCAATAGACTCAAATATAAAAGCCATATTATTATCTCAATATATGCAGAAAAAGCATTTGAAAAAATAGAGCACCCTTTTATGTTCAAAACACTAGAAAAACTAAGGATAACAGGAACATATGTCAACATCGTATAAGCTATCTATTCTAAGCCCCAGGACAACATCATTCTAAATGGAGAAAAACTGAAAGCATTGCCTCTAAAACCTGGAACAAGACAGGGATGCCCTCTTTCACCACTTCTATTTAACATAGTTCTTCAAACACTGGCTAGAGCAATAAGACAGATGAAAGAAATTAAAGGGATACAGATAGGTAAAGTAGAACTCAAATTATCACTATTCACTGATACTGATTCTATACCTATACTATATGATTCTATACCTAGAAGATCCAAAGAATTCCACCAGAAACCTTCTAGAACTAGTAAATGAATTCAGCAAAGTAGCAGGATACAAAATCAACACCCATAAATCTAAGGCAATTCTATACATCAGTGACAAAGCCTCTGAAAGGAAAATGAGGAAAACTACCCCATTTACAATAGCATCCAAAAAATAAAATAAAATACTTGGGAATCAACCTAATGAAAGACGTGAGAGACCTCTATAACAAAAACTACAAAACACTAAAGAAAGAAATTAAAGAAGACCTTAGAATATAGAAAGGTCTACCTTGTTCTTGGATAGGAAGAATTAATATTGTCAAAATGACCATACTACCAAAAGCACTATATCGATTTAATGCAATTCCAATCAAAATCCCAATAAATCAATAAATGGAATAGATTCAAACTAAAAAGCTTCTTCTCAGCAAAAGAAACAATCAGTGAGGTGAATAGAGAGCCAACTAATTGGGAACAAATTTTTACCACATGTACATCAGATACAGCACTAATCTCTAGAATATATAAAGAACTCAAAAATCTTAACACCAAAAAAATAAATAAATAAATAAATAAATAACCCAATCAATAAATTGGCCAAGGAACTGAAAATACACTTCTCAGAAGAAGATACACAATCAATCAACAAATACATGAAAAAATGTTCAACATCCTGGCTATTAGAGAAACGCAAATGAAAAACCACTTTAAGATTTCATCACACACCAGTCAGAATGGCAGCTATTAAGAACACAAACAACAATAAATGTTGGAGAAGATGTGGGGAAAAAGGCATACTTATACATTGCTGGTGGGACTGCAAAATGGTGCAGCCAATATGGAAAGCAGTATGGAGATTCCTTGGAAAACTGGGAATAGAACCACTTTATGATCAAACTAACCCACTCATTGGTCTACACCCAAAGGACTTAAAAACAGCATACTACAGGAACACAGCCACATCAATGTTTATAGCAGCACAATTCACAATAGCTAAACTGTGGAACCTACTTAGATGCCCTTCAGTAGAGGAATGGATGAAGAAAATGTGGTATATATACACAGAGGAATACTACTCAGCAATAAAAGAGAATAAAATAATGGCATTCGCAGGTAATTGGATAAAGTTGGCGAATATAATGCTAAGTGAAGTTAGCCAATCCCAAAAATCCAAATGCTGAATGTTTTCTCTTACATAAGGAGGCTGATTCCCAGTGGGGTTGTGACAGGGAGCATAGGAGGATTAGAGGAATAATAGAAATGCCAATGGGGAGGGAGGGAAAGGGATGGGGCAAAGGGTAAATTAAAAAAAAAAAAAAAAAAGATCGTAGAATGAGATGGATATCATTACCCTAAGTGCATGTATAAAGACATAAATGTCATGAATATACTTTGTGTACAACCAGAGATATGTAAAAATGTGCTCTATAAGTGTAATATGAATTGTAATGCATTCTCTTGTCATATATAACAACTTCGAATAAAAGAACAGAAAAAAAAATAAAAAATAAATCTAATGCAGAAAAATTAAAAAGAACGGATGGAATGAATGGAACCCAACTAGTAAGGTGATATGCTGATAATTGCACTGAGTGTAATAAATCTGAGTACCCTATTTAAAAGGCAGTGGTTGTCAGGTAATAAAAACAAGATCCAGTTATTTTATGCAAGAATCCCATGTTAAATATACAGGTAAATAAAGTATAAGTAATACAATAGGGGGGAAAGCATGAAAAAGGTAGTCACAAAGAAGCTGGAGAAGTTATGTTAATATTACACAAAGCAGACTTCAGATCAAGGACTATTACAGGAGATGAGGAAGCATCTTGCATAACAGTAAAAGACTGCATTCACTAAGAAGGAATCACAGGCTTAAATATTTACTGTACTTAAAAATAGAGTTTCAGATTGCATCAAGGAAAACCTGATAGAACCAAAACAAAAACTAGACAGGTTCACAATTATAGTTTGAGACATCCTCTTTCAGTAATTGATAGAACAAATAGAAAATCAGTTAGGACACAGACATATCAGAATGTCAAATCAGCTAAACCTAATTAACATTTAGAGAACACTCCTATCAATGGCAGCAAAAACACATTCTTTAAGTACAGAGTTCCCATATATTCCTCCCCATGTTAACTATACTCTATACTAGAATCCAATCTCACTTTTTTCCACTCATATGCATGTATCATATCTAAGACGTTACACTGCATGTAGCTGTCATGTCTCCTTGGTGTCTTTGGGTCTGTACAGTTTTCCATAGCTTTGGCATATTTGAGGAGTACATGTCAGGTAGTTGCACAGAATGTGCCTCAATTTGGGTTCTTCTTATGTATTCTTCTTGATTACACTGTGGTTATGGGGTTTTGCAAGAACAAAAGCTAAGTACCCTTTATTTTTGTTTTTGTTTTTTTTAAACCTTTTTTTTAAATATTTATTTATTTGCTTTAGTTGTACACAATGGGTTTATTTGTACATGGTGCTGAGGATCGAACCCGGGCGCGCACGTGCTAGGCGAGCGCTCTACCGCTGAGCCACAATCCCAGCCCCTAAGTACCCTTTAAATCATGGTTTATCAAAAGCACATGCTATCAACATGACTAGTCACTAAGCATGTTTATCTTGTCGACTTGACCAATGTTGTGTTACTAGTTTCCTCCATAATAAATTGTCTTTATAAACATACTCTATTCTTTGGAAATGTCATTAAGTGTTGTCCACACTCAAGTGGATAAGCTTCATCTCTTGAAAGAAAGAAGTATCTATATAAATTGGATTATCTTATAAGAAAATTTTGTCTTTAATTGTGTTAGTCAGCTTTTCATTGCTGTGACAAAGCACCTGAAGAAGCAAATTAAAGCAGTTTTAGATGTTTCAGTACATTATTGGTTGGTTTCATTGTTTCTGGCCCTGTTGTAGGTTAAAGAATCATGGTAGACAGGCCTGGTGAAACAAAGATGCTCACCCTCATTATGGCCAGGAAACAGAAAGAGAGGCCAGAGACAAGAAATACCCTTCCAGGGCATTCCCCAAGTGACCTTTTCCTCCAACTAGACCCCATCTCCTAAAGAATCTACCATCTGCCTATAATGCCTTCAGCAATGAACCAATCAATTGATTAGTCAAATGATGAGGACAGAGCCCTCATGATCCAATCACTTCCCAAAAGTTCTACCTCTGTGTATTGTTGCAATAGACACCAAACCTTCAATTGACGAGCCTTTTGGGGGTATTCTAGATCCAGATCATACATTCATTTTCTATTTATTCACTTAACCATGTATCTACATTGGAATGGACTCTGGGATGTGTGTGTGTGTGTGTGTGTGTGTGTGTGTGTGTGTGTGTGTGCATATATATATATATATATATAATATTTGTTTTGGGTTATAACTCATGACTGTGGTTTGTATGTTTATATTATTAGTAATTATTAATAAAATATTAATGCCAGATTTTGATTGAGGGGATATCCAAGAATACTTACATCTAAGTATCTTATTTATCATTGCTTTCAAGCTGATTCAATGACTTCCTAAACTGATTTAGCAATATAATGTGAAAAATGTTATCTTTCTAGTTTTCTATTTCTGAAATATTTGACCTATTTTCATTTTTTATCAATTAGAGGAATCTTTGGAAATAGTAGTGTTCCCTGACATTAATGTCAATTTTATTACTGGCACCAATAAAGGCAAATCTTTTTCATGTTGTTAAAGATGAAATGGAAGCCAGTTTATACTTTACTATGTTTTTGTTTTAATTTCAACTGGATTATTAAAATATTATTAAAAAAGCAAAGGAGATGTGAAGTTTACAATTTTTTGATACATATTGTTTTAACTGAAAATACTTCTGGGCAATATAACACGTGCTATTTCATTGCCAAGTATCTGGTATATATGCAATGATTCTTTCATCTCTACAACAGAGATTACAGAGCAGAATGCATTACAGCATATATCTACATTTTACATAATTTTACAATTTACATATTCTATACTCTTGATACAAAACTGAATTAAGCTTGAGGAACTTGATTGGCAGGATTTGGAGGCAAGTTGAAAATGTTTTTACCTGAATCCTGGTCAGATGTAGTACAACATAACCACCACAATATCATGATACAACATTCAGTTTTCCTATCCCAGGGGTCTAGAATCAGCAGAGGGAGAAAACAAAGAAACTACAATGAATCTAATGGAATTACTCAAAAACTCAAGACAATAGTCTAAACCTTGAAGAAAAAATGATTCAAATCAACTACAAATTGAGAAAGATATTTATTATTTGCTTTAAAATTAAACAAAATAATTTTCTCATTAAATGCAAAGTAATGCAAATATTCAGAATTTATCTCATAACTATGATAACTATTTCACAGTCATTTATTAATACTCCTTGATCATCTTATTTGTAATATAGATAAAATGTCACGTGTACTACAAATTACATGTCAACTTTATTTTTAATTACATGCTGATGAAATACCATTCAAATGTGTAAAATATTTAGTGATATTTGTTTATATATATTTGTTTTAATTTCAACTGGATTATTAAAATATTATTAAAAAAGCAAAGGAGATGTGAAGTTTACAATTTTTTGATACATATTGTTTTAACTGAAAATACTTCTGGGCAATATAACACGTGCTATTTCATTGCCAAGTATCTGGTATATATGCAATGATTCTTTCATCTCTACAACAGAGATTACAGAGCAGAATGCATTACAGCATATATCTACATTTTACATAATTTTACAATTTACATATTCTATACTCTTGATACAAAACTGAATTAAGCTTGAGGAACTTGATTGGCAGGATTTGGAGGCAAGTTGAAAATGTTTTTACCTGAATCCTGGTCAGATGTAGTACAACATAACCACCACAATATCATGATACAAACATTCAGTTTTCCTATCCCAGGGGTCTAGAATCAGCAGAGGGAGAAAACAAAGAAACTACAATGAATCTAATGGAATTACTCAAAAACTCAAGACAATAGTCTAAACCTTGAAGAAAAAATGATTCAAATCAACTACAAATTGAGAAAGATATTTATTATTTGCTTTAAAATTAAACAAAATAATTTTCTCATTAAATGCAAAGTAATGCAAATATTCAGAATTTATCTCATAACTATGATAACTATTTCACAGTCATTTATTAATACTCCTTGATCATCTTATTTGTAATATAGATAAAATGTCACGTGTACTACAAATTACATGTCAACTTTATTTTTAATTACATGCTGATGAAATACCATTCAAATGTGTAAAATATTTAGTGATATTTGTTTATATATATATATATATATATATATAAAACCAAGATAAAGCTTTCTTATATAATTTTAATAGGCAAATAAAAATTATTTACATTTTTTCTTGTGCAACATGTTTTTGAAATATCATTCTGAGACACTTGTAACAGGGTGACTATGTTAATAACAACATATTATATTCTTGAAAGCTGCTAAGAGAGTTGGTCTTAAGTGTTAGCAACACATGAAAAATGAAGTGAGGTAATACACATATTAATTAGCTTGCTTTAGCCATTTCATGATGCATACATTTTCCTAGATAAAGATTTAGACATAGATAACTATAAACTACCTAATGATTCATAAATTCTTATACTTTTTCTGGTAAGTATTACTACAGTGTGACATATCCATCCCAGTGGTCAATTAACTGTATACTATGTATGTCTAATTCAAATGCAGAAAATTGGACTGACACATGGATGATTTCTCAGTTTTTCAAAGTAATTTTGTTTTTGCCTAAGTTTTTCACATTAAATTTTATATCATGGATGTGTCAAACAGACTATCACTATTTTTCTCTATATATAATTTTATATGTTATAATCAATATTAAACTGATACCACCATGTGTTGTTACAGACAGCATGGGTATTCTAGCATGATTCTGCAACTCTATTTTACTTATTTTTGGTTGTATTCATTCTAGTAGTAGATCAGTCATTAACACTTTATGACAATGGATCAGGTTTAAAACCTGATTAGACTAGTTATTGCAAGACAGTGAAATTCACTTCCATACTTCAGTCTATTAATGTGAAATTAGAGGTTTTAGTATCAGTGTTTAGGTCCTAAATGGCAGACACATATGTATTTGTATGTATATTATTATAATAAATGTAGCCAAAATGTGGAAATAAAGGAAAATAATATCTCACTGTACCAGTTTTACTATAATTTTTTCACATGTTGACTTATTAACTGATCAAACTTTCATTGATTGACTTTTGTGTAGTATGCATTGTGGAAGGCAATATGGACAGCGGTCATTATGATTAGTCGTATTTTCTTCTGGAATAAGATAGGTAAAAATAACAACCGAAAATTACTGTGATAAGAAGTAATACAACCAACAAATATATGAAAAAATGTTCAACATCTCCAGCAATTAGAGAAATGCAAATCAAAACTACTCTAAGATTTCATCTAACTCTAGTCAAAATGGTAATTATCAAGAATACAAGCAAGAATAAATGTTGACTAGAATGTGGGGGGAAAGGTACACTTGCACACTACTGGTGGGACTGCAAATTGTTGCAACCACTATGGAAAGCAGTATGGAGATTCCTCAGAAGACTTGCGATGCAACCACCATTTGTCCCAGCAATGCTACTTCTAGGTTTTTACCTAAAGGGCTTAAAATCAGCACACTACAGTGATGCAGCCACATAAATGTTCATAATTCCTCAATGCACAATAGCTAAACAGAGGACCTAACCTAAGTGCCCTTTAACAGATGAATGGATGAATAAAATGTGATATATATATATATATATATATATACATATATATATATATTTTTTTTTTCACACAATGAAATATTACTCAGCCTTAAAGAAGAATGAATTGCTGGTAAATGGATGGAGCTAGAGAATATCATGCTAAGCAAAATAAGCCAATCCCAAAAAACAAAAGCTGAATGTTTTCTCTGATATGTGGATGCTAATTCACAGTATGGGTTGTGGGGGGGGGGGTGAGAGAAGAACAGAGGTACTTTGGATTAGACAAAGGGAAGTGAAGGGAGGGTAGTGGGTATGGCAATAGGAAGGATAATAGGATAAATCAGACAGTATGACCCTATGTGTTTATATGATTATCCAAACAGTGTGATTCTATATTTTATACAACCAGAAGAACAAGAAGTTATAGGCCATTTATGTAAGATGTGTCAAAAAAGCATTCTATTGTCATATATAACTAACTAGAACAAATTAAAAAAAAAAAAAGAATTACTGTGAGATGGGGGCAGAGCTCAGCAGTAGAGGGAGCTTAGCCTGCAAAGCCCTGGGTTCCATGATCAGCACAGTAAAAATATAGAGTACAAAGTTTTAAAGAATTATTATTGTAGTTCAAGTCTGAAGAAGATCTAGAAATGTCACATGAAGAATTTGAGAACTTCATCTAGAAAGTTGTACATTGGAGAAAAGAAGTAGAAGAAAGACATTAGCATTAAAATCCAGGCACTCCAGACAGGAGCAACACAGTGAGCAGGTGCATAGCCAAGAAAATTCCAAGCAGCTGCTAATTTTCAGAGGCCAGAACTTTACTCACAGTATGCTAGAAAGTGCCTAATACAGCGCTGATATTTAATAGTGCTAGACTTTCTCCATGTAATACAGAATAATCAGTTTTATTTTTAAAATATCCATGAAAATACTAACTCATTACTTAATTTTCTGGAAGTTCTATACATCCTTCCTCTAGTGAACATTTTACCAAGTTTTGATGCTATTCTTCCAGTTTCCCCTTTGCTTGGTTTTTCTTTATATATTTCAAGATACAGTTTTTAAAAATTCTATTTATAAGGTAGGTATACAGAAAGTTTTCACTTGTAATTTCTGAAATAACTATCATAATAACAATAGATCATTAGCTTACTACAGTCTTGTTTCTCAGTGTGAACTGAAAGCCTGCTTTGGTTGATTTCTATTCTCTTAAATTTATTTTTTTTAATTTTTATTTTATTTTTATGTTTTTATTTTTATTTTAAATCTGTTTATGTGGTATTGTTTATTTATCTTTTTATTGTGAAAATCACAAGCCTATTAAAAAGTAGCGGTAACAGTGTAATCAATTTCCATAAACCCACTCATACTTGCAGCTGCAGCAGCTCTCATCTCCGGCAATTTGTTTCATCATTCAGCTTCCACTTCCCACCTCCCCCCCAAATTATTATTTTTTTGTATGATATATGTTATTGTTATGCATATTTTTGGGGGCTTTTATATAAAGTATTTTTACAACAATTGTGTCTTCATACATGTATTTAGGGTAGTCATGGATAACTCAGTCTGCCATTATTCCTATCCCCTTGCCCCCTCCCCCATCCCCACTTTGTTCTATTGAAAGTTTTTGCATTTCTCTCATCCCCACTCCCTTGCCTTTATAAGTTAGTATCTTCATATCAAAGAGATCATTCAACCTTTGGTTTTTTGGGATTGGCTAACTTCACTTAGCATTATTTTCTCCAACTCCATCCATTTACTTGCAAATGCCATGTTTTCATTGTTTTTTAGTGCTGAGTAGTGTTCCATTGTGTATATATACCAAAGGTTCCCTATCCATTCATCTACTGATGGGCATCAGGGTTGGTTCCACAGTCTAGCTATTGTGGATTGTGCTGCTATAAACATTGATGTGGCTGTGTCCCTGTAGTAAGCTGTTTTTAGTCCTTTGGGAATAGACCAAGGAGTGGGATAGCTGGGTCAAATGGTGGTTCCATTCCAAGTTTTCCTAGGAATCTCCATACTGTCCATACTGCTTTCCAGATTGGCTTCACCAGGTATGTTTCATGGCCCAAGATGTGATCTATCTTTGTTAATGTTTCATGCAAGTGTGAGAAGAACATGGAATCTTCTGCTGTTGTATGAAATATTACATAAATGTCAATTAAATCCTGGTGATTAGTGGTGCTGTTTAGTTCAACTATATCCTTATTGCTTTTCTGCCTCTTGCATGTCAACTATTGATAGAAATGTTTTGAAATATCCAGTTGTAATTGAGGAATCATTGGTTTCTCTTTGCATTTCCATCATTTTTTTTGCCTTATATTAGAGCTATTATTATATAGAGCTATTATTAGTCACACAACATTAAGAATTGCTATGTCTTCTCTTTGATCCTTTATCATTGACCTCTGCATTGCCACATTAATGCTCCTTATCCCTAATGATGTTCCTTATTCTAAAGTTTGTTTTGTCTGAAATTAACACAGCTAATCCAGCTAACTTTTGATTGTTGTTAGCATGCTATATATTTCTATATTTTTATTCAGTTTCTCTGAATATTTATATCTATAATACATTGATTATAGACACTATGCCATTGGATCAGACTTCTTCCAAGCCAGTCACTCACTGTCTTATTTTTAATTGTTGTATTTAGACTCTTGATATTTAAAGTGATTGTTGACATATTCAGATCAATATCTACTATATTTACTACTGTTTTCTATTTATTGTCCTTGTTTCTGTCTAGTTTTTTTTTCTTTTTCTTTCAATCTTTTTCTCCTTTTTCTTGTTTTACTTGAGCATAGAAAGACTTTTAGAGTCTTTACTCCTGTCCCTAGAACAAGAAAAAAGCTGAACAAACAGAAAATCAATAGATCTTCTTAAATTCATCAGAGATCTGTGGTCACAGAACAAGCCACTGTCCCCAGAATTAAAGAACAGAGAGATAGAGTATCAGAACATACCTAAATACAAGCCTTTGCGGAAAAAAAAAAAAAAAAAGGTAGCATTTCAATCAATATGTGGGTTAAGAAGACCTAAAGTGTAACTGATAAATTAATAGAAGCTTGGTGTGGATAGTATGAGGTGAAAATTTCAGAGGTTCTCAAACTTAGTGGAGTCCAGATTTCTACAATGTGTGTCTTCAGAGGGACTAATGGAGTCTCACAGTGAAGGCTAGAGAAATTTATCCTTTCAGGGAAAAGAGAAAAGTAGCCATTTAGATATATATCCAGAATATTCTGCTCTTAATCATGTTTTCATCCCCCAAATATATATTTTACCAGAAAATAATTTCATTACAAAATTATTTAAGTAAAGCATCAGTAAGAGATTCCAGATAACTTGAAAATAAAAACACATTTTAATTAAAATAATAGGATAATATACTACAAATAATTTAAAAAGAATTCGAGAGCCAGGTTTAGTGGCATATACCTGTGATCCCAGTGACCCTAGTGGCTGAGGAAGGAGGCAAGTTAGAAGTCATCCTCAGCAATTTAGTGAGACCCTTACTCAAAAAAAAAAAAAAAAAAAAAAAAAAGACTGGGGATGCAGCTCAGTGATAAAGGGCCCCTGGGTTCAATCCCTAGTACAAAATAAACAAACAAAAATGAAAGAAAGAAAGGGAAAAATAATTCAATAAGTTAGCTGGCAAAATCCAAGATTCTGATCAGTATCAAAAGTACAATTTGACAAGATAAATCCACTCCATTCTGGCATCACTAGACTCCAGATTCAGGTTTTTTAGATGAAAGCACCTGTCTAGCAGAACCTAGATTATATTAGTAGCTTCCAACCAGTGAAGAACTTTATATCTGGATGAATAATTTCAAAATAAAAATGAAAAGAAGAAATTATCTAACAGGCTGTCAGAAAACAAAGCAAAAAGTCAAAAACAAAAAGTCAAAAAACCAAAAAGTGTTTGATATACTTGAGGAATCACACCTCCTTAAAAAACAGTAGTGTTTTAACTTATAATAATGTAACTGATAGTTCACAAACCATTTTTCTTGCTTTGGCTTTCATATACTCCCTTGAAGAATCTAATACATGTGCCTTTTTTCCCCTCATGTTTTCCATTTGTAAAAATTGGACAAGAAATATCCACATATTTGTAGCCAAAGATTTTTATGAGATATAATTAAGAACATTTTTTAAAATAATGTTATTGAATTTAGATTTTTAATAATTTGGGGAGGAATACAGAAAAATGAAAATAATTATTAGAAGTAGATGTTTTTTGCCTGAATGAGAAATCTTTATTTTATTCCAAGGCAAGTCCCTAATGACTGGTTATTAGAATGGACTTTCTAGCTATTAGATGGATAATGGATAAAATGGAATTTAATTCATTGATTTTGATGTTGTATATATGCTCTGAGGGCTTCATAGATGGCTATCATTTATCCATCAAGAGTTCAAAAACCAAATTCTGTCTTCATATCAGTCATGGGTGAATATGGTCACTGGCCTCTTTAATTAACTGGAAAACACTAATGTATCAAGATTAATAGAAATGAAACTTGGAGTCTATATTCTATTTCTCAGTAGTAAAGTAGATAGTATTGCTCTAAAATGTGCTAAGTAAAATTTCAGAAGTCATGAAAATATCAAATATTTAGTATCCTTTAAAAATACCCTATCCATGCTAGAAAATTCATTTTCTTTTAATAATGGGTATTTTGTCTCAAATATTTTATTAGTATAACTTTTATATACTGAAAGGATATATGAAAAGGTTATATACATCATACCTTTGAGAATTTTCTCTTAAAATTCATATCTTAGTTATTAATGACATGAATGCTTTTTGTTCATTCATTTGTTATTAAATAAATAAATAATATTTATTCTTTTAATAACTTTTATTTTATTCTTATAGTGTTCCAAATATCTTTTTAGGCATGAAAGTTGTAAATATAAAGGAGTCTATCAAATTAGCTTTCATTTGGGGAAGAAAAGGGGAATTAGAAAATTGTGGACACATTATGAAATCTCCACAAAAAAATCTAAAGATATGACCAAATAAAACAAGAGGTATGTATTTTAATCTTTACCAAAATTAGGGAATGGCAGTAAACCAACATACAAATTAAACATATTTGAAAAATGAACTGTAGATAGCAAAGTTTAAAATAAATCATGGAGGGTGACTCATAATGCCAAAAAAAAAAAAAAAAAAAAGTCACAGGTAAATCTTCCTTGTATCCTGTAAAATTCACAGAGCCAAAAATAGTTGTCTCATGTTTGATAAGGATCTTTCTTCAGGGAGCTTATTTAAATCAATATAAATCAATGTTTTCTAAATTGTGGCACCAATACTGAATGGATAATAGCTTAACTCTTAGGTCAGAAAACAATAGTTCAAAAATTTTGTGAGGCACAGGTTTTCTTTTGGTGTGTATATTAGTTTCCAGTGGCTGTTGTAACGAAATACCAAAAGTAAATGTCTTAAAACAACAGAAATATATCATCTCATAGTTATGGAAGCTAGGTGGCAAAAAATAAAGTGTTGTCAGGGCCATGCTCCATCTGGGACTAGTAAAAGTAAGTCCTCCCTTGCTTTATCATAGTTTTTGGTGACTCGGAGAATATATTTGAAAACCACACATTTGAAAAAAGATTACTATCCAAATTACATACAGAAGTCAAACTCAGTAGTAAGAAAACAACCAAATTTGAAGTATAAGCAATACAACTGAAAGAATAATTGTCAAAGGAAGACATACAAATAGCCAATAGGCATTTGGAAAAATGCTCCCAATCACTAGGGAAGTGTTAATTAAAACCACAATGAGATAATACCTCTGACCTATTGAAGTGGCTATTAGCCAAAAGACAACAGATGTTGTTGAGGATGTGGAAAAAAGGGGACATTTGCATACTGTTGGTGGGAATGTAAATTAGTACAGTTATAATGAAAGACAATGGGGGGATCCTCAAAAAATTAAATATTGAATTATTATATAATCCAGCATTTTCACCACTGGTTATATAATCTAAGGAAATAAAATCCCTATGTCAAAAAGATTTCTGCACTCACATGTTCATTGCAAAATTATGGAGAATAACCAAGATATGGAATCAATCTATGTTTTCATCAACAAAGTAAAGGATAAAGAAAAGATACACTCACACACACACACACACAGGAATATTATTCATCTTTTCAGAAAAGTAAAATGTTGTCATTTGTGTGTGACGGCATGGACAAACCTGGAGAACATTGTGATGAGTGTAATAATCAGGTACAGAAAGACAAATAATGCATGATCTCACTTATATGTGGAGTGTAAAAACAGTCACACTCATGGAAACAGAAAATAAAATGTTATCAGAGGTTATAGAGGGTTGTTAGTGGGAAAATATTTGTCACAGAACAAAACTTTCAGCTAAATCAGAGAAGTTCAAGGTCTATTGTATATCATGGTGGCTACAGCTAATAACAATATATTGTACACTTAAAAAATTCTAAGAGGGGCAGGGGATACAGCTCTGTTGGTACAGTGCCTGCCTCACATGCACAAGGTCATGGGTTCAATCCCTAGATCCACCAAAAATTTTTTTTCTAAGTGATTAGATTTTAAGAATTCTCACCATAAAAATGTGAGATAATGCATGTTAGATAGTTGAATTTAACCATTCCACAATGTATGCATGTATCAAAACATGTTGTATACCAAAAACATACATTTATTTTACTTGTCAGTTGTGAAAGAAAAATATTAAAGAAGAGAAAATTGAACATTATAAATAAATGGAGCATATCTGGGTGAAGTGTCTATAGAAAGGAAATCACACAGTGGATATAGCTAGTCTATCACTGATATTGATTTAGAACTGTTGCAATGCAATGGTTATTTTAAGCAGCCTCACTTTAAATTACTTTTATTCTTGCTTTCACATTCTGTATTGAAGACATATTCCATTATTTCCTGCCTTAAGAGTGCACCACATCCCACACCCATGTCTACAAGGTGCCATCATATATAGCTAAAATATGTAATTATTTTCTTGAACCAGGAAATCTTAATATCATATCACTTATACCAAAATGAATGTATACATGTAAAGCCATTTTAACTGGAGTGCAGAGATTGTTCTAATACATTTTTTTTCATTTGGTATCTCAAATTTTGTATTACATTGTAAATATCAGTGAAAAATAAATGCCATATAAAATTAAAACTATAATTATGGCAGATATCAAGATATTTTAATTAGCATTTTTAAATCAATGTGATACTGCCATAGATAATCAGATAAGCTAGTCATAGGGAAAAAAAGAGAATCCAAAAATGGATAAAACAATAATTAGAACTTCATATAAAAATAACTAAATAAATAGTTCATAAAATGAACTAAAATAAATTCCAGGGGGAATTTTATGTTATTAAAAGTACACTTTAAACTTTTGTGTGTGTGTTTGATTTTTTATTTTTATTTTTTTATTTATAATAGTAGTATGTATTACAATTCATAGTGCACATATAGAGCACCTTTTACATACAACTGTTTGTATACAAAGTATATTCGTACCATTCAGGTCTTCAATCATGCATTTAGGATAATGATATCCATCTCATTCAACCACCTTTTCTTTTTTTTTTTCTTTCCCCCATTCCCCATTGCTCTTTCCCTTCCCCTTCCTTCCCTTTGACCATTCTAGTGTTCCTTTAATCCTCCTATGTACCCCCATGCAACCCCCAATGCAACAACACTATGAACTAGCTTCCTTATATCAGAGAAAACATTCAGTATTTGGATTTTTGAGATTGACTGATTTCACTTAGCATTATATTCTCCAACTTCATCCATTTACATTGCTGGTGGGACTGCAAAATGGTGCAACCATTATGGAAAGCAGTATGGAGATTCCTTGGAAAACTGGGAATGGAACCACCCTATGATCCAGCCATCCCACTCCTGGATCTATTCCCAAAGGACTTAAAAACAGCATATTACAGTGACACAGCCACTTCAATGTTTATAGCAGCACAATTCACAATAGCTAGGTTGTGGAACCAACCTAGATGTCCCTCAGTAGATGAGTGGATAAAGAAAATGTGGTATATATACAAAATGGAATTTTACTCAGCAATAAAAGAGAATAAAAATCTTTTGGTCTTTGCAGCAACACTTCTCAAGCAGGGAACTGTTTATTAGCTAGATCTAGAGACAACACCACAGCAAGTTGGAGAACATTTTGAAAATGTCATGAACACCACAAATGCATGGGGAAACACCATCTATGCCACAGGTCAAATAATTTGGATGGTGAAGTCCAGGACCCTTAGGTATGCTTCTGACATCCTGTACTTTTTTCTTAATACTAGAGGGAAACCAAGAAACAAAATATCTTTCCTGAATGTCAAATGTGTAAGTATCCAAATCAATATTTGCCTGAAAGTAAGACAAAAGCAAAATGTCACTATTATAGGAGAAAACACAAGGACAATAAAGAAGAAACTGTATTAAAAGAAGAAGTGCACTTCCATTATATAATGTTCCTTGGTACATCTTCAGAGGTTTACAATTCAGTGCCTCACAATAACTTCTCCATCTGCACAGCGGCTGGAAAGCTGCTGCTGCTGCATTCTCTAGGCTTCATCTTTTGCCACACTAAACAGATGCTCGCTTCCACTAAAAAAAGGAAATCACCACAATGGAGATGGGTATTTTATTCTGTATGGGTAGAATCAAGATATATATTTTTACCAGGATTACTAGGATAGAGTTAGATGGATGGCAATACTGATTAGTAAAATGTCCTTCACATCTTACATGAATTGACAAATGTAAAAACATTTAGTAGATAGTGAGATTTCATGGAATGTGTGTTTGTATTTATATATACTCTCTAGTCCCCTTCCATGCTTTTTTGGTTTATAGAATTAAATATTAGCTCTTATTTGCCCTTAGACTTTGGAACAGGAAATGGTGCAAAGAATAAATTGGCTACTATGTCTGAATTTTTTTTTTCTTTTCCTGACACCAGGGATTGAACCCAAGGGAACTTAGCCACTGAGCAACATCCCCAGCCCATTTTTGTACTTTTTATTTAGAGACAGAGTCTCCCTAAGTTGTGAAGGGTCTTGTTAAGTTTCTGAGGCTGCCTTTGAACTTGTGATCCTCCTGCCTTGGCCTCCTGAGCCACTGGGATTACAGGCATGTACCTCCACACCTGGCTTTTCTGCATCTTAATTTCATTTTCTACACAGAAAAGCCTCCTCTCTCTTACGGAGCAAAGAGTGGCTGAAGTTCAGAGATGGCAGAGAAAAATAAGTTGGGTTTGCTATTCCTTTCTTTGAGGTACCAAATGTTGCTGCTGAGGCAAAAGCAGATTGTGGCTAACTTCTTATTATGCCTCAACATTCCTATTGAAAAACCGAGTATTTCTCCAGATCTAATTTTATGGTGACTGTATAAATTAGATGGAAAAATTATTCTCACTCATGGTAGAAACTGATAACTGATTTTCAAATTGAAACTAATTCCCTCCAAAAATTATGCTTTGCTTTAAGACCCATCTCAGCCTTCAGAGAGTTAGTCACCTGCTACTAATTATGAAATGTTAAGTTGGTCTTAGGCCCATTTTCACATGTAATACCCTGCATGGAAATACTTTGTTTATGTATTTGTATCTCTATTCAGACTATGATCTCATTAAGATAAAACAAAATCTAGGGCACGATAGAAGCTCAACATATTATTGTTAAACTGAGGAAACAAAAACTGAGGATTTTACCTTCCTAGTACTGAGTCAAAGGGATCCGATAAGCCCAGGTTACAAAGATACATGTTAAATGATGGACAGATACCTGTCACAGAACCAAAGCAAAAAAGCCATAAGATTTGTAAATAAAATGTGAAAATTCCTTAACACAACAGAACAATAGATAAGAGCAGAAAAATTCCATTTTGTAGCTCTGAGGAGCCAAAATACAGCCGCTTGTCATAGGTAAAATGAATTCTCACTCAATCTACCTTGCAATTTCCTGACAGAAGGGAGTGTTGGCCATCATATCATCTAGGAATTCCCTCATGTGCTTTAGTCTGTCAGCTGAAAAAGATTCAATTGATTATGACAGATGGGCATTAAGTCTGTCACAATTCTGATGGATCAGGGAGGGAAAAGCTTGATAAATTCTGAGAGACAGATTATGCCTTGATGATTATTTTTGTGAAGTCAGTCATCTGTGTACTGGGGACTTACTATAATCTGCTTGAGGAAAATTATTATCTCTCACTAATTGGCATACATTTTATTTCACTTTTGACTTAAAATATCAACAATTTCAGCCTGAAATGATTACACATAGCAACACGGAAGCATACCTCATAATCTATACTTCAAAAATTATTCATACTCTGAGAATCATGTCTACCTTATGAATATAAGGTAAAAATGTGGGAATATAATGCTCTGAAATGTGGGAATATAAAAATATATGTTTTAATTATGAACATATTCAGTCAATAGTCCACCATTGTTTTATATTAATCTAAGAATACACCTTAATAAATATTTCCATAAAACCCATATTTTTAAAAAATCCCTAGGAAATTGCACCTGTATGACATTTCTAATTTGTAAATTAACTTTATGAGTTAGAATAGTTAATTATAGTTGGAGAGTTCACATGAGAGTAAATGCACTTTTTAATCTTTTCCCAGTACATACAGCAGTTTACCAAGCTGGTTTTCTTCAAGCAATCAATTTAGGTAGGAGACCTGTATAGGCAGAAATCCCAGTCTTAAACATATTTCATTTTTGGTCCTCATTACATCTTGGAAAATGTGTTCATTTTGTGGAATTCCTATTTTTCAAAATGTACTCTTTAAGGTTCACTTGCAAAGCTAAATGTGTTTTTTTTTTTAATTTTTATTATTAAAGGCCTTTGTTATTTAAAAAAGAAAATTAAAGGCCCCCTTTAATCTCACCTGCTGCACCAGTCCAGAACCAATTGCTCTCAGATCCCTTTCTTGTTCTCCCTACACTCAATGGTCCAGCAGATGATCTGAACCTTGCTGATTAGGTTTCTTTGGCTATAATTTTAGCTAGGATCTACCTTGGTTGAAGTTGATAAGAGGCCTTCACTGGCTTCCATCTCGTTTGAAGTAAGAAGGAGGCACATGCTAGCTTTTACCTTATTTGCAGTGACAGCAGATGATAGGATAGTAAATGAGAACCATCATCCATCCTCTCTCTCCCTTCATTTTCCAGCAGTGGATCTAGCTCCCAAGCAACAGGCCATAGTTACAATTCCTAGACGGTGATCCCTGCTTCTGGACTCCCAGTCCTTCATGTGTCGCAGCAACTTACAGTTGTAATTTTTCTGCTTTTAGGGATCTCCACTTTTCTTCTCAGCTCCATAATTATCTGCATAATCAGTTCTATTCAATTACCTATGTTTTTGAGTGATTTCTATTTTTTTCTGGGAGGATTCTGGATGACGCATATTATAAAAACTAATAAAAAGCATAGTAGTACTTGCCTTGACTGGCATGTTGAAATGTACATTAAACCTACCCAGAGTGTGCTTCAGAGTGGAAATCAATCATGAATGTAAGCTATGGATAAAGACATTATATGTAACTGTTCATGTGTCCTGTGGCTGCCCTAGTAGACATGTCTGCATCTTTATACTCTATAATGTCATTTTTTTCATCACACGATTCTTTATTATGTACACTCTTATTAGTTCCCTTTCCAAGAGACAACATTTCCTTTTTTTCAATCATCTTCATTACAAGTTTTCAAAACTCAGGACTCTTACTGGTTTAAGACAATTTTTTATTTTAAATTATATAGATATTTAAAAACATAAAAATTGTGCATGTAACCTAAGTGTCCATCAATGGATGAATGTATAAAGGAAACCTGGTACATATAAACAAGGGAAATCAACTTACTCTTTAGCCTGTAGAATCTGATTTCTACATTTTAACGTGTATTGGAAATAAGATTGAAATCAATCTTAGTGTCTTATTGATGATATAATGTATTACCACCAACTCAGTGGTTTAAAACAGCTTAAATTTATTATCTTACAGTTCTGGAGATCAGAATTCTTCCAAAGCTAAAATCAAAGTGTCTATAGAGCTAAACTCCTAGATGCCCTGGGGGAAATGCATTCATCCATTTTCTAGCTCCTACAAGCTGCCCACATTTGCTGGTTTTTAAGACTCTCATACATTCAAAGTAAGTAATCATTTCACTCTGGCCTCTGCTTCTATTCTCAGACTTCTTTCTCTGACTTTGGTGGTTAGGCCTACCTCTATAGAATAACCCATCTCAAAATCCTCAACTTAATTCTCTCTAAAAAGTCCATTTTATCATATAACTGAAGTATTCATGGATTCAAGGATTAAGACTAGCACATCTTTGGAAGGGCCATTATGGTATCTACCTCTTATATTTTGAATTCATGTTATACATTATTAGTCTCTATGAAATAAAGTCTTTTTTATTAGTATAACATATTTAGAACTTACTTTGAATACAGTACATTTTGAAAATAATACTAATTATTATTATTGACAGAAAATCTAAGGCAAGAATTAAATTGGTCAAGAATTAGTGAATGGATGTCCTGGAGTTGCTTTAATGTGTCTTAGTAACTATTAGTAATATGGGTCAGACAGGAATGAACCAAAATTATTAATATAATTTCTTTATAAGAATGAAAAACTTACTTACTTAAAAAAAGGTCACAAATACCACAGTCTTATGAAAAATGCACTACAGACTAGCTTTAATATTTAATGCTGGGGTACATTAATTTTTTCAGATTCATATATATGTTTTAACTAAAAGAATGCTGAAAATGAAAGATGAAAGAAGCTACATATTAAAATTAATAGAGCAGACTGATTTCCAGTTTCTGGTCTACCATGTGAGGTAGAACATTGTATAATGTTCAAGAAAGTCCATTGTTTAAAGTTACTATTAAGCCGGCAGCTTCAGGAGTAGCAGAGGTAGTAAAACATTGTGATTTTCTAGCAGGAGAGTTCCTCTGTTCCCAGGAGCTATGTGCCTGAGCTCAGGTCTAGACAGATAAAACTCTGGCACAGAGCCTCCTCCCGCAGGGCATTGCCACAGCAACTAGGCATTCTGCGCCTTTCCACAGAAACATCCCCAGGCACTAGGCTTGCCACAGTGATGAAATCAGCAGAGACCCTAATCTCAGGCACTGCTCTCCCATTTTCTGTCACTGCTCTCCACATACTAGGTTCTCTCCCTGTTGATCAGAGAAAACCTCCCTGAAACTTCTGTCGAGGAGAGGACAAAAATTACCATGTCAATATGATCCAGACCATCCTAATTTTCTTAACCAGGTTTGACCTGAAAGGTAACTGTTTCACCAGAGAATGATTTGAGGGGACTTATCAGAGGCTGGATTAATGGAAATACTCATGTCAAGCTCACTGTAGCTATCCCGTCTCTTGAAAGGGGCAGATGCATATGAAGTTCACAGCTGAGAACAGAGATCTACTAAAAAAAAATTGCAATCTCTCTATAAGACTGTATTATGCTTCTTCCTCCAACCCAGACCACCATACCAGCAAAGGCCTCTGGTCAGAACTTCTTATACTCAGTACCTCAGATACAGCTTTCAACAAAAATTATAAAGCATGTCAACAAGTTAAATTACATGTTGAAGAGATAGAACGAGTAGCAGAACCACACTCAAATTATATGATATTGGGACTATAGGAACAAAAATTTAAAATTGCTATGATTAATGTGCTTAAAAGCTCTAGTGGGAAAACATGACAACATGCAAGAATGGATGGGTAATAAAACCATAGAGTGAAAATTCTAAGAAACAAAAAGAAATACTAGAATTAAAAAAATAAAAAAGCTGAAAGAAAAGTGCCAGATCTAGGCACATCAGTGGGCTTGGCACAAAGAAAGAATCTGAGAGTCTGAGAATATGTCAACAGAACTTTACAGAAGAAGAAAAAAAAACCAAGGAATAAAAAACTGAAACAACAGAAAAAAGGAATAGAATATCCATGAGCAGTGGGATGGGAATGCCAGAAGGTAGGGAGAGGAGAGAGAGAGGCAGTATATAACAGAAAAGAAATGAAAAATATATATATTTGAAGTAAAATATCTGAGCATGTCCCAAATCATAATAAATATAAGGCACTAAAACACAAATCCTAGAAGCTCAGAGAAGATCAAGCAGGGTAAATGCCAAAAGAATACATGATCAATCAATGGAGTAAGAGTTACACTTATCTTCACTTCATAAATCATGCAAAGAATACAGTTAGATATTTAAAGTACTGATACAAGAATAAAATTGACCTTGAAGTCTATGCAATGCAAAAGTATTCTTCAGAATTAAAATGAATTCTCAGATAAACAAAAATTGAGGAAATGGGTTGCTAGCAGATTTACCTTATAAGAAATGCTTAAAAAAAAAGTTCTTCAGAGAAAAAGAAAAGCATATATGTCAGAAACTTGAACCTACATAAAGAAAGGAAGAGCATTGAGGAAGAAATAAATAAAATTAAAATATATGTTTATTCTCAATTGATCCAATTTGTTCAAAATTATAATGGCAGGAATGGATTTCATTTTGTATACCTAGGTAGGTAGCTACAGATATGCTTATGTTTTCTTATGTGTAAGTAAAATATATTATGTTGGAGATAGGAGGGAAAAACAAGAATACTTTGTTATCATGAGATTGTTACATTACCTCTGACACGGTAAAGTATTATTTGAGAGTGGGCAATAATACAGAGAGAAATTGGAGTTATAGAAAATGGCCAATGAAAACTGTAAAGAAAAACAGAAAAATAATAGAGCATAAATATAAAACCAAAGAACAACAATGAATAAAACTGTAATAGATATGACAAATATTAATCCAATTATTTGTTATTTTAAACAAACCATCTAATTACATCAATTCATCATTCAAAGACTGAGATTGCAGAGTAGATGAAGTTACTAGACTAAGCTATACTTTTTTCTACAAGAAACCCACATTAAATGTAAAGACACACACACACACACACACACACACACACACACACACACAGTTTAAAGGAAAAGGAATGGAGAAAGACATGCCATGATAATGTCATCAACAGAAATTGAAGTAGGTATATGAATTTCAAACAAAGCTGACATTGGAGCAAAGTATTGGGGCTGAAGAGGGCATTACAAAATAACATGTGGACCAATTTTCTGTACTTAACATGTATGCCCCTGTTGCCGCCTGAAGCGATGGCCGCTTGGAGCAACGGAGCCGCAGGAAGAAGTTTAGAGGCAAACTGGAGACAAACAGCTTTTTATTTTGATAACTTTTCTTTCTGGTTCTAACAACGACTAACACACGCCACACACACCACCAAAATGGCTCCGACCCGATCAGCAATCTCGGCCAAGTCACTTGAGATCTCGGGCCAAGTCCCGTGAGACTACGGAAGGCGACAATGCCTAAATCCTTACGGCCCATAGTCAACCGCAATTTAAGCCATCTCCCCAAACAAGACTCCTACATGCCCCAACACCAGAGCAACAAAATCTGTGAGACAAAAACTCATAAAACTAGCTGGGCTTGGTGGCGCACGCCTGCCTGTAATCCCAGCACTTTGGGAGGTTGAGACAGGAGGATCGCGAGGTCAAAGCCAGCCTCAGCAATGGCGAGGCACTTAGCAACTCAGTGAGACTCTGACTCTAAATAAAATACAAAAAAAGGGCTGGGGATGTGGCCCAGTGATCGTGTGCCCCTGAGTTCAATCCCTGGTACCAAAAAAAAAAAAAAAAAAAAAAAAAAAAAAAAAAAACCTCATAGAACTACAGAGAACCTCTACTATAGTTGGAGACTTCAACACTCCTCTGTCTTCAGATGGATAATTCAGCAGGTGAAAAATCAATAAGGATATAGCACAATTCAACATCATCATCAATCAGCTGGACAAAATTATCTATGGACTACTTTTTCTAATAACATCAGAATACACATTTCTTAAGCGCATGCGAACATTCTCCAAAGTAGACCACACTCTGAGTCTTAAAACAAATCTTTAAAAATTTATAATAGAACTAACACAAAATGCACTCTGAGAACATGAAACAATTTTAATATCAATCAATATCAGATGAATTGTAGGCAAACCCAAAATACTTGAAGATGCTTATTCTTACAAATGTCTCAAGAGAAATTAATATATATTTAAAACGAAATGAAAATGCAATCTTATTGGAAAGCAATGCTTAGAAGGAATGTTATAGCATTGAATGCATACATTAGAAAAGAAGAAAGTATGGACATCAGTAATCTAAGCTTTCATTTTAGAAAACTGTAACAAGAATAAATTAAATCAAAAACAGACCAAAAATAATCAGAGCTAAAATCACCAAAATTGAAAATGGGAAATCACTAGAGAAAAAATCAATGCTGTATTTATAAAATAGGTGAGCTGCTAGCCAGGATAACTAAGAAAAAAGGAGAGAAAGAACAAATTACTAATATCAAAAGTGAAAGAGGGGATTTCACTAAATGTCTCACTGACATTAAAAGAGTAATAAAATAATACTCTGAGCAACTGTATGTCAAAAATCCTATAATCTTGATAAAATGGACCAATTACTTGAAGGACTAACATTCACACAGGAAGGAGTAGAAAATCTGAATAAAACTGTATCTATAAAAAATTGAATTAATAATCAATTAATTTCCCAACGAGAAATCATGAAACTCAGATGATTTTGCTGATAATTTCTACCAAATATTCAACTAAGAAATTATACCAGCATTATGCATTCTTTTCCAGAATAGAAAATAAAAACAGAAGGAATGTTTTACTCAGCATGTAAAGTCAGCATTTTTCCCTCAAATCAAAATCAGACAAAAGATATTATAAGAAAAATAAAATATGGACCCGTATCTCTCATGAAAATGGATGCAAAAATCTTCATCTGAAAATTAGCAAATCAAATTTAATAAGAATATAAAGGATGAAGTAAATTTATCCAAGGTCCTTATATTCCTCTTTTTAAGGGATTACCTGACGTTTCACTCCAATTTCTAAGTTTTAATATAATATTTAAGGTAATTTTAAAATAGTCACTTATGAGCAAAATACACAAATAAATAAATTGAAGTGGTAGACATCACAATACCTGACTTCAAAGCACAGTACAGAGAAACAGCAATCAGAACATCTTGGTGAAGGTATAAAAGATACACAGACCAGGAGAATAGACTAAAAGGTTCAGAAATTTGTTCATATGTTTAAAGACAACTGATTTTTAACAAATGTGATAAGTACATTCGAAAAAGGACACTCTTCAATAACTGGTGCTGGAAGACGAGATATATATTAGTTTAAGAATAAGACTCATACATCTCACCAGGCACATCAATCAATTCAAAATGGATTGATGACCTAAATGTAGGACCTGCAACTGTGAAACTATTAGAAAAAAGCATTGGTGGAGGCAAAGATTTTTTTTTTTTTTAATGAGACTTCAAAAGCACAGGCAATAAAAAATTATTTAAAAAAAATGAAAATAAACAAGAGAAATTATATCAAACTAAGAAGCTTATGCACAGCAAAGGAAACAGAGTCCAGAGACACCCTGAAGAATATTTCTGTGAACTAGTCATCTGACAAACGGTTAGTATCCACAATATATAAGGAACCAAACAACTTAACAACAGAGAAACAAATAATCCAATTTTACAATGGACCAATAATAATCATTTCTCAAAATAAGTATATGAAAAAAATTCTCAACCTTCTAATCATCAAGGAAATATAAATTAAAAGAGCAATGTGATATCATCTGATATCTTTTAGGATAATTGAATAATTTAAATTAATAATAATTTAATAATTAATTTAATAATTTAAAAACTAGCAAATCTTGGTGACAATGTGAAAAAGGGAGAACTCTTAATATGCTCTTAGTAAATATATAAATTATGCAAATTTATATATTTATTTATATAAATATACTTATATAAGTAAATATACAAATTTACTTATATACATGTTTATATAAGTAAATTTATATATATATATATAAATTATATGTAAATATATAAATTACTACAGCCAATATGAAAAATAGTATAGAAGTTCCTTAAAAATACGAAAAAATAATTACCATATGACCCACCATTCCTACTACTGGTTATATATTAAAATGAAATGTAATCATTACATTAAAGACTTTACTGCATGCCAGTTTTTATTACAGTATTAGTCATGATAGCCTAGACTTGGATTCCACCAAAGATGTCCATCAGTGGGTGAATGGATCAAAATAATATGGAATGTGTTGTGTGTGTGTGTGTGTGGTATAAAATATTCAGATATATAAAAGCACAAATCTTATAATTTGTGGTAACATGAGTGGAACTGATGAATATCATGTTATGTGAAATTAATAAACATAGAAAGATTAATTTCATGTGATCTCACTCATTTTTGGAAGTCAAAGTTGATCACATAGAAGTAGATCCTAACAGAGGTCAGTAAGAGGTTTGGAAGGGGAGGGGGAGGAATGATAGGGAAGGGATACATGATATATCAAAACATGGAGGGGAGGAGCTAGTGCTAATATTATAGAGCACAGAGAAAAACTATAGCCTACAATTAAGTATGCATTTAAAAATAAGAATAACAGAAGAGTTTGAAAGTTCCCGATACATAGGAATGAGGAGATGCAAATGCTAATTATGCTGACATGATCATTATACTTTGTATACATGTATCACATTACATTATAACCTATAAATAAGTACAAGTATTCCAAGTCAGTTGTTAAAAAGTTGCCATAGAAGCTTATCAAGCATTCAAAATGGAAATCTGAAGAGCACTTCATCTATCTCTAGTCATGTGTGATGAGCAAGTTAAAGAATCCAGGTAGTCCAGCATTTGGGTATATTAGAAAAGACTGTCAGCAGTTGCAAGTACTAAACATTCTAGTTTAAGTAAAAGTTGACTTGAGGAAGGTAACACTTTGATATTAAAAATAATATATATGTATATGTGTGTGTGTGTGTGTGTGTGTATAGAGAGAGAGAGAGAGAGAGAGAGAGAGAGAGAGAGAAAAGCTCTTGTAAGGATATGGTAGTTACCAAATGAGAATTAAGGAAATACATTAAAATGTGTTAAGAAATGTCTATAACTGAGGTAAGATCTTTGGATATTGGTATACTTATCTTGTTTTATTTATATGAATTTTTTATTTAATCACCAAATTTTAGAGGCACACTGCTCAAAATAACAAAGTTTAGATGTGAAAACATCTTTTAAAACTCAAAGTCCATTTTATTCTCACCACATGTAATCATGCCTAATGTGCTCAGTATAAGGTACATACCCTCAGAACAAGCTAGTTCTGTTCTACCTAGTAGGTATGGTGATGATACTGATTTATATTTAATAAAGTTGAAATTACTCAGATTTTTTTGTTCTAGAATTAATTTTAATTAAGTAAGCTAATAGCTAGCTTGACCCCAAAATTTAAGTAGTAGTAAAAAGAAATTACTTTTTACCTTTTTCTAATTTAAATCATTCATAAAAGTTTAACTTCAACCCAAACTTGAAGAGGTATTTAGGAATAGGGCCTGCATGTTTTGTTCATGGGGAGAAAAAATGACAGGCTGAACTGAGCCTTTTATGTGGTGAAAGATAAGCTTCAATCAGACAAAAAAGGGGGAGGATTAGACCCCAATATAATATTTCAAGTACTTTTTGGTACAATTATTACTATATAAGTAGAAAAAAAGGTAAATAGTTTGTAAAAAAAATTAACAAAAAAAGTTAAAATTGGCAATATATTCCTCAATGTAATGTCTATATCTGAGGTAAGATCTTTGGACATTGGTATATATTATCTCATTTTATTTACATGAATTTTTATTTAATTACTAAATTTTGGATGCACACTGCTTTAAAAGATGAACACATCTTTTAAAACTTTTCACATTTTCATCCATTTTTGCCACTTTAGAACAAAAAGATAATTTTATAAAAGTAGAAATTGCACATATATTCATCTGCTGAAATTTAAATAAATAAAACATGCTATTCATTGATTTAGTCTCCATATTATACTTTTCTAACCATTAATATATAAACTATCAGTAGCCTGAAAGACAAAAGAAAAAAACAACATGTAACAGTATAAAGAATCACTCCTTAGTCAATGAGTGCCACATAGGGAGAGAGCCTCTGTGTGTGTGTGTGTGTGTGTGTGTGTGTGTGTGTGTATTCTAGGATAATTTTGCTGTCCTAGAATATACTTGTTCTTTCAGAGATTCCCAAAGAACTTTGAAAATGCAAGTAAAATCAACAAAATTGTGTTACTGAGTTTAGGTCCTAAAATTTTAAGTGAAAAAACAAAGGCAGATGAAAAATATAAATAATGAACAAAGTTATGTATTATTCAGTGATGTTTTTACAGCAATGAAGGACACAGACTCATGAAAAATTTTAGATTCATTTTCCTTTAAATATTAAAAATAGTCAATCCATATTCAAAGTTTTGTATAATAACAAAAATTTATTTCTGTATGCTTTTCTTGATTTATCATCCTTGGTTTGTTGGTATTTCATAATATTAGTTAGTTAAATGGCTAATGAAAACACTATACAACCAAGCATATTGGTTCAAACTAATTTAGTTTGAAACCAAGTAGATTCAAAAACTTATTAGAAGATACAGTTTATACAAAGCCACAAATAAGATTAAAATTAAAACATCTCCTTTCCTTTCTTTTTTGGAGCAAAAGAATCACTTTTATTGTTATCATGTAACATGATTTTGGAAAATATTCACAAACACATAAATATTGATTACATTCCATAAATAATCTCAATTTTGTAAGCTAACAGTTCACACAGAAAATAATTTCTGTAATATGAAGAGTAAAAAACATTAACTGTAGCTTTTTCATGAAATATTCCTTTATTTTCTAAATGACAAGCAGCTGAGATCTTACAAAACTATTTACCTCTAAGAAAACAAATTTTTAAACTATAATTTCACTGATACCTTCTGTTTCCTTTTTCTATTTAAATCAACAAATCAAGGTTTAAGTTGCATACTATGAAATATCACGCCAGTTTTAAATGTACAGTAGAGTGAGCTTTGTTACCATGGAATTACCACAACCGAGATCAATATATTTCAACACAAGGAAAAGAATGTAGCAATGCCATGTTTTAGTCAATCGCACTGATTCCAGATTAGTACAACATACATCTGCTTCCTGTCACAATAGGTTGGATTTACTTCTGCTAAGCTTTTATATACATAGAATATAAATTTATTTTATATAAAATGTACATATATATGTACTTTTTTGTGTTAGGTCCTTTCTCAGATTATTATTTGTGAGAGTCATGTGTGATATTTCATGCATCATAACTTCATCTTTTTCACTGCTAGTGTTCTACTGTATGTAAATCCCAAGTCTTCATTCTCCTGTTGCTTTTACTTGTGGTATCTTCATTTTTTACCTATATTTTTACTATTGGGATGAGGCTTTTATCAGCATTTGTCTATAAGTTTATATATTCATTTATTTTGAATATTAGTGTTGCGTTTTTCAGTCTATTTTATATTTGGAAAATGTAAGTATAAAATTGAAAGTTACAAGAAAGGGAAATCACAGAAGATCTGGATTAGATTGGGATATATGTTTTAATGTTTTCCTTTAGTATTGTTTGTAAAGATCTTGCTCAAAATTTCTGTAGTTATTTAGTACTCCATACTGTGCATGCACAACAATTTGGCAAAACAACATGCTATTCAGATGACCTTTGGTCTGTTCCCAACATTTACTATTGCATATTGATATTGGTATTGTAATAAATAATGTTCATCTTAGCTTAATTGGAATTTTGAAGCATTTCTGCGCATAAATTTCTAGAAGTGGTTTTTCTAGGTCTAAGAATTGAAGAATAGATAGACTATTATATATTTTCAATTCATTAACCACATGAAACTTTTGGGATTTTTTCCATCTGCTCTAAGCATAGAGAAAACTGTAATAGAAAACTATTACATTCCATTTTCTGCACATTTGTAGATTAATTTGTACCATAAGAAAGAAATAGAGATGATTTGTGCCATCTCTTTCAGATGTGAAAAGCTTGAAAGAGTGTTTATTCCACTATAACAACTAGAAAAACTAAGATGATCTGTAAACTAATGTTTCTTAAACTCATAGGAAAGTTGAGATCAAAGGACAGCTAAACCACCTGTAGTGAATAAAAGCCTTTGGCCCTAGACAGACGAGACATAAATTCCACTTATCTGACAGAGAATGAGTGGGAAGAAAAATCCAGCTAAAATTTTCAGCAAGATTCTAAAGGTGGAATGTGAGTTAGGATAAGTGTATTAGAACATTGGGAGCCACAGAAACAAGGGGTTTCATTCGGGCTCCCCCTCTACAGTGGCACTAGATGCTGTCAGGAAAGACTGTGTGTGGGTTAGGAGTCAAGAAGAGTCCTTCCTGTGTTTCAATACAGGAGGATCATTCTCTCAGGGAAGCACAGCAAACCTTGTCACTCTCAGGTAATGGGTAAATACTCACTTGTAAGCATGGGGGAGAGGTAGGATCATCCCCGGTCCAAATCATACAACTTCTTTTACCCCTGGGCAATGGGAGTTGTCATGATAAAAAAAAAAGAAAGAAAGAAAAGAAAGAAGAAAGAAGAAATCCAAGAGACCTACAGACCCAAGTGTTTCCTAATGTTGAAACTGGGACAGACCAAGAAAAGACATCACTCTCCTGTTCCCCAATTCCAGACTATCAAGCTGCAGGTAAAATGTAACAGCAATTTAGAGCCTGAACATGAGAGCGAAAGTTATTACAGCCCCAAGGAGCTTTACTATCTAGCAATTCATAGATTCTCAGTATATATTTTTTTGATTAATGAATAAATAAAATAATTATTTTATAAACAAAAATGTTTCGATTATGTTTCTATTCAGTAGACCTAGGCCACAATTTGACATGGAAATTGTTCTTTATCAACAAATTCTTCACTCACTGTGTTTGGCATGTTTACTGGATCCCATTGCTGCTCTTAAATGTAGGTTTTATCAAGCCACATTGACTTCTTCTGATTCAGGTATCTAGGTCAAGCCCACTGAAAAGTGATGAAAATGACACAGGAAACCAAAACTAGAATAACTAAATTCTTCAACAATATTATCCTTTTATGCTTTATTTATGTTCTTTCTCTTATGCTTAACACAAAGTTAATGGAAAGAATGCAAATGTGTTAATAAGCATCAATGGCTGAAAAAGTCTAAACTGGGAATGGTCTGCCAGTTTTAGTACAATATGAGTTCTAGTTCTAAGTCTAAATGCTTATGGTAGATTATGTGAAAGTGTAATCATTCATTCACTCTTTATGATTTACCTGAAACAAGCCCAGGCTGCTGAGTCCAGCTGTTTTTAAAAGGCAGAATACAAACTTTGTTATTCACCTTGCTTTAATACTTGACTTTTTTTAACTTGCAAAAATTCTTAGCATGCTCATTAGGTATGTTATTGCCATGAAAACTACATTCTGAAGCACCCAGGCATTTGAATTATATTACCTGTATTGAAAATATGTATCATCAGCAGCAGGCTAGGAGATAAAGGGGCCACACTTTGGGCTTTAAAAGTTGTAAATGCATTCTTTTACAGTTGGTAAAAGATTTTTGAAAATCAACTTCTTCTCCCGAGAACTACAAAAGGAAGAGAGATATGCATTGTAAATAACTTAAGAGTTAGCTCAAAAGGGCTGGTGGATACTTGGAAAATGGAAGAAAGAGAATTCTTTTGGTTCCAAGTTGATACTAATAAGGAAAACAGATAGCAATAACAAAGATCTCTTACAACACAGAACATCAGGGCCCAGTGAAATATTTCCAATAGTCTAGGCATGTAAAGCATGAGTGGCAAATATATTCCCTATCTTTTTAATATTAAAATCTATTAATAATCCATACAGAATGATTGCATAATTTTGGGGCAAGAGTGTCATGGGTTCAGGTCCAATTTTTCACTAGGAAATCTTGAAAAGATCATACCCACACATGTAGTCACAGAACCTTTCCACACAGGAGGTTGGAAAGCACTGGTTTACATGTACACTGAATTCAGTGATTCCACTGAAGGAAGTATTAGGGTAAAATACACTCTGAAGAGCACACTCCTGTCACCATCTTTTGTTTTCCTGTTATAACAGAATACCACAGTCTAGGTATTTTGTACAGAATAGAAATTTATTCTGGAGGCTGAAAATCTAAGATCGAGGTTAGATCATCTGGTAAGGGTTTCCTTGCTAAACTCTTCACATGGCAGAAAGCAGAAGGAACATAGGTTAAATTCTGTGTCCTCACAAGAGAGAGGAGAAGAAAGAGAACTCACTTTAGCAAGACATTTTTATAGCAGTATGAATCTACTCATAACCAGAGAGCCCTTATGACCTAAGCACCTCTCATAAGGTCTAGACTTTCAGAAATCTTGCTTTATGACTTAAGTTTCATCTCATGAATTTTGGGAGACACACTCAGACCAAGGCAACTTCTGAGTAATGAGAGCTAATAACCCTGAATATATATTAATAGGTAATTCTTAGGAAATAGTAAAATTAACATCCCAAATTACCATGGTAGGCATGTTTGTCAGATGAGTAAGATCTGGGGACATCTTGGGGGACTTCATTCTAATTACCTCTTTATATATATATATATATATATATATATATATATATATATATATATAAATTTGTTCTTATTAGCTATACATGATGGTAGAATGTATTTTAACATATTATACATACATGGAGTATAACTTCTAATTCTTCTGGTTGCACATGATGTAGAATTATATTGGTCATGTATCATAAGCACAAGGGATAGTAGTGTCCTATTTATTCTACAATCTTTCCTATTCCTATTTCCCTTCCCTTCCCTTTATTCTACTTTGTCTAATCCAAAGAATTTATATTCTTCCCTGCAACCCCCCCCATTATTGGGAGTTAGCATCTGCATATCAGAGAAAATATTCCACCTTTGGTATTGGGGGTTGGCTTAATTAACTTAGCATGATATTCTCCAGTTCCATCCATTTATAGACAAATGACATAATTTCATTCTTCTTTATGGCTGAGTAATATTCCATTGTGTGTATGTACCACATATTCTTTATCCATTCATCTGATGAAGGGCATCTAGGTTGGCTCCATTGTTTGGCTATTGTGTATTGAACTGCTATGAACATTGATGTGGCTATGTCGCTGTGGTATGTTAATTTTAAGTCCCTTGGGCATAAACTGAGGAGTGAGATAAGTGGATCAAATGGAAGTTCCATTAGAAATTTTCCGAGGAATCTCCATACTGCTTTTCATAGTAACTGTACTCATTTGCAGTCCCACCAGCAACGTATGAGTATACATTTTCCCCCACATTCTTGCCAACATTTATTGTTGCTTGTATTCTTCATAATTGCCATTTTGACTAGAGTGAGATGAAATATCACTGTAGTTTTAATGTGCTTTTCTCTAACTGTTAGAGATGTGGAACATTTTTTCATATGTTTGTTGATTGATCCTATTTCTTCTTCTGTGAAGTGTCTATTCAGTTCCTTTGCCCATTTATTGATTGAGTTATTTTGTTTTTTGCTGTTAAGTTTTTTGAGTTCTTTATATATATCCAGAGATTATTGCTGTATCTGAGGTGCAGATGGCAAAGATTTTTCTCCCATTATATAGGTCTCTCTTCATATTCTTGATTGTTTCCTTTTATGTGATGAAGCTTTTTTAGTTTGATTCCACGCCATTTGTTCATTTTTTATTTCACTTCTTGTGCTTTAGGAGTCTTGTTAAAGAAGTCAGTTCTGAAGCTGAAAAGATGTAGATTTGGGTCTACTTTTATTAAAGCATGATGAGAAAGGAAACATAACAATGAACCCTACTGAAACACAGACAGTAATCAAACTATTTTGAAAATTAATATTCCATGAAAGTAAAAAATCGTGAAGACATCTGCAAATTTTTAAACATATGACCTACCCAAACTGAATCAGGAGGACATACACAATTTAAACAGATCAATTTCAAGCAAGGAAATTAAAGACACCATCAAAAGGCTACCAACCAAAAACAGCTCAGAACCATATGGACTCTCAGCCAAGTTCCACAAGACCTTCAAAGAAAAGTTTTTGTTTTTGTGTGTTGTTTTGAACATCAATACTCCTCAAATTATTCCATGAAATATAAAAGAAGGGAACCCTTCCAAACTCATTCTATGAAGCTAATATCACCCTGACACCAAAATCAGAAAAAGACACATCAAGGAAAGAAAACTTCAGACCAATATACTTGATGAACATAGAGGCAAAGTTTCTCAATAAAATTCTGGCAAATCATATACAAAATCATATTAAAAAGATAGTGCACCATGATCAAGTGGGATGCAAGTTTGGTTCAACATATGGAAATCAATAAATGTAATTCATCACATCAATAGACTAGAAGACAAGAATCATATGATCATCTCAATAGATGGAGAAAAAGCATTTGACAAAATACAGCACCTCTTCATGTTCAAAACACTAGAAAACCTACAGATAGTTGGAACATACCTTAACATTGTAAAAGCTATCTATGCTAAACCCAAGGGCAACATATCTCTAAATGGAGAAAAACTGAAAGCATTCCTTTAACAACTGGAACAAGTCAAGGATGCCCTCTTTTACCACTTTTATTCACCATGATCTTTGAAGTTCTAGCCAGAGCAATTAGACAAATGCAAGACATTAAAGGTATGTGCACAAGAAAAGAAGAATTCAAACTATATCCATACTTTGAAGACATGATTCTGTATTTAGAAGACCAAAGTATTCCACCAGAAAACTTCTAGAAGTCATAAATCAATTCAGCAAAATAGCAGGATAAAAATAACACTCAGAAATCAAATACATTCTTATACATCAGCGATGATCCACTGAAAGAGAAATTAGAAAAACTACCCCATTCACAATAGCCTAAAAAAAAAAAATGGAAATAAATCTAACAAAAGAGGTGAAAGGCCTCTACAATAAAAACTACAAAACACTTAAGAAAGAAATTGAAGAAGACCTTAGAAGATGAAAAGATCTCTCATGCTCTTGGATACATAGAATTAATGTCAAAATGGCCATACTACCAAAAGCGCTCTACAGATTGAATGTGATTCCAATTAAAATCCCAACCACATTCTTCATAGAACTAGAAAAAGCAGTCATGAAATTAATTTGGAAAAATGAGAGACCCAGAATAGCCAATGCAATCCTTAACAAGAAAAGTGAAGCAGGAAGTATCACAATACCAGATCTTAAATTATACTACAGAGCCATAGTAACAAAAATGGCATGGTATTGGCACTAAAACAGACATGTAGACCTATCGTACAAAATAGAAGACAGAGACAAACCCTCATGAAAACAGTTATCTCATACTAGACAAAGGTGCCAAAAACATATATTATAGAAAAGATAGGTTGTTCAACAAGTGGTGCTGGGAAAACTGGCAATCTATATGTAGCAAAATGAAATTAACCCCCTATTTCTCACCCTGCATAAAACTCAACTCAAAATGGATCAAGAACTTAGGCATTAGACCAGAGACCCTGCATCTAATTACCTCTTTATATGATAAGAAGAAGAAATGACAGGTATTAATTTTTTACTGTTGTAGGAACTCAAGACAAATATAATACAATTTTAATATTAATCTAAAACAATACAATTGTACTATCTTACATTCCTAGGTTACAAGTCTTACTGGGCTGAAATCAGGGCATCAACCAGACATATTCCTTTAAGCAGACTCTAAAAAGATAATATGTTTTGTGTCCCCCCTCCGCCCTGCAACTTCTGGAGGCCACCAAGCTTTCTTGGCTTGTGGCTACCTTTTCTATCTTCAAAGTCAGTGACATTACATTCCTCATATCATTCTGTCATGAGGTATTCCTCTGACTCTGATTTTAGCCAGAACAGTTCTTTTAAGGACTCATGTGATTTGAATGGGTCCACTCAAATAATCCAGGATGCCTCTCCTTCTCCTGGTATTTACCTTAATCACACTTGCAAAGCCCTTTTTCCATGAAACGATCATACTAACAGGTCCAGAAATAAGCACATGGTCAAGTTTAGGAATCCATTATTCTTCCTACCACAACTTTCCTAAAACTAAATACCTAATTAAGGTTAGAGCTGACTGTAATCCCAGCAGCTTGAGAGGCTGAGGCAGGAGGATCAAGAGTTCAAAGCCAGCCTCAGCAACAATGATGTGCTAAATAGCTCAGTGAGACCCTGTCTCTAAATGAATACAAAATAGCACTGGGGATGTGGCTCAATGGTTGAGTGCCCTGAATTCAATCCTCAGCACCAAAAAAAAAAAAAAAAAAAAAAGTTTAGAGCTGAGATTAGAATAGAGGAAACAATTCTCAGTCATTGTAGTCACATTACAAATTATTTGAATTATTGAAAGGAGGGAAAATACTTTAAAAATACTTATATTTTCTATGCTAGAAAGATCATCATATTGAAAAGAATTGTCATTATTTGCAAAAGACAATAAGATTCCTTACATTTATTTGAACTGGACATTTTGTAGCATTATAGTTATTAATTATTAATTACAACTGAGATCAATAATGAGGGATTTAAAAATGAGAACACATTTGGAATATTCAGACAGGAAATATTCAGTTGAAGTTGAGTCCAGGAGATATGAGCCAGCAACATGACAAAGGTCAATATATCCAGTAACTCTGAAAACTTTTTTGGAAAAGATGTATCTGGCAAATTATATGTAATGGCTTACCAACAAGACTCTTCTTTAATGACTGAAAAGTGTTTATTAAAATCTTGCATAATTTTTTATTTATTTTTATTTTATTTATTTATTTATTTATTTATTTATTTTTTGGTATTTGTGTTCACTTGATCCGGTTAAAAGACTGGAAATTTTGAAAGCAAGGGAGTGCTACTGATTAATATTTAAAATTTTCATGAAAGAGAAAATAGCAGAAACAAAGAAAGAAAGAGAATAAAAGAAAAGAAATAGAGGCATAAGTGGCTATCTAATCAAATTCATATTCAGCAATATTATGGTTGGCATTTGCAAGCAAATTTATCACTCAGCAACCTAATAATACCTACCTAAAAGCTTGCATCTTTTAATTTACAATTCACTCTGAAAACAGTGTCATTATAATTATTAATTATGCTAATAGTAAATGCAGAATCCATTTCTCCACAACCTGCAGTTCTGAGCTCTATCAATGTTTCTATGCTTTGGCAATCTCTTTGATAGCAAATGATATCTCATTAATAGTTTCATTTGCATTTCATATTTATTGTGAGTAATTTTGCAATGCCTGGTAACAGACATTATTCAATCAGGCTATGTGCATTTGTTTTTCTTTTCATTAATGCCTTTTTCCTCTGTGTTATTGTCCAGCAATGAATTTAAGAGCAATGCTTTTCATTGCATGTAGTCTATAGTCAAATAAGCAAGGCAGAAAATAATCAAGTATAAAGACTTGGCATATGACTATTAAAGAAAACCAAATGTGCCTTGACAGAAAGATACAGGAAGTGTTCAGTATTAAAAGAGTCACTTAAGAAAGTATTCAGGCCTAGTTTAAAAATGCCCTTCATGGGCCAGCTGCATTGGCACACTCCTGTAACTCCAGGAGCTTGGAAGGCTGAGGCAGGAGAATTGCAAGCAAGGTCAGCCTGGGCAACTTAGTGAGACCTTGCTTCAAAATAAGAAAAAGGCCTGGGAATATAGCTCAGTGTGCAGGCATTCCTGGGTTCATTCCCCAGTACTGGAAAATAATGTGTAAATGCCTATCATATGTTTGAAGATGTAAATATGATTCCTGGATATATATTGTGTCATATGCAAGAGACATTTTTGGAAGAAAAAAATTACAATTTATTTTATTTGATTACCAAAGTATTCTATGGCTGGCTCTATTTTTCATTTTGTGTTATTAATCACAGTTTATTATATCACTGTTCATTTTATGTTATCAATCACCTTAACAAGATGATTATGTAGATAATGGAAATATGAACACACTAATTTAATATAAATAAAAATATGGTACAGAGTTTAATTGGTTTGTTCAGATTTAAATCACAAATCATGTTTAAATTCTGACCTTTAGTCAACACAGGATTCTGAAATCATCTGTTGCTCTCTTTTTTACTTGACAGTGATGATCATCAAGATTTTCCAAGTTCCTGAAAGTGTAATTAACTTGGTATAAAATATGTTGCAACAGAATATATTCTGAACAATTTTTTTCTCAGTTATTGTTATCTAAAATCAACTTTAATACTGATATAATACATTCTTAAAAATGATAAAGAATCTGTTGCTTCTATATGTCCTAGAATTTTATATATAAATTTTGAGTGACAGGATTAATTATATTGTTAGGAGACTAAGGAAAAATGATAAGAGTTTTACTTGGCCATATCATACTTTGGAATTGTTCAGGGAAAGAAGCAATAGAATGAGAGAATTAAAGAGAGAAGTTGATAATAAGAAAAGAAGTAGAAAAATAAGAATATAAACATCAGGACAAAAGTCAAGGAACAATGCTCTTTCAGAGATAAGGAAATGGAAAAATGGTCCAAAGAGATAAAACTAAATTGGAACAAAATCAGTGTAGTTTACCTGTAAGCTACTCACATACCCTCTACAGTCATATCTGGCAGAGTGAGATGCTCTCATCATGTTTACTCCCATCTATCCTGACCTCTTTTCCTCTATATAGCTTGTCACTGCCCAGAGATTTAATTTCTTTCATTATATTGATTGTCACATACTCCATCCCACTCTATCATTTCAGCTGCCAATTTTTGTCACAGAACATTCAGTAATAGTAGTCACAAGCTGTACTGCAGCAATTAAGACAGGTGCATTTTCTGTGGTTCTTAATTATGAGTTTTACTTTGTAAGTTAAAGTTTTCTGAAAAGAAATTGAGAAGAAGACAATGTTTTTATAGGGAGAGGAACATAGATGGAAGAATGGCTAAAGACATTAAAGATTGCATTTTATAAGTACATGTTTTCATTTAACCATTTATTGTTCCTATTTGAAATATACTGATAATATACAAAGTATAGAAAAAGCATTTATTTACTTTTCAGTACAAGAGTTTATGTGACTTTATTGTATGATCTAATATATTTTTCATTTTTATATCTGTGAACTGTGAACCATATTTAGTATCAAATGGGAAAGGGTTAATGTGATAATGTAATTTTATTTCTTTTGGTACAGAAATAAAACAGTAAATTGATTTAAATATATTACTTATATTTTGTTTAAATACCTACAAGACCTCATATTCACATTAATATTGAATTCATAGTAAATTTAGAAGTGTGCAGTTTTTCCTTTTAAATAAGTACAATCATAAGAATCCTTTACATGGGAATTCATATGAATTGTTTTTTAAAGATTTTTAAAAGATTACATTTTCAAGGTGTTCAGCAAAAGTGTCCTCCAGAGAAATCTTTCATTGGCACTACAATATCTGTGTCAAGACATTGAGAAAAGCAAGAATTACTTCTCATTGCATCTTAGAGATTGACAACTGACTTCTGCTGATGTCAGGTGAGAACAAAGTGCACACAAGGAAAATGAACAATGTTACATCTTTAGTTTGCTGATATAGTTGGAGAAAGATATTCCCTAGAAATAAAATGTACCAAAGAGATCTAAGCTGCAGAGACTATGTAATGATAAATGAAATTGCATGGTCTCCATGGCCCATAAAATTGGATTTTATTTTATTCTAATTGGTTTTTGATTTAAAACTCATAGCACAAATAAAAATCTTAAAAGGAGAAGAAGCTTAAAAAGAACAATTTGAGTGTCTTTATTGTATGAGGTTTGACCTTAAGAGTTCTCTATCAAACTATGTAACCATTTTATAGTGATTGTGGAACAGTATATTGAAACTGTAAGATGAATATATAGTAGAAAAACTATACAAATTATTCACTCACCTAAGTCAACTTTAATGTTTACATGAGCCAACACATTTATTCATGGCTCATATAAATGCCGAGCAAATATTTATTAACTACTCATCTATGTCTTATATATTTTCATTTCCTTATAACAAAACATAATTAATAATGTTTTAAAATGTGCAGTTTTCTAGTTAAGTTTTAAAAAAAAAAAAGATGAGTGCATGTACTTTACTAGATTCTACAAAATACTACTTCTACTAGATACGACAAAATGACAAGACCATCAAAGGATTTATAATTGTGTATGACAAATGACATGATTTGCTGGATGAGGGAAATAAGGAAATGACATTTCCTTAAATGTTTTGTTCAATGTCAGGTATATAAGAGTGGAATTAATTCAGATAAAAATGAAGAAGAATTGAAGGGTCTTTAAAGTACTTCATAAGACAAATGAAGGAAAGTGGTTTGGCATTTTAAAATAGCAAATAGTGGTCGCACAGGGGAATTAGGTATATCTCTTCAGTATTTGAAAGCTTGTCATGAGCAAAGGGATTAATGTCTGTTGTGGATAAGTATTTCAAACACAGATTTGTATTTAAGGGCAAGGTTTTGTGCCAGAGGGATCCAAAAATGTCTGCTGAGATAATGAATATCCCATGCCTATCTGTGTTCAAGTGTTGATTCAGTTTACAGTAAAGATAAATATTTCAAAGACATTTAATAGTCATCCAGGCAATATCTACCTGGTGCTACTGGAACTAATTTGACTTGCTTACTCAATTTGAACAACCAGGCGGCCCAAACATGATACTGGCATTGGTCTACATTTATGAATCAGACATTGCATAGTCCGTATTAATTAGATCATTGAGTTACAATATCAGTAAGATTTGGACTTATCTAAAATGGAATGTACATTGAAAGTTCTGAAAAAAATAGGCTGAACAATTATGATTTCTTTAAAAATACAGTATTTCTGACAAATTTCACTTCTTTAAATTCTATTCTAAATTAAAATTGAGTATGATGGTCTACTAGAAAAAAATTTTTTTTGAGAAATGGTGGATATTTTAAAAATTATTATTTTTTTTTCAGTGCTGGGAATTGAACCCAGGCCCTGAAGCAATAGAATGGATTTTTGAAGCCAGCAATAAATATCTAGGTTTCACAGTTAGCTCTGTCATTTGACAGCTTTTGCCTGGACCACTTAGATGGATTATCTATATGACTCAAGTGTAAAGATATATGATATAAGTAAAGGTCCTATTCAATATCTGATACATACAACATGCTGTGAAATGTTAATTTTGTTCTCTTTAAGTTCAACTGAAATTATTTTAGTTTCCAGCAGAGAAAAGTAAATATGTCATATATAATCCCCAACACATTACAAATACAATTTTAAGTATGATTCCTAAAATAATGTCCACTAAACTTACTTCATATTTTGATCTACCACTGAGTCCTCTGACACCCTATGAAAGAACTAAGCTTGTGGAAGCAAAAGTTGTTTATAACTTTGTTATCCTTACCCACTGAGTTACAGCTTATGAATATAAACCATACCATTTCAGGGTAAGTTTCAGCTCTGCCCATTTGGACACAGTGTAAACTGTTAATGCAGGATCATCATTCAGTACTGAACTCAATTAAAATAAGTAAATGTTTCTATAATTATGGCTAAAACCATCAGTTCTTAAAACCAAAGGAAAACTTACCATCCTTTCTTAAAAAAATAACTCTTCAATTTTTAGAGGCTGTAACATGTGACAGAGACAAAGGAAGTCTCCAGCACAGAGTGAAGAAATCTCATAACTGCTTCTGAGAGAAGAAAAAAAGCCTAGAATGGTTCAAATAACTATACTCAATTGCTCCCTAGGACAACATTGGCAATAGGCTCTCTTTCTATAGAGTAAATATGAGGTACCTGTGAGTTATCTCTATTGCAATATATGTGATTTATTTCTACTGCAAATTAATAAGTAAATTTTAATTTATCATATTTGTGGAATCAAATCCAGGGCCTTGTGCATGCTAAGCATGTACTTTACCACTGAACTATACCTCCAGCCCTACATTTTTTTTTATTGGTGATTTTGTATTTATAGGAGATTAACAAGAAGGTGATTTGTTGTTTGCAGTGTCTAAGTATTTCTTTTTCATTAACCTTAAAGTTTGGTGCAGGTTTTCTCTTGTTGCATCATAACATGATAAATAGCAGCACATGCAAAGACAGAGCAAATATGCCAGAGATAGCTGACTTTTATAAGACAGTTACTTCTGTATTAACCCACAACTATTAGTTTATGAGTAGATTAATCCATGTTATGACACATTACCTTTGAAAGGCCCCATGTCCCTATATTGTCACAATTAAAATCAAATTTCAACATGAGCTTTAGAAAGGACAAATCATAATCAAACTACAGCCAAACCCTAAGCATGGTGAACAAGATGTTCCCAGACAGTGGTACTGAGGCACAGGGTGTCGGAGCCCAAACTATGCAAAGCACTTCCACAAGGAGAGATGGCCCAAGATGATGAATCAGAGCCTGAGAAACGTCAGGAGGGAGTATAAGTAAAGAATAAGGTACAATGAAAGAGTGACAGAGACTATATGTGTTGAGAAAGGTGTCCACAAGAGAAAAGCAAAGAAAACTCATATAAAATCTGAATGAATAAGAAAAATATGCAAAAGTGGGTGCAGAAAAAGGTATATCAGATTCAGGTGGGATAAAGAGAATGTCCACACAGGACAAAAATCCACTGTGAAGTGTCACCATTTCATCAGGTCAGGGAAGGTGACCATGCAGAAGGGTGGTCTCATGTGGACTGCCAATGCCCTGATATAGGCAATGTGGATGCTCACATCAGTGGAGGCATACAAGGGTGGGAGAGACTAGCTGGATATGAAGGGCCCTGGCAAAGGGTAGAGGCTGGTTGCATTCAGAAGAATGAAGCAAATAAATCAATAAGTAATGTATTAAAAAAAACTAGAAAAAGACCTTACATCCTTCGCTAAATTTAGATCAAAGTTAATCATAAACTTAAATGTAAAATGCAAAGCTATAGAACTCCTAGAAAATCTGGACGACCTTGAGTATGACCATGACTTTTAAGAGACAATACCAATGACACAATCCATGAAAGAAAGTGAAAGAAGTCAATCTCAAAAGGCTACATACTGTATCTAAATTATCATTATAAAAAAGACAAAACTATGGAGGCAGTAAAAGATCAGTAGTCACCAGGGGTTAGAATGGAAGGAGGCATGAATAAGTGAAATGCAAACCTTCTTAGGACAGTAAAACTTTTCCTTATGATATTATAATGTTGAATACATGGCATTACACCTTTGGCAAAAAAAAAAAAAAAAAAAAAAAAAGACTAAATGTGAACCCTTACATAAACGATGGAATTTGAGAATTATGTGTCAGTATAAGTTCACTATAATAAAGGTTTGACTCTTTTGTGGGATGCTGATAGTAAGGGACTTAGGTGTCGAAGGTGTGGGCAGTCTTGGGCTCATCAGGACTCTGTACTCAACTCAATTTTTACATAAAAATCTTCTAAAAAGTAAAATGATATAATTGAAAAACCAAAGTGTAAATACTAATAATGTGTTTGTGGCTTGTTTCAAATGTACAGAAGTAAAACATATGGCACAAATTGCAAAAATATTTCAGGAAGAAATAAAAATATGCTAACCAAAGGTTCTTACCTTTATATGAGTAGTATACTATTTTTCAGAGTGAACTGTGATAAATTAAAATGCCTATCTCTATAAAAGCCACTAAAATTAAAACAAAGGAATTAGCTGAGGCCAGTTATTAATAAATTTTGTAATACAAATATATTCAATTAATCCAAAAGCAGAAAAATAGAGCAAAAACCTTATAACATAAAGTGGAATCAAATAACAAGATTTATTGAAGGAGTAAGTATATAGATTTATACCCAAACATAAAATTGATAATCAAAATTTTCTAATGGGCTAAACAGAGTTGGCCAAAGTCAATGAAAAGGCCAAGAATAATAATATGTAATCTATAGGAAACTCATATGATAATATTTTGAAAACCACATCTATACTAAACGTTAGAGTGATGTGTTCTAAGCAAACAATAATCACAAGAAAGCTATATGATTATATCAGTATCAAAAAATCAAGCTGAAGAAAAAGCAACATCCCATGTAAAAGGGAACATGCCATAATAATAAATATAATAATAATAAATGTGTTCATTCATAATAAGATATGATACCTCTAAATATATATGTACCTAATGCAAAAGCTTAAAAATAAATGAATCAATAAATATCAGACTTAAGAACCAGTTCACCTGATCATGACTGAATAACAGGAACCAAAATGACTTTTAAAGAGCTCAAAATTGAACAAAACGTGGAACAGATTTTTAAGTATTGGTGGCTATATAGGATTCTGCTTTTGGTAAATGGAGTAGCAATTAATGGAGTCCTGTGATTTCCCAGATTTTTTTTAATATCATTATTATTTTTTTTAGTTGTTAATGGTTCTTTATTTTGCTTATTTATATGTGGTGCTGAGATTTGAACACAGTGCCTTACACATGCTAGACAAGCACTTTACCACTGAGCTACAACCCCAACCTAGATTTCCCAGCTTATTGTTTGGGATCACTTGTAGATTGGAGTGTAGAGAAGAATGCTCAAAAAAAAAAAGGCCCTAATTCTTATAGGGTGGCTGATTGCAGTTTTGGAGATATATGCATGTAGTGCATGTAATAATGGTAATGCCAGGGAGAAAGAGAAATAAAATGTGATATCAGTGATCAGTGGAAGATTCCCCTTGATAGCTCAGCTTAGTACTGATCTGTGTATGTATAAGAGACAACTACCTGTAAAAACTGAGGATAAAATATAATAAAAGATACTACTCAGGAGGTTAGCTAGGATCACAAGTTCCAGGCCACCCTGGGCAATCTAGTGAGAATCTGTCTCAAAATAAATAAATAAAGTGGATTGGGAATGTAACTCACTGGCAGAGCACCGTTGGGTTCAATCTCCAGTTCAGTCAAATCAAATAAATAAATAAATAAATACAATGAAATGTAAATAATCCCATAGATCCAAGAAGCTCAATGAACTACAGAACTGTAGTCACATTTACACCATGCCAATGTTGATCAAAATCAAATTATCAAACTGTGGAAAGCCGCAAATGTGTTTGTGTTATAAACACAACAAAAACTATAGCAGCAAATATCTTAAATGTAGTCAGTAGCGGGGTGGGGGGGGGGTGTCACACTACATGTAAAGAGACAGCATTAAGAATGCCACCAACTTCACATTACAAGCATGGAAATCCCACTGTAGTTATCTTCATGTGCTTTTGTTTGCACACCTATCAGTGTACAATCTCAATAATGTAATCATTTATAGCCTAACAAGGTCATGCATTATACTGAATCAATTTTTTTCTTTTAAAAAGAAATTCTTATTTTCAATTTTATTTTGATTTTGAAGTCACTTTCTAGAGGTAATTTGAGAAGTGTTTTTTATTTTTTATTATTGTAATTTGTTATACATGATTGCAGAGTACATTTCATTTCATATTACATATAAAGAGCACAATTTTTCAAGTTGCTGGTTTTATATAAAGTATTTTTACAACAATTGTGTTTTCATACATGTATTTAGGGTAGAAGTGTTGACAGCAGTCTACCCACAACACTTGAAGTGAGGCATTGTTGAGGACATCATAGGTAGAGGGCTTATGTGGTGAGAGAAGGAAGTGACGTTTATTGAGAGAATACATATATGACATAAATTCTCATTTAATTACCAAAGGTGTCCCATTCTGTTATTACTATCTTCCTTTAAAAATTAAGAATATTTGTATTCAAGCAGGTAAAGATTTGAGGCTTATGGGGTCTCAGGTAAGTTATTTAATATTGTGCCCTGGACATGTCTATGACATATAAGCACCCTCCTCTAAGGCAGAGTACACCAAGAAGTTTAAATATAATTGCACTAAGATTTCATATGGTATTAGAAAGGAATAATCATTAAAAACTATATTATATTCTATTTATTTAATATAAAATCTAGTCTTATTTAAATTATCCATATTATTCACAAACAAAACATTGACCATCCTTAATTTTGCAACTTGTTTTTACAGGAGGAGTCTTACATGTTGAAGGTATGCATTGCTTCTATAATTCCTGTGACTGCATGTAGCTGGCTGCACTATCAATGTGTATAAGGTATGGAATCCATAGCTGAGTAGCCAGCTAAAATATAAAAATAGATTTAGTAACTTGCTGGACTATGGAGTCAATTTTAAAAAATAACATTGCAGCTGATCTGTATTGATTGAAATCCAGTCTTTAGGATTTGGGGCAACAGATCTGATTCAGCTCTCTCTTGCTTCCCTAGAATAGCATTTTTAGTATTATAGTTATGAGCACTTCACTTTCAGTGACATTGACACATTGAAGAAAAATTCAAAGGGAGTATTCTTTACTTGAAATCATGGGTCATGAAGAATATTTTAAAAGCAAAGACAAAATTTTCTAATGTGGAATTAAATAACAGTAGTTAACATGTTTGGAGTATTTCCTATAATATTCTATGAGTTATGTCACAGAAAAACACACATGAAGGGTTTAAGTGGGCAAGGATGATTTTAGTCAAGACTCCTGCCCAGCCAGGTGGAGACATTCCCTTGGCAGCTGGATATACAGGTCTAAAACATGAAGGGAAGAATGTTGCAGAAGCTTGGATGTGGTCCGCATGTAGATGGGGCATTTAAAGTCATTGATGTTAGCTAGATCAGATGAGGAAAGAGTTAAAGTGGTTTAAAGAAGGCATCTGCTTAGGCTCAGAGGTAGCACACTCCTGAAAGCCAGTGAGAATGAAAGGAACTGTGACCATGGTAGAAAAAATATGCTGACAGAATTATCTCAGAGGACAAGGCAAGTGTTTCAAAATGGGGGAATAGTCAACTGTTTTGGAGGCAACTGAGGCAAGAAAGATAACAAGTGAGTTTGCACCAGACAATATTGGCAAAGATATCAAGATTCGTTTTATGGGAAACTTTGGGGTTTGGGCAGGAGATGATTGAAATGGGTTGAGAATGGAAAGTGAAAAGGGGAGAGTGAATCTAATCGCAACAGGAGAACATTCAGTGGAGAGGAAGAACTATAAGATTCATTATAAAAAAAAAAACAGATGACAGAGCAAGAAACCAGAAAGGAATGTGATTTTAAGGGAACTTGGGAAAATAATCTTTGATAGGAAATGCTATATTTCCCCCATGATTAATGATTATAAACAGAAAATAAGAAAAAGAAATGAGAGGCATCTCAGAAACTGAAAGAGAGGAGTAGCCAGAAAAATGTTAAAATATCCTTCAAGTGTTAAGGATCCTGTTAAGTTGACAATAATGTGTTTGCACTATTCAGTCTTCCCCAGAAGACTGGAGAACGTAAATGTTTTGATTTATAGTTTTTTGGAGCACAGAGATTGAGTCAAGCTGGTTATAGTGAATTCAAGTTTGATAAAGTAAATGTAGCTAGAAACCATGGACAGGAAGAAACTGGTCAGGTCTACTGATCATAAATATGAATGAGATGGAAACCCACTAGCAATGGGAGAAGTTGCTTAAGCAAGCCTAAGTTTATGCTCAGATGGTGAGTTTATATATACATGTATATTTACATAATTCTGATTATGCTCAAGGTAGAGTTGGGAATATTTTAATAGCTAAAAGTTTCTTCAAAAATATTTTGTTGTTGGTGGTGGTGGTGGTGCTGAACCCATGGCCTTGTGCATGCAGGGCAAGCACTCTACCAACTGAGCTAAATCTTCAGCCCTCTTCAAAAATATTTTAATGGCTGAAAGATTCTACTATGTAGATATATTTAAACATACTTCCTTTGTAGTTGTTACCAGTTTTTGTAATCCTAAATAATGTTATGATGAATAGTCTTGTACATAAATTCAAGACATAGACACACAGAACTAGTATAATGAAAGTCAAATAGAATGAGAGATTTAATTCAACACCACTAGTTTAAAAAGAGGGAGAGTTTTCAAGATGTGAGCTAATGGGAAAACATTGTAGGACTTTACAGGACAAATTTGGTCAATGTGATTAGGATTTCTGTGTTTGTAAACTTGTGCTTATCAAAGTTAGGCTGGCTAGTACTCTCTTTTTTTTTAACTTTTTTTTTTTTTTTTTTTAGTTGAAGGTGTTCCAGCACTTGCTGTCTGACAAGGTCACAGTGTAAATAGAGCCGCAAGGCCACTGTATCTGGAAACTGGAACCATTTGATTTAATAATGTGTTTTTTATTATTATTATTATTGATACTTACGATGTGGATGATGAGAAATTTGCCAATTCCAAGGGAGAAAACATGTTGTTCGGACATGCAGGAATATTCCCAAAATGGGACTAAAAAACATAATTAAGAAATATCCACAGGTGTGTCATTTTTCCCAAAGAAATAAATAACAACGTTTTTTTGAAAGTTCACAAAAACAAAATTACAGATCAAGATTTCCGGGAGAAACTTGGGCAACAGGAGTTGTTTGTCTCTCAGTTAATAATTCCTATTTAGTCTTTTGTTCTAGGGCCACAACCCTTCCAAAGGCCTAATTACAGAGAAAGAATTATTTTACCCACAGTACAGGGCCCACCATACATAGCCTACTTGATTGAGGGAAGATTATGGTATCCTCCAACAGACCCTCCTTTACCTTACACAGGGATTTATGATGAGGATGGTAAACATATAGTTAATATTGATGGCAAATGGGTTGACATACTGGGTTGACTTACAAAACTTACCTTTTAGTCAAAGATTACAAAGACTTAAGGCCTGGTGCATTTTAACAAAATTATAAAGAAACTCTCGGAGAAAGCAGCACAACCAGTTTTATGAGGCACTAATAAAATAATGTAGGCACTAGTTAAAATAAGTTTTATAAGACATATTTTTTAGAATAATGTTAGAAATATTTTCAGATTTTTAAGTCTTTAGGTGTATTGGTTTTTTAAATGCTTTAAGATTATAGATTTTAGGTTATAGTTTATAAATTTTAGGTTATCATAAGCATAAGACTTAAGGGGACTTTTTAGATGGGAATCTTAGATTAGAAATAAAGTACAGGTGTATTTAAAGTTTAATAATAGGTTAGGAGACATAGAATCTGGTTACGTAGTATGGCACCTGTTACATTCTGAAAGAATTACACATATCTGGAAACTGTAAATTAATGATGTATTTTGTTAAAATGATTCTGTACCCATAAGGAAAGAAAAAATCATATAAATAAAGACCCAAAGAAAGCAGGATTAGCTTTTTCTCTGGAGATTGCTTGAAGAGGATGAGTCCTCTTCCCATTCCTTGCACCATCGCCACTTATCCTTCAGGATCCCCTGGATTCCCCTGGGGCTGGACCCCAGCACTTTATTTATTTATTTTATGTGGTGCTGAGGATCGAACCCAGTGCTTCACACATTCAAGGCAAGCACTCAACCACTGAGCCACAACCCCAGCCCATGCTATTCTCTCTTAAGGCTAAGATACAGATACACTTTACTTCTTGGTGGTTTCATTTCACAGTGATGGCTCCCTAGTCCCTGAGAGAGATTTTCCTGGGTTGTAAAACTGATAAGAGACTGGAAAAGGATTTATAGATCAAGGAGACTCAAAAGGAAGAGAGTGTCCTTTTTCCAAGAGGAAACCTTTCTGAACTTTAGTCAAGATAAAGAAACCATCTTGGTCAGATAACAAATGAATGACATATGGTTAAGAAGAAAGAACTTGGAAACAGGCTCCCTAGGCAGAAATGCTTTTACCTGTCAGAGTTTAAAGTACTCAATCCCTGTGCCTCAGTCTCTCCACATACTAAAGATAATAAAAACAAGATGGTTTTACAATTGAATTATTTAATATTTATAGCAAATATATAGCATTTAATACTCTTTGAATGAGAACTAGATAGAAATATGTGGATTAAATAGAAATAAAATATAAATATTTTACTTAATTCTTACAACAACTCTATGAGAGATCTTATTGTTACTATTTTGTTGATAAGTGAAATAAACCTTAAAAAGATAAAATTATCCTATAGATTCAGCTATCATTAAACCCCAGGAAGCCAGGAGTTTAGACATTTCTCTAATCTGAGGAGGAGCGAGATGGAGTTGAGTTGAGACCTGAGTAATAATTATGATGAGAATTCTTGTGAAGAAACTTCCAAGTAAAAATTTGCAAAGGCAAAACTGCCCAGACAGCATGAGGATGACAGCAATTAGTGACCACAGTGTTAATGGAGACGCCCAAGGAGAATCTTGGTGTGTAATGTGTGTCTTTAAGAATAGAAATGTAATTTGATTAGATTGTCTATAATTTTAAAACTTTAAGGTACTATGAATTTGGAAAGACTTCTTTTTATGTAAAATTACATAATATTTTTGCAAAAGTCATATGAATGAAATGTAAGGAAAACATACTAATGATATTTGCATGCAAGGGGAAGTAATCAGATTTTATTTTACTAAAGAAAATTTAAATGAATCTGATCTATTTATAGATAAGTAGAAATTAATAATATAATACTTGTATTATGACATTACTTATATTCCTGTTTTAACTCCAATTATAAGGAAAATCCATTTATTTTTAGTCATAGGTAATAAAGGACACAAAAGGGTCCTGTTGTTACCAATTACTGTGTACAGGAGTGTAGAAAATGAAAAGAGGAATATAATTAGCATAGATAAATGGGCTCATGACCCCATTAATTAGGCAGTAGGGGGCATTTTGTACATAAAGAATTTTATCACCTTTTTTCAATCATTGACTTTTTTCAAAGAATTCCTCCTGCACTTTCCTCTGTCAAGAGATCTTCTATCTGTGATGTCACAAATGTCATTAGCCTCATGGGGTAAAATCTTCAACCTGGTTAACAGGGCCATTCAGGACATAAATCTGAGCTCAAATCAACTAATAGCCTAGATGAGTCTTGTCAGAGTGAGCAAGAGTGTTAAGTTTAGTGGAGAGAACATATGCTGATAGATCATTTCTAATTATTAAAAAAAATGAACTGCTGGTCAAAAAAGAGTATCCAGCAACATTATCTTCAATAGCCACCTCTGTGTTTTAATCTATAAAATGGGAAGTCCTAAGTTGAACAGAAAGAATGCTAGGAAATTTTGAAGTGTGAAGATAGTTTCCCTATGCATTTCCTATGATCTAACACAAGTTGATCAGGTTTGGTTGTCTCTTTTATGTTTACAATACACATTAACTGTATAGGCATCATAATTTTTAACAGAATATGATCAAACTAAGTCAATGTGGTGGAACAATCTTGATTTCATATTTTGAATTTTTCAGTGATTAATTTCTTTAAAGAACCACAAATAATTAATGGCTGTTTCCTTTTCTAAATATCCAATCTCCACTATTTGCCCATTTATTATTTCAATGATATGCAAGTACTAGAAGCTCCTTATGTCACTTGCATCTGGCTTTACATTAAAGGCAATCTTGTGCCTTATACATCATGACTGGAAAACTAAGTTGTTACATGCCCATAGTGGCAGTTGTTCTATCTGCATCATTAAGTCAAACTAAATAAAAGTTGCTTTTTTCCCTAATACTTTCAGGGCATACATTTTAGAGTTCATGGTGATTATATTGTATATAGTGTAATGGATTCATAACTGTGCTATAGTTTGACTATATTCTTATGTAAGTAGATCTAAATTTTTTCATTTAACTTACAACAGTAAACTTGAGAAGAGCATTTTTGATGAAAAAAAAAGCAAAGAAGGGCTAAAGCCTAAATAGAATGAAAGAGGAGATTCATAGAAGCTACTTTTTATCTTTTACACTAAGAAATTTTTGGACACAATGAGATATACATTTGCTCTCCTCCCCAAAAGCATGCCTCCATTCATCCTATGACTCAATCACATTGAATCATTCACCATTTCCCAAAGATATTACCAGCACTGCTTACTGCCTCAGTTTTTTCATTACCCTTGATTACTCAGGACTGAGTCATTGCTATTTATCATTATGAAGAAAATAATTTATAGTCACTTACAGGAAGCTGCTACTTTAATAGTTGCAATTAAATTCTATACACATATAAAGGTTCTATTATTTTGGATATGATTCATAAGTGTAAGTTATAATTTTTATTTTTTTAAATCAAATTGTGGTGTTGAAGCCTACATAGCCATTCACCAAAACAATTTTCTGTTACTTCTGGACTTACAGCAAGACCATAATCATCATGCTCTTTTGTGGTTAAGTATGGTATATAACAGAGTTATGGCCAATGCGATATGTATGACATTTATTTGTTCCTTTGATAGTCTCTGTCCATAAGTATCTTCCACAGAATCCTGTACCATTTTCCCCCCATATACTGATGGTATTTTCATACCCATGGTAACCTTGAAAGCTATGTACGAGAGAACCACTATCATTTTGTATCATTCAATGGTTACATGGTTTTCCCGCTTCCTCCAGACCAGTGATCAGGATCGTACTTTTAAAAATTCATTGTAAGCAACTTGAGATTCTTGTGCAGTCTATACTATTATATCATGTGTCACTGAACCTTCTTATTTATCCAACAAATAATTTCCTAGTCTTACTCCATGCCAGGATTATTTATAGCACACATTAATTCACAGAACACATAACCCAGCCAAAAAAATGAACACTATCTTGTTTCCTTTACCGAGGAGGAAATCGAGGCCCAGAAAATTTATATTATTTGCCATAGTTTACATAGTTGATGTGTGGCAAGACTAAGCCAAGACTTTAGAAAACATGCTTGTAATTCTAGCTCTTTTATTTATCTCCACTGCTAGCATTGGGATTAGTAATAAACAACAACAACAGCAAAGGACCCATCCACAAATTGTACAGTCTTTAAAAAGACTTAAGAGATAAGACAACCAAACAAATGGATGATTCAGAATCATACCCTGAATGAGTTTGAACAATAGAGATTTCTATAAAAAAAATCCAAAATTAAATACAAATGATGGATCAGGTAATATTGGTGTCCACACTAAATTTCTAAATTTAATAGTTTTTAGTTTTCTGTGATGAGTATAGTGATGACTGATTACTAGAGTTGGATATAGCTATAGAAAGAAAATGACAAAGCAAAAGCAAATGGATAAAGTCAAGCCCAAATCCCCCAGACCTGATAGTATACAAATAGGAATTCCTTGAACCTCTCTTTCAACAATTTTGTTCATTAGAAATTATACTAAAATGAAAAAGCTACTATGAAAGATTTGAAAAAAGCAGTAAGATAAAGAAACTGAAAAATAAAGAGAATGATGGATGATCTATTTCAGTTAGAAACTATTGGGTAGTGTCTTGAGTCACATGAAGAAAGAAGCCATGGGAAGATTTGAGAAAAGATAATTCAGGGAGGAATAAGGAGACATTTTCAATTACTGGAGTGCAGAGAATATCATGGAAAGTGATCAGACATAGGCAGAAGTCAGAGCCTTGTAAATAATGTTGAAATATTTTAATTACTTTGTAATGGTAAAAAGCAATAATGCTGTTGATAATGCTAGTCAAGTAAGTTATGTGATCTGAGTTCCCATTTACCAATGTGACTTGGTACTGAAGATCATAAGGGGAAAAAAGGAGAAAATAAGAAGAACTGCTTGAAAAATATTGAAATGGTTCAAGAAGAGATAGTGGCTTGGCCAGAGTGGCTGTTGTGGAGGTGGTGATGAGCTGTCACAAATGGCATATATTTTAAGGGAGAGTCCATATATTATGCCTTTTCCATGGATGGAATGATGTATCCTGAGTGCACAGGTGAAGAGAATGTCATCAAGCCTCTCTGCCTTCACGGAAGATCAATAATCTGGGGAAGCCATGTGGTGCCATCTTTTCAATAGATAAACAACATTCTGAGCACATTTTGTGCAAAAGAAAGAAGTTCAGAATATTTCTGAAAAAAATATTTGAAGTCTAAGCCCATTTTTAGCTAGTTGTTGCTTTATGTGTTTCATTTAAAATTACTACACAGTACTTTTCTGCCACTCGTCATTGGCCATGGCATAACTTATTCTTCCTCTTGCTACTTTTCTTTCCACCATGCTTTTCTAAATATAGAAGGTGGCACCTATCAGTTGTTCACAAGGAATCAATAATACAAGTTTATCAAATAAATTTCATGAAGACTTGGGCATAACTATATATAAAACTACACATCTGAAAATAATGTATTGAAAGTGTATTTGCTGTGGTAATTCTTGAAGAATTTCTTGGGACTGACTTGTTCATTAAGCTTGCAGTTGCTTCTCATGTGTAGGGCAAATATTCCTTCTGAAACAGGAGCCCTTTTTTTTTTTTTTTTTTTTGGAACCTCATACAAATTGCAAAAGCCATAATGCCTTGTATTGATCTCTCAAAGAAAGCCCAAATCTGCAGACCTGATAGCACACACCTATAATTCTAGCTACCCAGGAGACTGAGGCAGAAGAATTGAAAGTGTGAGGTCAGTCTGAGTCACTTGTCTCAGAATAAAAAGTCAAAAGTCTGAGATGTAACTCAGTGGTAAAGCAATATCCAGTACTGAAAAGAAAGAAAGAAAGGAAAAAAAAAAAAGAAAGAAAGAAAGTCCAGACCCCAAATTCATTGTCTTTGGTAATGTCTCATGGATCCATACGTGATGGAATTTTTACATCATTGAGAACAATTTTACTAGTTTGCTAGCCAATGTTTATAAATCCACCACTCTAGAATAGGATTTTACTTTGTTTTGCTGTGTTCAAAAAGAATGTTGCAGTAACCCAATTTCCTCCTCCTTTCTCTCTCTCACACACACAAACACTAGGTATTTCTGAGTCTCAAAATTAATTTCATATATTTGCCTCTGGCAGCACAAGATAATTTCAGCATTTGAAATTTTAATTTTGGTTGTTTTGTCTTCTGAAGGCAGCGAAGATGTCAGATGAAATTGTTACCTATGCATTAAAGCCCCTCCCTAAGCCACACAAATGATTTAAGTTTTTGCTTGATTAGCTACATTTGGTGGGGGTTTCTGGAAATCGAACAATGCTTGATGCTTTCCCAATAATAAGCCATATATCCCCAGCCCTTTTTCCTTTGTATTTTGAGGGAGACTCTAAGTTGCTGAGGCTGGCCTCAAACTTGTGATCTTCCTACTTAAGCCTCCTGAGTAGCTGGGATTACAGGTGGGCAACACTACATTTGACTGTTGCCTTCCTCATTTGTTATTACACATGAAAAACACTTAAAAATTGGAAGAACCTTGAATCAGCAGGTAACATACCTCCAACAATTTCTACAACTAGCAGGTAAGTGATTACTCCAGATATTTTCAGGCTTCAGTAAATATGGGAAATATAAACGTAGCAAAGATGTACGTCTTTCACCCGCTTCAACAGAGTTTAAAAGGCTGATGTAACAGTGTTCATATTATCCTAAAATACCCGACCAGACTATAGACTAGGGTAAAATACCCTGTAGACTAGCTGCACTATAGCACATAACACCTGTACTCATGGATATTACAGCATAACAGGTTAGGAAGTGACATGGTGCATGGGATATGACTTTTCTGATTGGATGGTACAAGAGAAATTAGGAACAAAATCAATGTCCCTTCTGTATTTATTGACCATGTCAAAATAGTAATGTAATCAGTAAACCTGTATTCCAACTACTAATTTTTCACTGCCATCTTCATTAACTGGTAGCACATTGTCACTTTCTAAAAGGAAGGCTGAGGATCAATATAACTACTAATAATCTTAACTCACCTACAGCTAATCTACACTGTGAGTTGGATCTGCTTTATTATAATCACTGATGAAATAGGAAACCTGAAATTGTCTCTGTACTATGGTAAAGCAACTAGGGAATAATTATTTTTTTATTTTTTTTTTTTTTTTTAATTCCAGAAAACTTCTGTCACGGCCTATAGAAAATAGTGTCATTTTACCATAAGCAAGATTTTTTTAAATCTCTAAGTGTGTGAATTGTGTAGAAATAATTTTCTTCACAAAAACTGGTCTTGAAGAGATATATTTCAGCTAATATTCATACAGTTTTTAGGACTGTACTAAATATGTACAAATTTTCCTTATTTTAAGTTTCATACCATAGAAGCCTGTCTTTCATGATGAAGGTAATTTTCTCTATTGATTCCACATTTGGGAAGATTGCAATACAACTGGAGATAATTCCAGGGTTCTAAAAGAAACACTTCTACAGATGTCTCTTCTTATACAAGGTAGCAGTGAAAGAGAACTATGATTTTACTCACTAGGAGAATATTCAAAATTAGTGATATGAAGTCCTGACTGAAGATGAATTCCCATGAAAAATCTAATGTGCCTCTTGCCCAAAACCTTATAATCTTGTGGCACTTTTTTTTGGAAGGTGACACATTTTAATTTCAGAGCTTTTACCCATATTATACTGAATGCACAGATTTTAATGTGCATTTAGAATTATTTCCTCCTTTTAAAATGTTGCTTGCAGTTTTCTAGTCTTCACAAACTTTTGAAATTTTATAAATTCCACAAGACACATAGCTAAATACCCACCTTGTCAGTAAATGTCCAATATTTTATCAGAATCCCATACACAGGTGTATACATTCATAAGTCTGGGAAATTACTACTCAGTTTGTTAGGTGTGTTCTAGCTGTTACTGCACATTGGCTGAGTGTTTGTTTCCAGATTCCCAGCATCAGCTTTATCTCATCACTCTTTGAGCTTGATAACCTCCTTTAGCTTTTGGGTTCATGCTGCTGTTTCCTAAGCCACTACTGGTTTCCACACAGTGGTTTGATTTCAACTATGATTCCAGTGCTGATTTCAACAGAGTACCTGTTGAGACCAGATTATAACTCAAAATGGGATGGTATTAAAGTTTCTGTCATAACACAGAGGAAGTACAGCTCCTATAACCTGGGGCTACTCTGGCAGCTGGGAGGCCTGCCTCTTCTTCACAGAGTCTGACAGTTGGGGCCCTGCCTAGTCAGACAGATGCTCCATGGAACAGAATGCTTCTACCAAAACTTGCAGTATGAACAAGCTGGTCCCTATTAAAGGATTTATCTTCCTTCTGTGAGGTCCTCAGTCAGCAAAAGCTTCCCCAATCTTAGGGTCAGACTTTTTCCCTTAGTCCTCATTTTCCTGTCCAAATATTAAACTACCCTCAGGTAATAGACAAAATTTGTGCCCCAAATCTACAAAAGAAACTCCCCTTATCATCTTGGGGTGGGGGGGGAAGGAATCAGAAGACAATAGGTACAATAAACCATGAGAAGAAAGGATACATAATAAATATGTTCATGCTGTTAGAATAAGGTTAAGAATTAAAATGGCAGAGAGCTTTTGCCTAGTACTTCAACTTTAATTCTAATCTATTCTCCCTCTTAAGGAGGGCTCAAGTCTCAAATCACTGAAGAAAAAGCATGCTGCATCCTTAATGTTCTCTTGACATGTTGGTTCTTTATTATTGATGTATTCAGATGTTCCCTAAAGAGTAGACACAATGCCATAGAATGAAGAAAGTATTAGTTTTCAACATTGCAAAAATAAGACATTTTGAAATTATTTTTCTTGCCTGGAACACCTTTAATCAATCAAGGCATTTTCTCTGAAATGGAATTTACTATAAATATTAAATGCAAAGTCTGAATTAATTTAGGATGGCTAACGTATTTGTTTAACTAACTTAGGCATCCCTTATTCATCAAGGATAAATTAATAAGGATTATTCAATATATATGAGATGAATTCATTGGCTATGTAATTAATGAAAATATATATATATAAGCACATTGCTATTTGAGATATTTAGGTACATAATTATAAATCATTAAACTGCCCCAACAATTCATTTATAAAATTGCACACGGTGATGATACTGTTTAAAGTTTACCTTTGATTAAAATTTAAAATATTGTATTTAACTCTATTTTGTTTGTTTTCCTATTATATCATAATTCTGATAGTGTTTTCATTTGTCTTTATTTAAATATTTCTTTAATTAAAATATTTAAATCACAATAATCCTATAGAAAAGTTAGAAGTACAGTGTAAAGGATATATTTTTTAACAGTTTAGAGGTAAATTGATGATCTGATGTTACATCATCTCTAAACACTGTAGTATGTTTTCATACAAACATTGGAATGTTCAAAAGAAAGAAAATAAAACAGAGAAAAAAGAGACCTATATAATGCAATTATCAAAAACTGACATTTATACAATTTCATAGAATTATTCAATAATAATTTTATAGCAAAATTATACAGTTCTGAATCATTGCTTGAATTTAGATTCCATGTCTTTTTAATCTCTACTCTTGAGCTCTTGAGTGATTGAGTGATTCTTTTTTTTTTTTTTTTTTTTTTTTTTTTTTTTTTTTTTTTGGTGGTACCGGGGATTGAACTCAGGGGCACTCAACCACTGGGCCATATCCCCAGCCCTTTTTTGTATTTTATTTAGAGACAGGGTCTCACTGAGTTTCTAAGTGCCTCGCCATTGCTGAGGCTGGCTTTGAACTCATGATCCTCCTGCCTCAGCCTCCCAAAGTGCTGGGATTACAGGTGTGCACCACCACGCCCGGCTTGAGTGATTCTTTTTGTTTATTTAGTTAGTTATTTTTTTATTTCAGTTGTACACAATGCCTTTATTTGTACGTGGTGCTGAGGATCGAACCCAGGCTGCACATGTGCTAGGTGAGCACTCTACCGCTGAGCCACAACCCCAGCCCATTGAGTGATTCTTAATTTATTCTTGTTTTGAAGGTTATAGACCAATTATTCTACAATATATTTAGCTGATGTTCCTTTGTGATCATGTTCATGTTATATCATCAAGTACATCAGAAAAGTAACTTTATGCACGTTGTGTCTTACCAGGTAGCATATACTTTCAATTTGCCCCATTATTGATACTCCAACTACTTGATAAAGTTGGTATGTTTCAGGTTTCTCAATTATAAACATACTCTTTCATTTTTATGATTATTAAATATTTAAGGGAAATATGTACTTTGAGGCTAAAAAATATCATTCACCATACACTTTTATACACACACATACACACACACGCACTCATGGAATTTTCTTAGCATTCTTCATATAAGTGGATTATGTAACCAGTTTGTCCAGTCAGAACCCATCCAGTCTATATGGGTGCTTTCCACACATTAATACTATTCTTTTAGCATTTCCTCGCTTTCAAACAAAATAAGGAGGACCAAACTTCTTTTGCACTTTTCCCATCCCACCTCTCCAGGGTACATTTCCTCCTAATCCTACTCAGCTCTGACCCTATCCAAAAGAAGGGGTGCCGTACATTTCCACATAAATGTCCTTCTAACCCCAGTTGGATCAGAGCCCTGTTGCCTGGCTCTCCCCTTATTACTTTCTCACCCAGTTTACACTCTCATATTCCCCTCTGAGCTGTGGTTGCTGGAGGAGGCAGGAGTGGCAGAGGTCCAGCACTACCACCCTCTCTGTTCCCCATAGTGGCTTTAGAGTTGGACTTCCCAGGAATGAAATTCATGAGGAAAAGGAAAGAAAGAGAAAAAGGAAGGGGGAGGAAAAAGAAATGGGAGAGGAAAAGAATTTTAGAATTGTTTAACAGAGTAGTAATATAGACTAAATGTGACAACACCAAAAATCTAAAATAATTGAAAAATTATTACTATTCTTTTATCTTTGGAGTTACTTGTCATTATTTATCTCAACCTTGTTTTTACTTGCAAGTCTTACAAATAAATCTTTCAAACTATGTTCTATTAATTTGCCTTGATTTTGCCATTTTAAGTGTCATATTTAGAGTCATTTAAGTCTATATTTTCTTTGCTTTGTTACTAAAATATCTAAAGCAATTAAAAATTATGTTTCCTGGGCTGGGCACAGTGGCGCACACCTGTAATCCCAGCACTTGGGAGGCTGAGGCAGGAGAATCGCGAGTTCAAAGCCAGCCTCAGCATAAGTGAGGCACTTAGCAACTCAGTGAGACCCTGTCTCTAATAAAATACAAAAAACGGGCTGGGGATGTGGCCCAGTGGTCGAGTGCCCCTGGGTTCAATTCCCAGTACCAAAAAAATATATATATATATGTTTCCTAATCATCGGTTGTGGGAACACAGATTTATTTATTATCTTTTTAAAATTCTTTTTTGTGCACTGTAAAATATTGAAAGAAATTAAAAATAGATCTATATACAACAGTGCTTCCTTTTGAAATTAAAAGTATTAAAATGGTCTATAAATCCATTTTGAGATCCTGATTATTCTACATGCCATCTGACTGTGTTAGTCATATTTTCGCTACTGTGACACAATACCTGAGATAACTTAAAAGGAGAAAAGTTTACTTTTGTTCATGTTTTTAGAGGTTTAAGTCTATGCTTGCTTGGCTCCACTTTCTTTGTGTCTATATGCATCATGACAGGGAGAACATGGTGGAAGAGAATGCTCACTTCATGGAAACTGGAAGAGAATGAGAGATAGGAAGAGCCCAGAGTGCTAATTTCCCTTTTAATGGAACCAGCCCATGACTTAATTTCCTTCCACTAGGGCATACCTCCAAAAGTTTATTCCATGTCCTAGTAGTGCCACAGGCTAAGTAGGATTCAAGTCTTAAACACATAGGCTTTGGTGCAACATTCAAGACCCAAACTAACTAGGCAATTAAGTTTGCAAGCAAAACTCAATGTTCTGTGATTAAGTGAAATTTATAGTACAGTTAACTTACTTGCCAAAAACTTGCATGACAAGAATCATTCAAAATGCATAAGGTTGGTAACAACTTAAATACTCATCAATAGGCTTAGGGATAAACAACTGGTAATATATCCATACAATGAAGTGAAACAATAAAGAGGAATGAACAGCAATATGTTTGAATCTCAAAAGAATTATGCTAAGTATAAGAAGTCAGACAAAAAGGAATCATTGCTGTATAATTTCATTTATGTGCAAGTCTGGAAAACACAAACAGTGTTCAGTGAGAAAAAGTAGTGCTTGGACTATCTGGCAAGGAGAGGGGCAAGTAGATGGAATTATGAAGGATAGGAGAACTTTTTGGGATAATGAATATAATCATCATCTGGATTGTAGTGATGATTTCACAGAAGTATATGTATGCCCAACTTATCTAAATATTACACTTTAAATATGTGCAACTTGTTGTATGTCAATTATAACTTAATAAAATTGTTAACATATTTTAGGTAGCCAATTATGCTTTATTTTTCTTAATGGCTTCTGTATTTTTGTCATACTCATTCTATTATTTCTATAATTCCGTATTTATTCATCTGGATATTCTTTTATATAGTACAATGTACATTAGGTTTTATTTCTTCCAGATCTATACAGATAAAAATGTAAATAACAATGATAGAAATTCTATTTTCTTTCAACAGAAATACAATAATAACATTTTTCATAGAAAAATTTCTTACACACATGTAGGACTATTTCTATATTTATTATCATAACTAATTTGTTTATGTCAGTATCATAGTATTTTGAGTAAATGTGTAGTAAATTTTATAATCTTCTAAGATACATTGTTACATAAAATTTTACTTTTTCAATGTATACTTGTGTTTTATTTTCCTGTTTTTCTTCCTCTGAAATATTAAATTCACTCTTTCTAGTTATTATTCTTTAACTCCTTCAAAATCTGACTAGTATCATTAATTTCAACTCTTTATGATGGCAAGACTAGCATTTAAAGAGCATTTCTTACTAAAAATCTCATTTGACATCTTTCCATAAAAACTCATTGTATGAATTACGTAAGTACTCTTCTTTCCTGTGAATTTTTTTTTACATATAATAAACATTTTTATCTAACTTAATGAAGTATTTTCTGTTTCTGTTTATAACATACAATCGTTACACCATAAATATATTTTCTACAAAATACAGTTGCTTTATTTGTAATAAGAAATAACTTTTTATTTTCTGATAATTGTAAATTCTTATTACATTAGCTGAAAAATCTAGAATACACTATTTTAAAATAATGTATAATAATATTGAGTATACTATTTTACAATTATACATAATAGTGTTTAGGTATTTAATTTAAATGAATTATATGTATAAATATGAGTAAATATGCAACAAAATATTTCATACAATGTAACATATTAAATAGGAAATTCAGGAATTGGACATTCAGAGACATTTTCCACTAGTTCTGTGACTCTTAAAAACCTATTTAACCTCTCTAAACATCAACGTCTTCATCTATCAAAACAAAACAATAGTCATATTTAGTTCTTGGTTGATGTGAAAATTAAATGAAATAATGTACCTGGCATATTTAATAATTTATAAATGAGTAAGTATTTAAGATAATTTAGTTAAAAGAAAAGCATCAAAATGATATAAGTTGTTGTTGGATATCAAGAATAGGGCTCTGGGTAAATTTTGAGAGGCAGGATATGTTTGGGATGAGTGCAGTTGATTGCCTCACTCATTGTTATCTTATTATTATTCCTTAATCCATTGCTATGGTTGGGACACTAAACACTTTATTTTATAGACTTTCTTACTCCTAGAATTCTAAATATGATTTAGCTATCTTTAGCATCATGCTAAAGAAATATATTTTGCAAAAAGTCAAGTGGGAAGTGTGATACCATCATATTGGTGGGACTGGAGAAAGGAGAGCTTCTTGTGTTTCAAATGCAGCAGCCTTTTCTCTTTCTGAAACCAAAGAAAACTTTCTGTTTATGAGGAAAAGGAGGCACTGTTGGTGGCCTAATTTTATAGTGTGACCTAATTTTATCACCTAATATTTGAGAAATTTGTGTGGAGAGTCAGCCAAGTATTTATTTCTTCATCCCAGTGAATAGATCTTTAAGCAATTGTAGACTCTGATAAAATTCATTTGTTTATCTAAACCACAGCAGATTTTGTTTTCCCCAAATGAATCCTGAATAATCAACAAAGTTACTGCAATTAAGTGTGTCTGGGAAATGAGGAGTTAATGATTCCTGTAGGTTGTCAAACTGTAAAGAAGACTGAAAACACAGTGGAGGAAACAAAAGAAATATCACCTTTTTCTGAACTTTTGCTGTTATCTGAATGTCTAAAACAAAAATGTCAAAATGTTACATTTGTTAATTATTTGTTGTGGAACCACAGTTTTTTAAAATTATGTTAAATCTTTTTTCTTCATTCTAAAATATTGAAAGCAATAAAAAAACTACATACTGAAGTATAAACTTCATATAGAATTGTATATGAGAATGCAGAACTAGAGAGGAAAAAATAAAAGAAAAGTGGAAGTAGATCTCCTAAAATTCAAAGAGAGGAAAGGGACCAAGCACTAGAAAGCAGGGAAGTGCACGGGAGTGATATTGGCCAAATTATATTGCTATATTGTATGCATGTATGAATATGTAACAACAAATTCCATCATTATATACAAGCATAATGCATCAACAAAAATGTGGGGAAAATACAATAGTCATATTATATATAATCAGTTTAAAGATAAAACCAGGAATGAATGAGTTCTAAATAGTATGTTTGATTTTTGTCAGTAGTATACAACAGAAATTCTGAAATGATTTTTTATGTATTCTAGAATTTTGACTAGGTAAGCATATTAAAATTAAAAAATAAAACAAATTGTATATGAGAGAAAAATAAATGTTTCCCTGTTAAATTATAAGTAAAAACTAAGGGTCTACAAATCCACTTTGAGTTCATGATAATCTCATAGGTTCTCTGAACATGGTTATTATATTTTGCTCAATGCTAAACTGACAGGTGAAGTACTTTATTTACCAAGATCTTGAATGGAACCATGAAAGAAAACTAATCCACTATTCAAGACTGTGATTTTGAAACATTTGTTGACTATTTTTTAAAATATGAAACTAATTTTGTTTTGTTTTCCTTTTATTAAAAAACAAAATAAAAACATCAACTCACAGTAACTGTCTAGCAATAGGTGTGCATAATCTAAAGACATTAAGTAGGAAAGATCTGTTACTTACTTTGCTTGAGCTTTATAGATGGATGATTATGTTTAGTCTAAGAGCAATAAGAATCAAATCACTGCTGTGTAGTAAAGAACATACAAATCTGCTCCTAGCAAGATGAATACCAGAACTGAAAACAATAAAAGTGAGGTGATTAAACCTGATAAGAGTTCAATAAATTGAAAATATGGTAAAACTGTAAGTGTTCTCTCACTTATATTAAGTATGTATCTGTCCATAGAGCATAGATGTGACTTTTTGTTGTTGTTTATTTTAGTTTTCAAAAAGTTCTATCTGACCTTATAAGTAAGGAAAATGTATATAAGGGAATTTGGAGAAAGTACGATGGTTAATTCTGCTTGTGAGAGCTAGAAAAGGAACAGGCGCTACTTAACAATGTTGTTTGTCATAGTAAGTATTGTCAAAGCTTATGCATTCACAGAAAAGAGAGCCCACTCTCCTACTTGTCTCCCTGGAGATGAACTCTCCAATTGCCTTACCAAGTGCAATGTAGTGTCAGAATTTAATGAGGTACTTGCACCAGGATTTGATTGGCATTAAGACCACAAAAGACAAGTACCTGGGAGGCTTTGAAGGAAGAGAGAAAGGTAGAGAGGGGGAGGGAATTGTTGCTTTATATTGCATAAATATAATCATTGAAATATCAAATGAAGAAAATTTAAATTGATTCAAAAGGCAATTGTTCACAATTAGAAGTAAAAGGAAAATAATTTTCACTATTCTGGCTCTAACTTATTACTTTGAGAATCTGCTGACTCTCCATGGAGTGACTAAAAAGCAATTCTTTTTGTAGGATTTGATTTGGTACTCATGAGTTGAGGTTCCATAAGAGTGCAGTAGTTGGCTTGAAATTACTGACAGAGATGGATGATAAAAAATGATCACTTAAAGTATGGACTGCTCTTGATAAAATGGTTATAGTCAATTCTGTTGTGTTACTTGGAAGAGAAACTGGAAAGCATGACAGTTGTGAATAGCATAAAATTTCAGTGAGTATTTCCTCTAAATATTTTAATATAAAGTTGATCATTAAAACAGAAAAATTTGACCCTTCATTTATTTTATTACAAATTGTTTAAAATAAAAAAGACCACAAATTCAAACATTTAGTGACAAACATTTTAAAAGTGGTGGTGTTAAAGAAGTGATTTTGATTTTTCAAAGTAGATGACCAGGAATTCATTTTTAGTAAAGATATTAACAGTTATTTGAATATTGAATATTTACTGTGAAAAGAAACTATTTGACATTTCAAATGCTTGACTTCCTTTTCTTCCTCAAGGAGATAAACAAATAAATTCATAATGCTTTGTGTCATTCAAATTATACTCTAAATGCAAATTCTTCAGGGAAACAGAAATCACATTTCTTTGTTCTGCACCACACATATTCCCAACTGTGATCCTAAAAGTTATAAATACATATGTAACAGCAGCTAAGACTTGGTAAAGAAAATTGCCACATTAAATTAGATGTCACTGAATAATTCCTTTTCATATTGTAACAGTTCTTAGGAGAATTATGCCACAGTGGTTAGTCTATAAGCAATGACAATAGTATGTAAAATACTATCAATTGATCCAAACATAAGTCCAACCAGTTTATCAAATCATTTGTCATATCTAGAGGAAAAATAATAAGCTGCAGAAATTCTCTCTCACTACTTCTTTTGGCCTAAGTTTCCTTTGAGATTCAAGAAAATCAGTTAAGCTGTCTTTACTAATATAATTTACAATGAGTAGGAAAATGAAAGAAATTATTTCATTTTTTGATTCAAATTATTTTCTAATTCCTTGCTATACTGGGAAATGTCACTTCAGGAAACTTTTAAGGAACTTCAGTAAATGGACAAAGTAATAATGCACACTGCACTGTAATTTAAGTGATAAAATGCTGACTTTTAAATATCTGTTTATAGCATTTCTTACTCCTTTTTTATGCTCATAACTCCTATAAGGAAATAAGACAAAAATAGCCATGGACTATGCATGTGCTATCATTCATGTGCTTCCTCTGATCTCCCAGCACAACTTCATTGCCTGCTCCTCCCCAGTCCCTCTGTGGAAACTGACTCCTGCTCCTGCTCATGATTGTGTCACTGGTAGAACAGTGGCTTGTTCTTCTTTTCACGTGCAGTTACAGGAAGCACCACATGACAGGTCATGGTACCTGGCTTTCACAGGGAGAGCTTAAGGAACCAGATAATATAATTTGGAATCAAAGAGGAGTACGTTTTAACCAGTGAAAGAGAGAAGATGGGAGATAAATACCCATTAATTATCCCTTTCTTGTGGCTTGAGATGGGGCACAAGATATACCTCTTACATGGTTAGATAATTGGTTATGTCTATGTTAAAGCAATAACCAGTACTGGCATTGTACCTACTAATAAAGAATTAGCACCTAAAAGTGCCTTAAGTAAGGGTGCCACTGGTGGAAGGTTACCTACTTTTTCCCAAAGACCCAATCCACAAAATCATCAGTTGCAACAACTGTGACTTAAAGGGATTTCCTACTATTACAGACCCCAAAATTAGAAAGTATGCCATAGCTTGCCTGACTATCCCCAACGTGGCCTGTTGGCTTGGACTTGAAGAATTCTAAATAGTAGATTACAGATACAAATGACCAAATAGAATGATCAAAAGAAACACATATTTCTTCTAATATATAGAGTCAAGTAAGATGCTGATTCTCCTTTTTGATAATGAAGGAAAACATAGTACTTTTTTTTTCTTTTTTAAACCTTTGACAAGATTGAGCATTATTAAATCTATGAATCTACCCACACAATACCACGGAATTTTTTTTGGCTAAGAGTCCTCTGGATTTCTATGGAGTTTGTTAACTATCCTTCCTGGTACAGGTATGATAACACTGCAGCCAGTTCTATTGAGACCCAGCCTTTTGGCTTGCCAGCCAAGAGGATCGCATTGATAAAGCAAACACCGCATCAGAAGACAGAGGAGCTCATATTAAATTCTGATATACTTCCTGATAGCAAATGGCAGGGATTTTACTTATCCTTATACCACCAACATTTCTCTCTACATATTTCTTTCAACTTGGCCTACTCCCCCCAACCCCTAGTATTCACAGGACAAGAATATATAGAAATAGAACACATTGATCCCTACTACATGCTTAGAAGTAGAAATGGCTATACTGCATTGACTTTGTTCAAAGTGCCTGATTGAGCTAGGAATTTGGAAATACAGGAAAGGGGAAACAGACTGAGTCTCAAAAAGAAGGGCCAATGAGCCACTGGAATGCAGGAAACACCCATGAAATTGTGAAATGCAAAACAAGCATTAGAGAGCAAGCCAGCCTGTGTCCTCAGCCTGGGCACTTGGCCTACACCATTGACCCAAGCCCTTACCTGCAAAAGTAATGAGGGCAATGTACAAGCACAGGGAAAACGGTATCTCCACCCTGACTCCATCTCTAGTTCAGCACCTTGCAACCATTCCTCTATAAATCTCTATATTATCACCCCACACCAATGGGTTGCTGTTTCTCCCTCTGGAGGGGGCCAGAATTTTCCCTTGAATGTATATTTTTGTTTTATCTCAACAGTTTCTTACTCTTGAAACAGCCCACATTCTGCGTTGAATGTTTCTGCTTTCCTAAATAAACCTTTGTCTCTGTCTCTGATTGGCATGTGCTGAAATTCTTTTCTTTCAGTTAAGCCAAGAACTCCAATTATCTTCAGTAGAAGTCGCCTCTCTGGGAACTCCTTGAACCTCCAGTGACACTACCACAAGTCAATTTAGCATTAGTGAATGTTTCCAAACCATGCTAGCTAAATCCAGATGCCCATCTTCCATGGAACATAATACCATCTGTTGGGGCTACGGAGTTTCCACCTGTTGAGTAACTAGGTTTTGCCTTGCACATTAGTGACATTTCTTAGGAAACCTACTTTAATTGGAAGCATATGTCTTCCAGTGCAATGATAACATTGCAACAGGGGTTCATTTGATGCTTTGGCTATCTCCTTTGTGGCTTTGAAACTTAATTTTTATTTTAAAAACTACTTCTCCCCAATCTTCTCCTCCCTATTCTTCTTTTCCCTAACCTTCCCCTCCCTGATCTTTTCCCTGATCTACTCCTTTCTGATCTCTCCTCCCTAATCTCATTTTCTCTGAATCACCTCTTTAAAAGCCCCCTGTTCCTGCTGATGGGCAGAATCACAGCCTAAGGGACAAGAGTCCCCTGTGTTTCTCCTTTGCTAGCAAAGCCATAAACCTTCTTTTTCCTTTTTCTCAAAACCGTGTCCTAGATTGGCATCTGGGACAAGGACAAAGCTTTCAGCAACATCTCTTAAATTCTCACTCAATTTTAACCTAAGGGCCATAGGAGTGTTACAAGAAAGCAGGTTGAGCGTATATTTATTAAAATTTGTTTAAATCAGTTTCTTGTTCTCCAGTGGGTCACCTTATCAGCATTTTAAAGCCAACATGAATTCTAATCAATGTCTCTTCTTTTTATGGTTTATAATGGGAGTTTGTTCCAGGAAAATCCAGACTTGGGAATGGCACCAGAAGTTCCCAGAAATGACAGGTCTCACAAATTAACAAGTAAATAACAATTCAGGACAGAGAACATATGGAATATAACCTTTAAATTACCTCTTTAACAGCCCCCTGTTCCTGCTGAGGGGCAGAATCACAGCCTCTGGGACGGGAGTCCCCTATATTTTGTTGTACCCAATTCGCAGGAAAAAAAAGTCTCACAAGCCACTCACATAACAGCCAAAGAAGTGTTTATTCTGGCTGGAGCCACCAACTCCAGCAGGGTAGTAGAAGATGGTGTCCCCAAGGGCAGGGTTTATAAAGCACAGGGTTAATATGCCCTCTGGTGGACCTGGTTTCAGGTGGAGATGGTTTAAGTCGCCTCTGCTTATCACAGTTTCTCCTTTGCTAGCAAAGCAATATACCTTCAGAAAGGACACTTGCAAAGTCCAAGGATCACACCACACACCAGAATCCCACAAAAGAGATTTATTGTCAGTAGCACGGAGCAAACCAACAAGGCTGTCCTTCCAAGGAGAGCAGTAGCATGTCAACAATCAAAGAACAGCTTTATAGCCCACAAGAGGAATTTCACAAGCATGCTTAGGGGTTATGTCATGGTCTGGGGTGGGGGTGACCCTTTAGCAGGCACATGTTTTTAAGGAGGCTAAGCAGCATTGCCTCAAGATCCCTAGATAAAATGGCTCCTAACCTTAAATGGAAGATCTGATACCAATATTGATCTGATGCCAATACCTTCTTTGGTTCTTTTTCTAAAAACTAAGTCTTGGTAACAATAAAGCAGTTTTGATAATGACTAACCAAGTGGTAAGAAAGGGAAGAACTCTTCTCCCTGCCAAGTCTGAAGAGTCAGCAGACAGAGTTCACTGAAAAAACTGCTTTCTAGCTTTTGACCTTTAACCAACTCCCAGTTATTTTTCATTAATAGCCATTAAAGTGAATTGTCATTTGTTACTCACTTGAATACACAATTTGGACAACATGTTTTCTATGTCTATGGACTTACCTGAAATCCTATCAATCATTCCACAAGTTCCTCATGCTTCTTCTTCCACCAAAACATTTCCTATGCTCATTGCCAAAATTGTGAAAAATGTGATTATGGTATACCCTAGATGTTGTTAGCTCCATGCTTACTGGTAGAAGACACACAACTCCTGGGTCAGAGACAAAAGATTTGATTTGTTGTCAGAACAAAAAGCACCAAGTACAGCATCATATCACATCAAATCTTCTTGCTCCAAGTCCCCCAGGAGTGACATGGTAAGCGATGGCCGCTTGGAGCAACAAAGCCGCGGGAATAAGTTCAGAGGCAGAATGGAAACAAACAGGCTCTTTATTCTGCCAGCTTCTCTATCCGGCTCCAACAACACCCCAACACGCCATCCATGCTCCTCCAACAACCACAAAATGGCCCCGACAACGACTCACAATCCACAGGTACAAGTCTGGCAAGATCATGCAAATGGCTCCGACCCAATCTGCAATGTCCTGGGCCAAGTCTCACGAGACCATGGAAGGTGGTAATGCTTATGGCTCACAGCTAACCGCAATCTTAGCTATCTCCTTTATTAGGGCTCCTGCATTTCCCCCCTTTTTGTTTTAAAAGAGGGGATGCTCTAGGACGTCCATGTGCAACCAACATTTTTACCCATCATCGGATAATCAAGGCTTTGCCCTTGACTCCTGTCTTAGGTTGATATGTTGGCCACATGAGACTGTCCCGTGCAACTGTGCCTGTCTTAGGTTGTCCCCCTCTGGGGATCTTACCCGTCATTGGCTACCAGCCATCCAATGGAGCCCTTCAGGATTGACTGTGTATGGTGACTAACAGCCATCCAATTGTGGGGAGATGCTGCGGCTTTAAGGCGATAAGCCTTCTGCTGACAAGCCAAGTTGCATAGCATATCAAATTCTTTAAACAAATCAGCTGCCCTGAGTTCTATCAAGTAATACACTGAGTTTTTTAGACAAATACCCGCAAAGCATTGTTCGTAAAGTCCCAAACAATGAAAGATCAAAATGTCCACTTGTTATAACACATTGATCTAGGAGGCCCCATGCATGCAGAGCAGAGGCCACACTGCTGGTGAGGTTGTTTGATGCTTGAGCAGCAGGGATGCTTGCAGCTGTAGCAGCAGCCGTCTTTTTAATGTCTAGACAATGCCACTGGCAAATCTTCAGGGCAAATCTTTTAATAACATAATTTTCAGTGTGCAGTTTGCTCTTTCAATAATGCCCTGACCCTGAGGATTGTATAGGATGCCTGTTTTATGGGATATATTGAATTTTGCGCAAAACTGTTGGAAAGATGAGGACGTATATGCAGGGCCATTATCTGTTTTAAGCATTTTGGGGATGCCCAATGCAGCAAAAGCTTGCAAACAATTAGATGTAACATCTTTAACTTTTTCTCCAGAATGTAAGGATGCAAAAATCATGCCTGAGCATGTATCTATGGTCACATGAATAAATTGCAATTTTCCAAAACTTGGCTCATGAGTAACATCCATCTGCCACAAATGATTGGGCATTAATGCTCTAGGGTTAACACCATAATGAGGATTGGGCAAATGTGTCATACAAGATTTACAATCTTTTACAATTCTTTTGGCTTGCTCCTTTGTGATTTTAAACCTACGCTGCAAGGTGGTGCTATTGACGTGAAACTGGGAGTGAAATAAAGTAGCTTGCTGGAGCGCTGAAAGTATAAAGATTGTTTGGGTAAGGTCATCAGCCTTTTGATTACCTTCATGAAGGGGACCAGGCAAGTTGGTATGTGCTCTAATATGGCCTACGAATAGAGGTTTTTTTCTTGCCAAAAACGTTTTCGTATTTGATAAAACAATTTAAAGGCTGGAGTATGAGGTGCTATTGGTCCTGCTAGCTCTAATTTTGGGACGGCATGTACAATATAGTGGCTATCTGAAAAAATGTTCATGGGCTGCTCTCTAAAATTTTCCAGAGCTCTTACCACAGCTTCCAGTTCCACTAATTGAGCTGATTTGTGTGCAGTTATGTAAGTCATATTTTCTTTTTTAGTGACTACTGTAGCAGTACCATTTGAGGACCCATCTGTAAATACATTTAATGCCTTAGGAATAGGTTGATTTTTTATTACCTGTGGAAATATAATAGGATGATTAATACAAAAAGATAATATAGGAGACTTAGGAAGATGATTATCAAAATTTGCAGAAGTAGAGCATTTAGCTATAGCCCAATCATTATCATTGAAGCATAAATATTCAATCTGTGATGATGAATAGGGAGTAATAATAGTAGCAGGGTGAATGCCAAATATTTTAGTAGAAGTCTTAAGTCCTTGAAGAATAAGTTTAGCCACCATGGAAGTATAAGACTCAACTATACTTTTAGGAGAGACAGGCAAATATATCCATAATAAAGGCCCGTGTTGCCAAAATACTCCTGTGGGTGTATATTGTGAAGAAATAATAATCAATATCAGCAGTTGAGTTAAATTAAATCTATCACAATTTGAGCTCCTTTGATGGCTTTTTCTACTAACTTTAAAGCTTTCTTAGCATCAGGAGTCAATGTTCGCAGTGAAGATGGATCAGGGTCCCCGCGAAGGATGTCAGATAAAGGTTTTGGTTGGACAATAGTGAGGTTTAGTGTAGGGCTAAGCCAATTAATGTCTCCCAGTAGTTTTTGGAAATCACTGAGGGTGGTCAAATGTTCTTTATTCATTAATATTTTGGGGGGTCTAACAAAGGTATCCATGATTTTAAATCCTAAATATAATATGGGTGATCTGGTTTGAACTTTTTCTTCTGCTATATACAATCCATATTTTTTGAAATTTTCTGCCACGTCACTGAATATATTAAATAAGATTTTTTGATTAGGGTGGGCCAGTAAAACATCATCCATGTCATGTAGACACATGAGGTTTGGATATTTATTTTTAATGGGTTGGATTGCTTTGTCCACATATGTTTGGTATATGGTGGGGCTATTAGCCATTCCCTGCGGTAGCACTTTCCATTGATATCTTTTATCAGGGCCATTATTATTGAAAGAAGGAACTGAAAAAGCAAACCGGGGGGCATCCAGAGGATGTAGGGGAATGGAAAAGAAACACTCCTTTATATCAAGAGTAATAAGATGGAAATTTTTTGGAATAGCTACAGGATTAGGAAGTCCAGGTTGAATAGGGCCCATGATTTGAATGGTTTTATTAATTTCTCTAAGATCATGTAACAATTGCCATTTTCCTGATTTTTTCTTGATCACAAATATGGGGGAATTCCAGGGAGAGGTGGAAGGTTCTATATGTCCTGCTTCTAGTTGTTCCTGAACTAGTAGGTGGGCTGCTTGTAATTTCTCTTTAGATAGGGGCCACTGAGGGACCCACACTGGCTTATCAGAAAGCCATGGTATTTTCAAAATTATTTTCTCAGTGGCCCCGAAAAAAAATATCTTTTTCCTTTATGATAATGATTACGTTTAGGGTTAAGATTACTCTGTACTTTTTGATAATGATTTCTTTTAGGGTTTTAGGGTTTTTTGAAGATTACCCTGTACTTTTTGATAATGATTTCTTTTAGGGTTAAGATTACCCTGTAGATTTTCACATTTAACACCTGCAGGCTTGGTTGCAAGGTGTACTCCCATTTGTTTCAAAATATCTCTTCCCCATAAAGTAACCGGTAAGTTAGGTAAAACATAAGGCTGAAATGTTCCTTTATGCCCTTCATGATGCTCCCATTTTAAAATTACAGCACTTTTCTCTGGGAGGTTATTATATCCCAAGACTCTTAAACTGGTTGAAGCTTTTTGCAGAGGCCAGTGCTTGGGCCATTGCCGTAGATTAATGATGGAAGAGTCAGCTCCAGTATCTATCAGTCCTTCCATCTCTATTCCTTGGATTTTTGTTTTATTTTACACATAGGCCTCCTTGAACAATCCCGAACCCAGCAAGCCATAGGTCCTGAGTCAGTGGAACAAAATCTTCTATTGTTCCTTTTTTTGAGGCATACTCATTTTAAATGAATTATGTAAATTGGGAAGGAGAAGCAACTGAGCAATTCTATCTCCTTGATTAACAGAACTTATACTTTGGGGTGAGCTAAGCATTATTTTTATTTCCCCTTTGTAGCCTGAGATTATTATACCTGGGGTCATTTGCAAACCTAATAAGCTTTTAGGACTTTGCCGGAGAATAAGTCCTATAGTCCCTGAGGGAAGAGGTCCCCTGACTCCTGTGGTAATCAGTTAAACCCCCATTTCAGGTGTTAACAGTATTTGGGTGGTGGAACAGAGGTCTAATCCTGCATTTCCTCCTCTTCCTCTGGCAAGGGAGTGGATGGGTAATAGGGATTGTGTCAGGGAAGCATCTGAGTGGATGATTAAGGATACTCCTCCTCCAATGCCTCGTACATTTGTAGGCCCCAGGGCATTGGGCCCCGTGCCCCGTTTTTTGAATTCCTGAAATAATGATTTCCATAGATGTCAAATTTTGAATGGCATCTATTGGCCCAATGATTTCCCTTTTTATGCCTGGGGCAGCGGCCTGGGGCATGGTATGAGCTTGGTCTTATTTCTCTTTTGGGATTTTGCCTAGAATAGCCTGACTGATTATGATAATTTTGCCTGGAATATCCTTATTGATTATAATGTCTAGGTTGAGCCTTTGTGAAATTTCGAGGGGAAGCACCTCTCATTGAGGCTGCAATCACATTTCCTGTGACAAAGGCATCATTTATATCTTTACATAGTTGTATATATACGGACAGATCCTTTTTATTTTTCCATGGCCTGATGGCTTCCTGGCAGTATTTATTAGCATTTTCGTATGCTAATTGAACAACTAATGGCATAGCTTAATCAACATCTACAAACACTCTACCTGCAGTTCTCAAAAGTCGATCAGCAAAGTCAGCATATGGCTCATTAGGTCCTTGAATCACTTTTGACAAGCTACCTTGTAGATCCCCAGGTCCTTGTACAGTTTTCCATGCCTCTAAGGCAGCTGTGTTTATCTGAGCATATATACCTGGGTCATAATCTTTTTGAGCCTGTAAGTCTGCGAATTGCCCTTCTCCTGTGAGCATTTCTATATTATAGTCTCCAAACCCTCAGCTGCGTTTCTTTTAGCCGTTTCTATACAAAGTTCTTGGAATTGCGATCGCCAAACCAAGTATCGCCCCCCGCTTAATGCTGCTTTACATAGACTTTTCCAGTCTGAGGGGATTAAGCTAAAGGTGTTAAGGTACTCCAGCATACTCAACGTGAAAGGAGCTTGGGGCCCATATGTCATTCTGCCTCTTTGAGATTTTTTATTGTTTTGTAATCTACTGACTGATGGACCCTATGTCCATTTTTCTTTTCAAATGCTGGCAGTTCCCAATGCATCTGTGAGTTACCCTCGAGAGTGCATAAGTGCTCAGAAAGACTTTTTATTTCTGTTTCTAGGGTATGCAAACGCCTAGTAATACCCTTTATATTTTCTGTAATGGATTCCACCCATGGGGGAGTAGAGGACACAAGTGGTTCCTCTACTTGACGGTCCTTTTTCTTGGTCTTTTTTAGTTTCTTTTTCCTCATTTTCTCAGGATTACTTTTACTAGATTCCTCACTACTGCTAATTTCACTGACAGCAATATCCTGAGTCCCAGGTTCCATGAAGAGCTAGTATTCTTCAGCTATCTCCAATAACTCCCAAATAGCTCTAATAGCTTGGATTTTTGTCATTTTTGGGACTCTTTTAATACTCTCTTTATTGGTCTTAGTTGACCTAGTGGAAGCTACGCTTTTTTGATCACTTTCACTTTTTTCTAAATCCTCCTCACTGACAATGGAGTCAGGTATATCAAGGAGTCTTTCTATAGCCTCTATCACTTGGGATTCAGTTATATTCGAACCCATCTTTAGAGACCTTTCAGTTCTTATTTGTCCACTCTGAAGTCCCCGTACGGGCCACCACCTGTTGTCGCCTGATGCGATGGCCACTTGGAGCAACAAAGCCGCGGAAATAAGTTCAGAGGCATACTGGAAACAAACAGGCTCTTTATTCTGCCAGCTTCTCTCTCCGGCTCCAACAACACCCTGACACGCCATCCACGCTCCTCCAACAACCACAAAATGGCCCCGAAGACGACCCACAATCCACCGGGCCAAGTCTTGCGAGATCATGCAAATGGCTCCAACCCAATCCGCAATGTCCAGGGCCAAGTCTCATGAGACCATGGAAGGTGGTAATGCTTATGGCTCACAGCTAACCGCAATCTTAGCTATCTCCTTTATTAGGGCTCATGCAGATAAGCTCACAGATACGCCTTTCAAGCAGCTACAAAGGTAGCTCACAATGTTTATAATATTCAGTAATAACTTTGCCCTTTACTTCTGAGTCACTATCACTGTCTTTCACGATAGTTTACAGTATAAACATTCTTGAAATAATTGCTCAAAAAGAAAAAAAGACAGAAAGAAAGAAAAGTAAAAGAAAAAAGAGGTAGCAGTGCTTCTGCTTTCAAGAGAACCATAGTCAGCTATCTCTTAACAACTGAGGCTTGTTGTTCAGCACAACATGGGATATAAATACCATATTACCCCAAAACAATGTTTACATTAAGGTTGTCTGGAGTAGCGTTCACTGAATATTAATTAAGTAAAACTGATTCATAATGAGGCTTAGATATTCATTATTATCAAAAGCTAGATCTTTGTCTCTTTGCCAATCTAATAATGAAGGCAAAGTTTTCGGAAAAAGGAAAAAGTTTTATTGCTTTGCTAGCAAAGAAGAAAAACAGGAGACTGCCATCCCAGAGTCTGTGATTCTGCCTGATCAGGCAGGCGGTAAGGGAGTTTTTAAGGGATGGGAAAAGAAAGAGAAAGCCACAAATGACTTAATGATTTAAAGCCTAATAAACAAAAACCATAAATCATTGGGTACAGAAAATAAATTTGATAAATTCAACATGGATTAATAAAAAAAAAAAAAAAAAAAAAACTCTTGTAAAGTAGAAATAGGAAAAAAAAAAAAAAAAAAAAACTTCTATAATCTAATAAAAAGCAGGAACCCAACAAAACATGTTACCTCATGCTAAAAGATTAATGTATTTTCCATTAAGATTGTAGATGAGGGACAAATAAATGAGGGAAAATAAGAGAATGGAGGAGATAGAGAGTGTCAGGGTAATGACGTCAAATTTAAATGGGAACTTCAAGGAAAGTTTTACTAAAAATGCTACTTTGAATAAAATCTGAAGAAAGTGAGGTGTTGCCACACAAGGGTTCCAGGTCTCCCCAGAGACAGAGGAGACCTCTACTCAGATCTTCCAGGCTCTGGACATGTAGCAGAAAAGAATTTAAGGATGAAGCAGTTATGAGTAACAGAGCAAGAGATTCATTATAAAAGGAAAGTACATGCCAGGAATGGGAGTATCTGTGATCACAGTTCAAGAGAGTTAAGTTTTACTTAATCTGGGAGTCTAACATTTATAGAGTAGCTGGGGGCTAGACTAGAAGTGAAATCAGGTCAGAGTGGGGCTTACACAATTTCACACCAGTTTCCCTCAGGCTTGTTCATTGCCCTAGCTTTTTTTAATCCTTTTATCCTCTAGATGCCTTGTGGTTATGTTGTGGTTTTGTTGCTTTTTCATCAGTCAAAAAGCTTTGGGCAAGGGTTTGAGCAGGGTTGATTGAGAGCTGTTGGTTTTGCATTCTAATGGTTCCTGGGCATTTCCTGCATCCCGAAGGTTCACAGGCATTTGTCTTTTGACAAATATCAACCTTTTCTCTGTAACCCTAAACTCCTAGCTCAAGGGGACAAGCCACAAATAGTCAATAATAACAAAGCAATGTAAAGAGTCTATCTAGTGGTAGAGTCAATATTTTGTGGTGGCAAGAACAGGAAACTATGCATTTGGTTTAGGTAGTGAAAACTATATGCATTTTCTATTTTTTTTTTTGATGCATGAAAATATCACAAATATAAAATATATCCCAAAGAAATAAATATATTTGATTATGATATTTAATAAGATAAAAAGGGACTCAAATCAGAAATTTCAATGTTTATGAGATGCAAAGATAAAAATCGTGACTTACAGATGGCAATGCACATATTTCCATTTTGGGGAAGAGAATGGAAGCATAATGTGCAGTTGAAGGAAATGAGAAGACTAATGTAAGAAAGCCAGTCTTTTGAAACTCAATACTATTCTGCAGAAAGGAATTCACTTAAAGTTTACAAGACAAGTGGCACAGTCAGATTTGTAATAACTTGTATTGCACCTGTTTTAACACTGTTATCTGAGGTCTTTGGACAAGTGAAGTCCTCTGACAACAGGAAGTCACAAAAATTGAATAAAGTCAGAAGAAATTGTAAACACATAGGTTGCACTGGAAGTGCATGACAAATCAGTGTCAACTAAAGGTGGGTTTTAGTGATACACTGCAAAACCTTGTTATCACGTATGTTCTCACTTTCAAGACTTTGTAAAAAGAAAATACTTTTTCAATATTGCCACATAATGAAAGCTTTATCTCACATTTTAATGGCAAGTCTTATTCTATTTCTCTCATTTTGCTTAAAAGTATTATACTGAAACATGTTCTTTTTCTTCTGATTTAAAACATGAATATATAGGAAATGAAAATGAAAAGGTAAACTAGGATGTTATCACTATGAGTACTTTGTTTTATTTACTCTTAAGGTGTTTCTTTTATTTGTGTGACTTTTAGTGGAATGAAAATGACACCATGTCTTTGATGGATAGTTCTTATCTTGCTTTAGTTTCATTGAAAATTTTATTAGGTATATTTGGCAATGTCATTAAAAACTACTGAGACTTTCTGGTTTTAGCCTCACATGTAAAAAGTTTGGAAGTAATTGCTCCTATCATTATAAGAAAAAAAGCTAGACAAAATGAAAATCAACATTTTCTTGGACTTTAGAGAACTGCATTCATAAGCCAAACTCCAAAATCTGGAGAAGTAGGCACATCCAGTCAGAAATAGCAATGTAGATCTGCTTAATCGGAAGAAAAAGTGCTGGAGCTATAATTGACAGGAACACTTAACTGGTCATTTCAATTATTTATAGGTGGCTAGTGTGGGACTTAGAGAATATTTTTTGCAGTCTTTTCTGTCAGGAATTTGACCATATTTGTATGATGTGGATTGGAGAAAGAGAAAGTTATAGTTCCACCAGAAAGAGTAGAAAAGAAAGCTGGAAGATCTCAGAGTCTCCAGGTGATAGGACTCTGCCTTAACACAATTCTCAAAATTCATTGTAGCTTTGGAAAAGGAATTTATTCCTTACCATAGTCCCCTCCAGTCTTCTTGTCTCAGTTGAGTGGTAAAATAATATAGTACATACAAGGTATCAAGAAAATAGACTGGGAACACAGTAGCGAGGGAAATGAAATGGATAGCATGGCTGACACAGTAAGCCGGTTAGGGGAGACTTACCAGGGAAGAAGCACAACTCCGAGACACAAGTCCACTATAAGACTGACAATTCTACTGGAGAGTTACAAAATCCCCCCCCCCCCCCCCATTGAATACTACCAATGCTACAGGGGTACAGTATAATACAGGTGGATTACAGTTGAAAGATCTGTAGGACAAAGATTTTCCATTCTCAGGAGTACTTAGGGAAGCCCAAATTAAGCAGACAGACACAAACAGAGACATAGGAGGTATTTGAAGACTCTGGTGCCTAAAACTATAACAAATAGTAAACACAGACAAATACCTCATCAGTCATCATAAATCCTCACTTTACCCATTTACCTATTAAGCAAAGTAGTATGACCAGTTTTCAATAAGAAATATAATTCTGACAGATGATCAAGGTCAACATTGCCAATGTCATGTTCATAATGACATAGAACCATGTGATTAAAATTGATTTCTGCTACTTTGGTGGTTTTCTTCTCAAAACCCATAATCTCAGTCTAATCATGAGAAAAACATCAGAAAAATCCTAACTGAAGGAAAGTATTCTATATAATTCAACAATGTTTCTCAAAATTTCCAATCATCAAAAAATAAACCAAGGAAACAGTTAAGAGACATTAGGCAATAAGACAATCAAATATAATGTGGTTTCCTAGTTGGAATTCTGAAATATGATAAAGACTCTTGGTAAAAAGTAAGAAACTCAAAGTCAACCTTATTTAGTAAATAAACTCTAGTTAGCAAGCTTGTGTTAATGTGTTAGAATTGGTTCATTAGTTGTGGCATGTGTATTTCACGAGGTTAACAGGAGAAACGGGGACATAATGTGAACTTCTGCACTCCTTTCAAAAACTTTCTCTAAATTAAAAATGATCCAAAGTAAGAGTTTGTTTTCAAAGCAATACAAGCAAGTAAACAAAAAACATTAAAAAAGAACCTGTAAAGGAGAGTTTTAATGGCTACTTAGTAGAATATATAAAATATTCCTTCAATTGAGCTTTTTAAACTGTTTTACTGATTTAATTATTTTACTACTATGGTAAATTTAATTATGTAGTAAGAAAAATGATCATACTCATGTAAGTTTGGGTAATATCTGGGCTGGGACTATAGCTCCATGGTAGATTGTATAACTAGGATGCATAAGTCTCCATCACAAAAGTAAATAAATTGGAAATATTTTGTTAGAAAGATAAACTGATATTTTTGCTAAAAATTCAGTGACTGCGGCTTTTAATTATTTATGGTATTATAATTATTGTTATTATTATTATTTTTCTATTTACCTATTTGCTTTTTCTAAACCAGGGATTGGGACTAAAGAGAACATCACATTTTTAGGTCTATAATTAGTTTATGTTATGATTTTGATATAGCATATTACCATATTTTCTATTGTGTTATTCTTATATAGTTGGTATGATCACTTTAAGTTTGTAACCTATAATCATTTTTTTCTACTTTTATCATGAACTTTTGGGTAAATCATGTTTTAAAGACTAAACAAAATGTATATAATTATGATTATATATTTTTTGATGATCGATAATTTTGATATTTTAATATTAATATAATTTGCTAAATCATGTTATTTCTAATTAAAAAACCCTCAAGTTTGAGTTTTTAGGAGAATGATCTATTGTGCTTTCTATAAAAATGTAAAGGTTTTCTATGCTGGAAAAATGTAATCCATCACAGCAAATGTGCAGTCTTAACATAACCAAAACACAATAAAACAAAATCTTTTTCTTGAATTATTTTATATTCTTTCATTTCAAATCTTGATGAAAAAAGCCCATTTATTTTCTTGTTAATAACTATAATCAATCATTTATATTGAACAGATCACGTTCATGCATTTTTGTATGAAAAACATTTGTTCTATTTTTGTATTGGTATATACTTGCTTCAGGAAATAAACTCTAACCTACAGGAGATCTTTAAGGGTATCCATTGTTTTCTTCATTCAGCAACCTGCTGAAGAAATGTTTACATGATCCAAGTTTTACCACTTGATCTTGGAGACATCTTTTGACACAACAACATACTACAATTCATTTCTTCTCATATACAGAACCTTCTTTAGATAACTCAAGTATATCCTCACCCTGATTTGTCAGGTGTTTTCTCTCATGTAGTTTGTCTAGTTGTTAATCTTGGGAGCCATTTTCTGCTTTGGAATGATTCCTTCATTGGGCCAAATAGAAAATAGGGTTTAGTGTGTAATACAGATATATTTGGAAGACCGAGGAAAAATCTGAAAAAAAAAAAAAAAAAAAAAAAAAAGCGGGGGGGGGGGCTTCTGTGGTGGTTAGTACCCTCAGATCAGCGCACTAATGTAAAAGAATTATAGAGGTCCCTCTAGGATAAACAGTGCCCATGTAAGTAGCTGTATTTTATATACAATCACTCCTGAAATATTGCAATGAAGGTGTAACTAGGCAAGATTCATTATTAATTAGGGTTCCATCTAAATACACACCAAATATTATCATAAAAATCGCTGTTTCGCAACTTTCCTTGATATGTGTAAAATGTGAAATGAGAACTGCTAACACAATTTAATTTTGATAATTTAAATGAAAGGAAATTAATCAAATAGTTATGCTATATATCTATACCTATGCCCAGACTCACATATTTTGTCATGTTCCATCTCCCATATTGATGTTTCCTACTCCTCTTACTAGAAGTGAGAAGGCCATTTTCAACTTTCTTTTCAGGATTTTATTTTCAGCTAACATCAAGTTTAATACTTAACCCACGTGATCATAAGTTATTCTGTTTTTTCCAACAGGATATATGAAACAATGTGTTTTTGTATAGCTAAAGCTATCAAAGCAATCAAGGCACTTTACAAACATGATTTTCTGTAAGCCTTTCAACAGACATTTAATTTAGTAATCAGTACAGATCTTATTACTGGTCTGTACATAATAATAAACAAGTTTTGAAGACTAAAAAGAATGATCTAGCTAGTAGAAAATAGAACCTTACATAGAAATTCCCACCCTTAAGCTTTGATCCAGTTGTAACCCAGCCCTTTAAATATTCTAGCATCTTCATATACTGTACACTAAATAACAAATGTATAAAGTTGACAGAATGTGTTAGGAACACTGTCGGAGACATTGATTCCAGAGAAGTAGCTAAATATAACACTAAGAAGAGTGTGGGCCTCATAACAGGTAAAGAATTATTCAAGAGAAATGAAGGCACAAGACATCCCCAGGAAGGAAGAGCTATCAAGGAAATAGCTGAAAGGTGAGATACTGCCAGACACGCTCAGGGAAACTGAACTGCATAAAAATGAGATAGAAAAATAGCTTGAGATTTAAATGGAAACATTCAACAACACAATATTATATAAATTTCATCAAATTTAAAATGTGGCCCTTTTTAGGTCAGTTTTAGGATTCATACAATATATTTTTGAAAAAGAATGTGGTATAACGCTAGTGCCTTTTTAGGAAAAAAAAAAATTCAGAGAAGTAGGAATGCATTGTACAGTCTTGGCAAATATGAGAAACTTAAATATGTTTTAATGCTATGCAAAGAATGAAAACTGGAAGTGCTAAAGAGATCTCTTGCTACTAAGTCTTTTAACCTTTTTAAATTGTTTCATGAGGGACTAGATGATGCTATGTAGATAGTAAATGGCTTTGGGTTGAAGATCACATAAAAACAGTTTTTGATTAAAAGATGTGTAATTTTTTTTACATTTTATAATCCCAAAGAGGGATAAGCCTTCAAATTGAGCCAATTTGAATGCGTAATTTGCCAATCAGCTAAACGATGTTCTTTTATTCCTTATAAATGTGCAAGGATATGAATAGCTGTTTATAATGTCATTGTTTAAATTATATACATTACTTTATACAATTATGTATACAACTATATAGAATGAGAGATTTTGTTGAAAACATCACATTATAAACATTCAGCATTTAAACAAAGCAATTGCTCTACAAAAAAAAAAAATGAACAAGAACAGTATATTTGATAAAAATCAATGTGCAAAATAATCCAAAGAGTATTTTTTCAATAATATTAAACTATAAATTTGAAGTGATACAGCACCCTCTTTCATAGTTTAATTAACAATGCTATAAAATTTTAATTCATAAAATAAGGGTAAGTTTTACAGTTGATGACATCTGAAGTTCAATGAAATGCAGAAATTAGATATGAATCCATCTTTACGATGTAATAACTTCCTCAGGTGGTGATAACCTCTCAGAACTTCAGTTTGCTTATCTGCTAAAGAATAATAATAACACCTCATTGACAGTGTTTCATGTTTACAGGATGGTGTATAGAATTATGCTTTGTAAATATCAAGTTCGTGGAAAAGTGTAATTATTTCCTGTAGTTAAAGCCTGGAAGATGATTATCAGATTTAGAAATAAAAACTTCATAATGAATAGGGGAACATGGCATTTTTCCACCTAAAAATCTCTTGAAATTGTCATTCAAGGAATTAATGAAAATACTGTAGAACTAAGGCAGTGTAACAGAGGTAATTCAATGGAATACAACGTACAACCCAGAAAGAGACCATAAAATATATAATATATGATGAAGGGTACATCACTAAAAAATTGTAAAGGAAGAAATATCTATGAATGTGTTGGGATAAATTTTTTTTTATTCTTATAGAATAGAATCTAATAAACACTTCAAACCTTTGAATAAAATTCCCACATCATTTAAAAAAAGTTTAAACAAGAACTTTTGGAGATCATGATATGTGAACTTTTTGGACACAGAAGTGACATTTACAAAAAATTATAAATATTTACCCCTATTTTTACTAATATCTCCTTCTCTTGTTTAAAGTTACATACAAATAAAATTTTTTAAAGAATAGAATTATGTGAAGGTCTCACAATCCAGCAGTAGATATTTTTAAAAACTTTTTGGTGTCTATTTTTTCAGTTCTTGATATATATAAACACACATATATTTTAAAAAGCATAAATAATAACAAATTCAGCCTTTTTAACTCTGCCTCTTCTATCAATACCAATGGACATTTTCTGTATTTCCATACAAACAATACAAACAAGTATATCTGTGACAATTGTGGATTGTTTTGCAATATTCAATTATGTGAACAGAATATAATTTGGGTATCCCACTGTACAACTACAAGACATTTAGCATGTTTATGAAGAGTAATATAATATACATTCTAATGTGTGAAATATAGGGCCCCTGACCAAAGATATTAAAGAAAAACTTATACAAATTTAATTTTGGTTTGAATCCCTAAATTGCTGTAGTATTTTATATATCCTTCTCTGTTATTGTTAAAGGATAACTATAATCCCAAATTCAACCATTTTGGAAAAAATCACATTTATCATTTGAAAGTATTGTTTTGAATTAAAGATTGAATTATTGTTTTCAATAACTTTGTATTTCATTGAGCATTTCTATTTTTTTCTTTCAGAGTGAACATTTGCTATCCAAGAATTATTGTGCAATAACAGAAAGTTCCAAATTTTAATTTTATATCTCTAAAATGGGAAAACCAATATGACGTGCAAGCTTAAACAAATAAAGAATTTATTCTAGTATATGTAAAGAGAATACAGTCTGGCATGTCATGAATGTCAAATGTTAGCTATGATTATTATTATAGTTACTGTCAGTGAAGGTACTTTTATAATATGAATAAAGGATATTCGACATATAATAGTTCTCACAATATTAACTGAAAAATATGACACAAATATTTGATTCCATTTGTTTCTTAGCCTATAGCACTGTGTAAATAATGCCTATCTTGCTACATAGAACTAGATATTTTTGTATTTGTCCATCAAATGTTAAATCACACAGTTACAGTTATTTCCAAGACACAGAGCTTCTTGTCCTTTCTAATTTTTGTTATAAGTGTTTCACTTTTTTATGAAAACTACATATATATTTGTCTATTAAAAGGCAAACATTTAAGAATATACTTTATTATAGTCAGGGTCCCAATCCTGATGAAAATCATTGCAAATATACCTCAGTATAGACAAAATAAAGATTCTCCTATGGGTTCATGTAAGAGCCCTAATAAGGAGATAGCTAAGATGGCGGCTAGCTGAGAGCCATAAGAGGTGTTTCAGTATTTTCACCTGATATTCATGCATTTATCTAAGAATCTTTGTATGCCCATGAAAACTATGTGATGCACCTGTAAGTTTGAGCTGTTGACACGTGTATACTTGTTAAGGCAAAAAGTATTTAACTGGGTGAGGTTGGCTAGAGGGGTGTTTGGAGTTGGAGAGGTTGTTGGAGCCGGAGAGAGAAGTTAGAAGCAAGAATAAAAAGCCTATTCATTTTCCAGTCTGCTTCCGAATTCTTTCCCGCAGTATCGTTGCTGCAGGTGGCAATAGCTGCAGGCGGCAACAGGTTCATTTCAACATGTGCTCACTAGATCATTCTTGGAGAGAAGTAGAAAATATATTTGATACAAACAAACATGGATCAGTAGCAAAACCTTAGTCTTCTGTAGAGAGAAGTAACTCTAACAAAGTCCTGTGTGTCACTAAGTTTTGACCACCAAGAAATTCATACTCCCTGAGAAGAAAAGCAGTCCACAAGCAGAGAAGAGATTTTTTGTAAAGCTCTGAGAGTTATTGTCCAGATATGTTTCCATACCTGTGCGTCTATGAGTATGTCATTGAGTAGCAGCAGCAGAGGTCAACAGGTGAGATAGTTCACCTACCACACTGAAGACTGACCCAAACACAGACATCAGTTTGGGAAGAAAAAGAAGTTCTCAAGGGAATTCACATTTAGAGTTACTTTCTCTGCTTTCAGCAATACCTGAATAGACAATCAATAAAGAAGTTCAGAGGGAAGGCAAAGCAAAGGAAATATGTATTGTGAACCCACCTTAAATAAATCTTGGGGACTTCAAAGAACAATAATGTCAATAATTGCAGCACACTTGGAGATAATGTCCTAAACATTACAGGCACAGTTAGGATAAGGCACACTTGGGATAAGGCATCGTACCTATAATCAGAATCAAGATTCAGCCAGCAACAGAAATGGAGAAAGAGGATAATCATCTGAAGCACGAGAGTGACAGATGCAGGATATTACTCATCATTTGACAATCGATGAAGAATAAATTGTCATCCGTGTCAAAAGGATGCTTTTTATTGATCAACCAATCTTTTTCATCAGATTGAGTTATGGATAATGTCAGTTAGTGGTGTTCTCTTATCAGACTGCATGACCACCTGGTGCCATGGGATGTCAGAGGAAGCAACTCATTCCCCTTAACACAAATGATAGACAGCTATAGAAATAGCAAAGCTTAACAAGTACTGTTGTCAACACTGAGACTGGAACTAGCATAGTGAATGATCCTGTCTAGCAATGTGCAGGTGAATGGAAAATATATCACACCTTATACTCACTTCAAAGATAAAGAACATCTATTACATATACTTAAAAATGATAACTGGATTCATACTTGTATTCTGGATCCATATAGGAAAATCTAAGAAAAATTATTCTTCCTTTTTGTTATTAATGAACTTGATCTAATTTTATAGATTATTATTTTAAAGACTATTATCTTTCAATAATCTCAGAGCAAAGATATCACTTATAATCCAAGTACCATACGATTGTACCTTTTTTCAAATTTTATGCAGTTAGACATGATCAAACATTATTTTCCAATAATTATTTTCCATTCAAACACAATTAACTAAAAATATTTGTCCATATTTTTCATAATTGCATATTTATTATACATAACATAATCTTCTAGAAGATCTACCTATGGACATACTTGAACAAGCTGGGGGACATACTCACTCATGCATTCACAACAACACAGAGACACATGTACCCACAAACATTTTTCTGTTTCATTAGTCTATCTCTCCATCTACAGATTGTTTTACTTTTTAAGTTCTTAGAGATATATATTTTATTTAACTGAACAGTAAGAACCTTACTTCTCAATATCTTTAGAAATATTTTGCTTTTTGTTTTTCTGATATATCATAAAGTTTCAAATTTATTTTTAAAATCCCTTTTGGATTACATTGTTTATGTATATGTATAATTTTAATTGATATCTTATAATATTTATTATTTTATTCAATAATATGCTAGGGCTCTCTATTAATTATTTTTATTCACTTCAGTATAATTTAATAATGTAATAATATCAATATTAAAATATATACATAGGTGTTCCTTATTTTTCCTGTAACTATCTATTTGCTATCTCTTATAACTATGTTTTTCTTTTCTATTTCTGTTTCTTAATTGGTACTGCAAACATATATTTATGTCACTTGTATTAGTCAGCTTTTAGTCACTGTGGCCAAAATACCTGAAAAGAACAACTTAGAAGAGGAAATGATTATTTGGGGCTTGCAGTTGTAGAGGTCCAGTCCTTGGTCAGCTAACTCCATTGCTTTGGGCCCCACTGGAGGCAGAGTGGAAGGGCAAGGCAGAGAATAGCTCCTCAGTTCATGGCCACTGAGAAGCACAGGGAGAGAAAAGAGCAAGGAACAACAAAATATAGTCTGAGGGCACACTACCGGTGACCTACTTCCTTCAATCACACCCCACCTACCTATAGTTACCACCCAATAGTACATTCAAATGGATTAACCCACTGATGAGTTTACAGCTCTTATAATCTAATCATCTCACCCCTAAACATCCCTAGGTTGTATAAAACATGAGCTTTTGGGGGGAATGTTGAATTATAAAACATAGGTTGGTAACTTTTTACCTAAATTTAATGGCAGTTTCTCCAGGGTTATGTAGACATATCTTTAATATGTGCAAAATTTATTCTTATTATAAATGCATGTGAAATATATAAAAGTAATACTTTATGTTTAAAGTAATACTAGAATCATTCATTATTGTTAGCACTCTTTTTTCATTTGACATAGTATGAATACCATTGATGCAGGTTCTAAATGAAAATCCCTTCCCAAGAACTTCCATTTGCCTTAAATGTGGTGAAGAATTCTCCTTTATCATGATACCACCCTGTTGTAAAATAATCATGTTTCATTCAAAAGTAGAGACTTTTCTTGAATCATACTATATTATCTATTAATATTATAAATATTTCCCTTATCTTAATTATTTCATTTTTATCTTTGTTGCATAGACTTAAGGCATACAAAACGATGTTTTGGCATATGTACCCATAGTGAAGTTACTGTTATAGTCAAGCAAACTGACATACCCATTATCTCACAAAATGATTTCTCTTTTCTCTGTGTTGTGGTAAGGGTACCTTGAATTAATTTCCTTAGTAAAACCAAACAAACAAACAAAAAAAATTGGGGGGATCTCATGAAATTAGAAATTAGAATAGAGATCAGTAGAATAGAAAAAGGAGACCAGGTGGAGGAAGGAGAGGAAGAGATGGGGACAACATTGACCAAGTTATTTTTACATGCATATATGAATATATTACAATGAATCCCATGACTATATATAATTATGATGCATCAATAAAAATAAATTAAAAACAACATTGCTATGCTGATGCTTCCATTCTATACCCAGCATCCACTTATGCATCAAACAATTTTGACATGTGGCACCTATAATGTTCTTGCAAAAAAAATGATCTCTCTAAGGGCTTTTAAATTAAACGCAGCAGTTAATATTATGAAATTGCTATTTCTTGAAGTGATGCCAGGAAAAAAAGAGAGAGAGAGAGAAAGAAAAGAAGAAGAAAAAAAGGAAAGAAAGAAAAAAAGTTCTGTTTACTACATTGACAGATGTATTTTAACTTTCAAAGCTCTTTTGCAGCTTTTTCCCCTTTTTAAAAAGCTTATTGCTTTCAAATCCTTTGTGGAAAAAGGTTTAAAAATAACACATATCCATTCCATTAGAACAGTAATATAATTACACTTTGTAAATCAGTGTTAACATGATCATCACAGAAAATTTGGACAAGAGAGTAAAGCAAAAGGAAAAGGAGAGGAGCCCCACCCCTTCCTCATCCCCTCCATACTCACATCCCACCACATAGAGAAATGCATGACTCATAAGCTATTGAACTTTATTCCCAGGCTTTCTTCCTAGAAAATTTTTGGTGTGCCTGTTGTACAGATTTGTGATCACACTATACATCCAAGCGTTCTTATTTTTCCATTTCCAGTTATATTAACAGTATTTTTCATATTGGAAACAATTATTATTTTCTTAGCAAATTTGCAATACACAATATTATTAACCATAGGCTTCATGCCGTGTATTGGAAGTCTAAATTTTTGTACCTCAAACAATTGCATTACTTGTACCCTTTGACCCATGCTTCCACATTTCCTCCACCCCCTTCATCCTGATAAACCTTTCCTCTGTACTTTTTAGTTTCATGTATTAGACGTTTTATAAAGATTTCACATATAAGTGATATCATACAGTATTATTTCTTTTTACTGTCTTATACCTTTAAAATGTCCTTGTGTTTCACGCATATTGTCACAAATGGCAAGACTGCCTTTTTAAAGGTTGAATAATATTTCATTATTGATATATGCACACACCATAAACTTCTTTATGTTATATCTTTGAAAAAAAATTAATGTGGGGGCTGGGGCTATGGCTCAGCAGTAGAGCACTCATCTCGCATGTGTGAGGCTCTGGGTTCAATTCTCAGCACCACATAAATAAAATAAAGGTATTGTGTCCAACTACAACTAAAAAAAAAAATACTAGAAAAAAATTTAATGTGACACAATCTGAGTTGTTTATTTAAGGCTTATCTTTACAGATAATTTTTTGTATGCTTTTTTCCACACAACTTGAACATCTTAACTATTTAATTTGCATATTGCTATTTATGATATAATGGTTCTACAGTGTTCATTTTGTAAATTCTCCCAGGGACATTTATTAGGTACATTTCTAGTTTTCAGTACTGTGTTTTAGTCAGCCTTTTCACTACTATGACTAAAAGGAACCAGCCAGAACAACTTTAGAGGAGGAAAAGTTTATGTGGTTGCTCATAGTTTCAGAGGTTTCAGTCCATGGACAGCAGGCTCCATTTCTCATGGCTCAAGGTGAGGTAGAATAACATGGTGGAAGAGAGTGGCAGAGGGAAGCAGGTGATATGGTGATCAGAAAGCAGAGAGAAGAGAGATTCCACTCTCCAGATACAAAATATATACCCCATAGCCACGCTCCCAATGACCCACCTTCTCTAGCCACACCCTACCTCTTCAGTTACCACTTAATTCATTGATTGGGTTAAGACTGTCACAACCCAATCATTTCTCTTCTGAACCTTCTTGCATTGTCTCACATAATAAGCTTTTAGGAGACACCTCACATCCAAACCATAACATACTGAAATGGATTTTTTAAATTTTAATTCATTATCTTTTCTTTTTTGTTTTATTTCTCATCTGTTTAGTTTGCACTTAATCTCTTTGTCAGAATTATTAACTTTTTTTTTTGTCTATAAAAATCTTTAAAGTGCCCGGAGCGGTGGCACACGCCTGTAATCCCAGCACTTTGGGAGGCTGAGGCAGGAGGATCACGAGTTCAAAGCCAGCCTCAGCAATGACAAGGCACTTAGCAACTTAGTGAGACCCTGTCTCCAAATAAAATACAAAAAAAGGGCTGAAGATGTGACCCAGTGGTCGAGTGCCCCTGAGTTCAATCCCCAGTACCACCAGAAAAAAAAAAAAATCTTTAAAGATTAAAATTGTATAAAGTATTTATTTTAACACTCCAAAACTATGCTACCTTCATAAGAATGTTTATTTTAGCATTGTTGGTCTTATTCCATTCATATTGCTGTAACAAAACATTAGTGTCTGATGAGGGTTTGCTTTTCTGGTTTTAAGATGGTGCTTTGTTGCTAGATCTTTGCCTGGCAGAAGGCAGAAAGGCAAAAGGTAGTGGGAGCTTTGAGAAGCATTCCTTATAAGAGCCTTAATCCCACTCACCAAGGTAAAGCCCTACTGAACTAAACACATCACTGGGCCCAACCTTCTTATGCTACCACATTAGCTGTGAAGTTTGAATTTATGAATAAGTGGGACATATTTAGACTTCATCAGTTTATGACAGGAAATCACTGTAAACAATGTATAAATTCCTTAATAAGTGCTAAAAAATCATAATGATATCCATTCAATGGATTATTGTATATATGATAGAAGAACAAATTGTGCAAATATAAAAAAAATCTATTATTAAAGAACAAAATGTTTAGAAGAATGTGCAAAATATATTTTCCATTTAAGTAATAAATCACTATAAAAGGCTATTTATGTACATTTGAAAATCTATAATGATAAAAAATGAATATTATCAGTGGTTATATCACAAAAAGTACACAAAAATTTAAAACCAGATTATTTAAATCCATTATCATAAGCATATGCATTTAAAATAAAATAATATGAATAATGCATTATATGATATAAAACATATTACAAAATACATAATAATATATCTTCATTTACTTTTTTGTAATGTTTGCATAAGCCATATTTTTGCTGGCCTAATTTTTAAAATTATAACTGTAAGTTCAATATGGACTAATATTTGATGAAATTTAAATGTGTCGAATATCTAAAGTCTACTGAATTCTGTACTGCTATGCTACTAGATACCATGTCTCCAATAATAATTGGTAGTTGTTAGAATTTTATGTCAGTCCAAATATCCAAAATCAAACAAGTGTAAGGTCAGGGTCACTGAAACTATTCACAATCCTAGAATTATAATGTACTGTGCTTAATTTATCTTATTTTTGAATATTTAGTATTTACCAACATTACTTTTCTGCTTCTGAAATTAATACAATGCCATTACAAAAAATTTGAAACATTAAAACGTTGAAAATTAGGACTAGCTGATGGAATAAAATCTTGACTATGACTCTGTAGTCATTCCCAATGATAGAGATGATTCATAGATAGTAGATTATAGAGATGATTTTAACATTTGAACATCACATACATGGGTATACATGTATAATTCCTAACTCACTGATGTGTATTAATATGGTGTTTATTCCTTAGAGTAGGGTATAAAATTTAATTGTGTATTGGTGCCTATGTGTATGTGTATATTAACATGCAAAAAATCCAAAATGATTCAGTGTCAAAAAGAAAACTGCAGTAGAATATGAGGTCAGACAAGTTAATACGTACACAGAAATCCATGGAATAATACAGTTAAAACAATCAATTTTATATTGAGCGATATACTAAAAGGAAACATTTGAAAATTAGAAAATCATATAATTTTAGATTATCTATCATTACAATTTAAAACAAAAATTTGAAGAAAATATTCCATATTACTATTTATTATCTATGCTTCATAATTTAGTTGACTTTTATTATAGACATTATAGAAGTACCATGATTTGTTTTATAAAAATTAACAAATACAAAGTAATCAAAAAAGCTTTAGGATGCTTGCTAATATTAAGAATAAAATACTTCATATAAATATGGATATAATGAAAAGTTACTTTTATGATGCAGGAAAATACAATTGATTTTTATTTATGGTTTTGTATCAAGTGTTAGTGATAAACTGTAAACCAGCATTTTCATAGTTTAGAGATTCTTTAAATTTTTCATTTATTGATTGAAAAATCCAATATCATTAAGATAATAATTTCTTCCAAGTTGATTTATAGATTTATTGTATTCACTGTCCCCCAATAGACTTGTGGATATTCCAAGTTTATTCTAATTTTTTTTATAAAAAAAGCAAAATTCTATAAAGAGCTAAGAAGTTGACCATAAGGGAAAATGGCTATAGGATTTATACCAACAGATATCAAGATTTATTATCAAGAAAGCAAAATTAATACAGGGTGTTATTTATACAAGTATAGACAAATGAAACAATAGTACAGAATACAGAATTCAGAAATGTATATACATACATATACACTAATATATGTATCCTTGAGTTTTGACAGAGTTGTCAATGAAATTTATTGGAAAATAATGCATTTTAATAAGTTGTTCCAGAAATTTGAATTTCGTATTGAAAAATAATGCATCCAAATATCTACCAACATATGCAAAAACTAATTCTAAATGGATTGCCAATCTACATGTGAATATTATGACAAGTATTTTTTAATTTTTTTTTAGTTGTAGTTGGACATAATTCCTTTATTTTATTTATTTACTTTTATGTGGTGTTGAGGATCGAACCCAGGGCCTTGCATGTGCTAGGAGAACACTCTACCACTGAGCCACAACCCCAGCCCTATAATAAGTATGTTTTTGACTGAATGTAGGAACCATCTTTTTAAGAGGAATAAAATAGTTCAAAAATGAGAAAATGTAATGTATGCTATATTACAATTAGGGATATCAAAATGTGCCAATAATAGGGCACATATATAATGGAAAATAAATATTTGAAATATGTAAATGACAGAAGTCTCATTCAGAAAGCATAATGTTTATAAATCAAAGAGCAACTTATAGATAATAACAATAATCACAAAATGGCAAAAAATGTTTAATAGTCACTTCTCAGAACTAGATATCTGAATGTTAAACATTTAAAATGAAAAGTTACATTGATATTTATGAGTAAAACACAGCTTAAATCAACATTGAGATGTCAGTATATTCACACCATACTGACAAAAATGAAAAATTTTCCTGATTTCTCTGTCCTCTCCATTTGTGTTTGTCAGCTTTTCATCACTTGACCAAAATCCAAGACAAGAACAATATAAGTGAGGAAAAATTTATTCTGGGCTTACAGTTTCAGAGGTTCAGTCCATGATTGGTCTGCTCCATTGTTCTGAACACAAGGTGCAACAGAATATCATGGTGTCAGTACATTGTGGAGGAAAGCTTCTCAACCCACAGTAGCCAGGAAGCAAAGAGAGAGGAAAAAAACAAACAAACAAAAAAGCCAAGACCAAAATATAATTACAAAAAGCACATCCCCATTAACCTCTTCCTCCAGCCAGGCCTCATCTGCCTAGGGTTACCATGTAGTAGTTTTTTCAAACTACTCATCCATCCAATGGATTAATCCTCTAATGAGTTTCTATCTCTCATAATTTAATCATTTCATCTCTAAACATGGCCATATTAGATAACAAATGGATAACAAATGAGTTTTTGAGGGGAGTCTTCATATCCAAACCACAACACCGTTATAATCATACAGCCATGCCTTTGTCATGTGATTAGACTGTGTAGAGCATTGCCTACATCAGTAAACTGAGATTTGGCTTGCCCCCAAGGCTTGTTTTCACCAATAGAATGTGGGCAGAAATAAAAAGCAAGCCTAAACCAAACCTTCAACTTGAAGCAAAGCTTCACCAACTTACACAGACCCATAAGCAAATAAGTAAATGTTTCTTCCTACATACCACTGAATGCTGGAGAGCACTGGTACGTGCCTTCAATGCTGATGGGAGAGTAACTGAACTAGCAGCTGCAGAAACCATTGGCCTCTAGGTAGGTAAATGAAAGAGAAAACGAGAGAAAGAGATCCTATAACTAAAAAAAATGCTATTTCTAGTGGATTTTCAACAAAAATGTGCCCATATGTTGAACTACAGAAAGGATTGAAAAGGTTAATTACAGCACTATTCTAATAGACAAGAACTGATAGCAAACCAGATGTCCATCAATAATAAAATGAATAGAGAAATCAAGGTATATTCACTCCATGGAACAATCCCCCCAAATAAAATACTACTGCTGCATGTAATAGAATTAATTTTAAACATATGTTGAATGAAAAAAAAAACCCATATCACAACTTTACATGCATTTTAAAATAGCTCAGGTTAACCTGCAGTGATGGAAGTACAGAGGAAGTACAAAGGAAGCTTAAATTTAATAAGGGCTAATAAGTAGATAATGGCACGAAGGAGGCTTTTGTGGAATATCTAATATTCTATTTCTCATTTGGATGTGAGTTATATGAATCTGTTTCCTTGTAAACATGTGGTGAGCTGACCATTTATGATTTGTGCTTTTTACTGTATATGATTCTGCTTACTATTCTACTTAAAACCACCATTTCAAGCCTGGGTATAAGAATTTCTGTAAGGAAGATAGGAAACAAATCAACCCAAAATTGTTTCTCATTTTCTCTTTGGAGTAATCAATGTGCACTTTTTTTTTTCTCATTGAACCACAATTTCGAATATGTAACAATATCAATAGTTATGAAAAGTTTGACAATAATACTTCATTTACTACTTCTTATACTTAGATTCAGAAAAAAAAAAAAACTTCTTAAATCAATCAATAGCAACCCTTAGAACACCTTATCTCAATCAATACCAGGCTTTATTGTCATCTCATTAAAAATAATAGGATACAAAAGGATCATCAAACATTTTATTTCCTGTTTTACTCTTTCAAGTAGAATATATACTTGCCCCACAAATCTTGGTAATTTGAATTAAGACTTATTAAAAAAGGAAAGTCACTAATTCTATAGAAAAGTACTGTGATATTCTTTAAGATGTTTTCCTTTTTCACACAAGGTTCATCTAAAGATATATAATTCTTTATGTCATGACATGCACAAACTGGAATGACATTGAAAAATATTTAATAACCATTAAAAATCACTGGAAATGTCCCATTTTTAATATAAACTTATTTTAGTTCTAATAGTAATTTTCTGCAGGAGAAATTATTTTATCCATCTCACATAGTAATTTAAGCTTGGGAAGCAACATAGCATATATAACAGTATATTTATAAAGAAATAATTGAATTCAAAGTTGATCTTCTCCATATACTTGTAATTTAAAACAGATCTCTAAGCATTCTTACGTTCAGCTAAATACACATATGAATATATAATAAAAACAAAGTGCATTTGTTTTGATAATCAAACATGGGTATAACAACTAGCACACAGTGAAACCTTATGAATAGTATTAGATCCAGCCCTTCCAGTTTCAGAGAGATTAATAATTTCCAGAAAGTAAAAATCTAGTCAATGGCAAGACCATGTTTCCAACTTATATCTGTACGGGTCCAAAGCTTATATTTTTTGTTCTTTATGCGAATGGATTTTGTGGGAATATTATAACAATTTGGAAAACAGGACAGATTTTCTCCCAAAACTCTAAATGTGATGACCAGATTATAAAAAGAAACATGTAATCCCCACCTTGTTTTATGACTAAGACTGCTAAAAAAATTCTGCAGTTATCCACCCAGGCTAAAAGTTGATATGTGTTCAAACTAAGACTGTATATAATAATTTTTTTTTTCTATTAAAACTACCAAAACATTAACTGTTCAGTACAAGAAATGACAATTAAGGCTGAAAAAATTAACAGTCTCTGAATGCTAATGGCCACTTAAAATGTTCATTTACTATCAATTAAATGTGATTAAAATGAAAATCATTTCCTATTTTCATGGCTAAAAATGTATATGTATATATAAAAACATCAGTAATAGATAAATGAAGAAGAAAGATCCCTCAAGTTTGTTTTTTGGACACCCAAAATATTAGTTTTGTTCTGCTAAAGCTGCATCTTGAAAAAAGGGTCATATTCCTGCCACGTTTACCCTTTTTCTCATTAAAATTCTTAAAAATCACAAAGACAGTGAAGATAAAAAACATAAACAACTGTTCAAATTACCACTGGGTTTTATTGTGAAAGGAGATTTGTGACTTTAGTTGAATACTATGTGCTAAACATGCCTAGGAGGTGTCGGAGTCATTTGGAAATCAAGTAACATACCCCATGCTATCTTTAAAGTATTTGAATATATTATAATTGATGACTTCTAAATATTTTTTAAGGTTGCAAGATTGCCACCTTTAACCTTATGCATTTTCTCAATTGATACATAACAAAAGTATAAATATCATCAATTAGAATAATGAAACTTTAATACCAAGGCAATAGCCTAGACAGTCCATGTCACTTGTGGTTGAGATGATCCTCTCAGGTCACGCCTCCCACAGGCAAAAACTATAAATTCTCAACAACTGAACAAAAGAGAAAACTTGCTTGAAGCACTGAGGGATGAAAAAAAAGCAAGCAGAAACTTGAGAGGAGATGATAATAGGAACTAAAAAACTAAAAACTAAACAAACAAACAAAAATCCTTGGGGGAGGTTGTTGCTTCTTGACTTGGAGCAACAATGCTGCGGGAGAAAAACTCGGAGGCAGAATGAAGGTGAAAGAAGGTTTTTTATTCTTCAGCTTTAGCAACCTCTCAAACTCTAACCTGACTCTTTCAGCAACCTCTTGAACTCTAATACTGGCTCTTTACTTCTTCTGACTACTGACTCTTTATTTCTACTTCTTTACTTCTTTACTTTACTTTCACTTTTACTTTCTTAGAGAGAGTTTAGAGAGAGAGAAAGAGAGAGAGAGAGAGAGAGAGAGCTTCTTCTTTCTTCTTTCTTCTTTGGCAGCCTCGGCCTGACTCCAACCAGCAACTACTACTTCTTCCTTGCTCTGACTCCTCACCCGGTTATATACCTTTGGCATTAACAAGGACAGGTGCGTCACACAGTTCATGGGCATACAAAGATTCTTTATTAATATCAGGTGGAAACCAGAACATCTTTTATGGCCCTCAGCTACCCGCAATTAGCTATCTCCTATTAGGGCTCCTTCAGGAGGTTTCCAGGATTTTAGACTAAGAAAAAAATCCCTGTCTATTCCATGAAGGCAACTGAAACTCCAAGGAAAAACATGAAATTTTAGTGTCTTGAAGATACAGAGAATAGAGATCAGGAAACTATAACTATTGAATACAGAGGTGGGAAATGGCAGAAAACAGGAAGAAAATCAAGAGACAGAACCCAAATTACTGTTTAAAAAAAAAAATTGTCCAAATATCACTGAAGCCTGAACCATGAATTCATGAGGAAAACTCCAAGCAGCCAAACTGATGATCTGAGAAATGAATAAAGCAACTCTTATTAAAAAATAAATGAATAAATAAATAAAAAACCTCTTTTTTGAAATTTGTTTAGATCAGCTTCTTTAGATTTATATAAGAGAAACCAAAAATGTTTCATTATGAACAGTAATGTACGTATCTATACTTCAGTCCTTACAACCCTTGTTTTAGTCAGCTTTTTTGCTGCTGTGACAAAAAAAAAATCTGACCAGAATAATTTTAGATGAGGAAAAGTTTATTTGAGGGCTCACGGATTCAGAGGCCTTAGTCCATAGAAGGCCAGGTCTATTCTTCAGGACTCCAGGTGAGGCAGGAATAATATGGCAGAAAAGTGTAGCAGAGGGAAGCAGCTCACTTGGTGATCAGAAGTGGGGGGGAGGGGAGGAGAGAAAGACTCCATTCTCCAGATACAGATATATACCCCAAAGCCATGCACCAAATTCCATCCTCCTCCTCCTCCTCCTCCTCCTCCTCCTACTCCTACTCCTCCTTTTCTTCTTCTTCTACAGTTAATCCCTATTATAAAGGAATTAATTCACTGATTGGGTTAAGATTGTTACAACCTGATCCTTTCTCCTCTGAGCTTTCTTGCATTGTCTCACACATGAGCTTTGGGGGATACTTCACATCCAAACCAAAACAGCCCTCAAATCCTGGTTGTAGAGAAATTATGGTCTACAAACTTTGTGACCTCAAGTGTGAATCCCATTTTCTCTCATTATATACATCTTTTACCCAAAGTCATTTGTCCACAGTTTGCTCAATTTATGGGCTGTTTGTCTAACACTTATATTACAATACACCTAGTACTCAGTCTTCTGATGTCTCCATTCTTTAAAAGGAGATATCTCAAGTGCAGCATGGGGAGTGGTTCATTATCTCATATGCTATAAAGATCTTACAGTTTTGCGTATTTGAAAGGACACATGTTTTTTCTCAGGATGTCTGGATTGTCTGAGACATTCAGCTTTTAAAGACGCAATAAGAACTAGTAGTTAAAAGAGACAATTTTATTGAATCAGATGATTTATATTAAAATTTGGCTTCACCCCTTCATTGATATGAAAGCTTAGCCAATTGCTTGATCTCAGCTGAGTTGGCCACAGTTTGCCCATCTGAAACAATGGATGTGTCAGTAATGAAGGGGATAGATAGTTGAGAATGATAGGAACAAGAGGATAAGAGAATAATTCTATAAAATGAGCCCACTATGCTGATCCCCCACATGTGTTCTTTGTCAAAAAGCAATCTGTTTGGACAAACAGTTGTGCGTAAAAAGATGCTATATATGTGCATTATGAATTGTAATACATACTAATATTTAAAAAAAAAAAAAAAAGCAATCTGCCTGCAACTCTGCCTGGCCTGAGTAGACAGGAGATGTCACATTTCTCAGCAAACTAAGGCAGGGGTGAAGATCAGGCGGTCAGTGTAATGAATGATGGTGGTGGGGGAAAGGGAGACAATGGATTGCTAATGATAACCCCATGCTCCTACTCCTTCCTGCCCTTAGGCACATACATGGAGAAGAAAGAGAAGGCAATGATTAAAAGGGGGATTCTGTTGCCTATAAAAGAGCAAGACACACTTCTCTCCCATGGACAGCCAGCTCTGGGTCCCCTTCTCTTTGGAGAAGTCTGTCACTATCACTTTTCTTAAATAAAACTTGCTTCCTGTGCTTGCCTCAGTGGACCCATTCCTTATCTCCAAGACCAGAATCAGCAATATAACCAAGACAGCCTTACAGTTCCCCTCAGCTTCACTAAACTTTCAATGGGCATCTTCCAAGGAGAAAGATGTCATTAGAAACCAACCCTGCCAACACCTTGGTCATGATTGCATGCCTCCAGAACTGTGAGAAATAAATTTCTAATTTTAAGCCACCAAAAATATGGTATTTTGTTATGGAAATACTAGTAAATTAAGACACTTAGGTTTAACTCTGCTTGTTAAGATTTACTAGATGAAATGTTAGTGTTCACTATCATTAACATACATCAAGAAAGAGAAAGAGAGACAGAGATTTTTTTCTATACTAAAGATTGAACCCACGCCCTCACATGTACTAGATGAGCCTTCTAACTCTGATCTATATCCCCAGATCTATCATCAACATTTCAATATTTAAAATATTACATTTGCATATACAAGTTAAGAAAAAAATCCTGGGCTCAACAAATTCCTCTAAATTGCAAAAGTAAGAGAGGACAGAGAGAATACTTAAATCCTATTGTTTGACTACAAAACCCATTTATTATGACCTTCATAATGCAACACCTTCAGACATAATAATTATAAACATATTGTTTCCTTTGTTTAAATTTGAAATTTCCTATAAGTGTGAGAAAAGCAATTCCTTATGTCATGAAGAAGTGTAGGAAAAACTCTTTATCCTTTCAAATTTGAAGGTAGAAGTAACTACTCACATCTACAGGGTTCTGTTGAAAAACCTCTTCTACCTGTCCAAAATGAAGGCAAGACCATCAGGAAACCTTACCTCAACTTCCACCTTTCCCTTTAAATCGTTTTAAATGTTGACCAAGCGTGTCTTTATACCATGCAGGTAGTACTAGGAAACATTTCATTTGCATGTGAATAGAATACTCTGTCTCTTTATAGAAGCTGCCAAATAGATCAAGATGCTTCTCCATTCTACCAACTTTCTCTAAAATATCAACGAGGAAATCTGAGTAATACTTACATTACCGTTCTCTCATTATACAAAATACCTGAGAAAATTAACTTTATAAGCAGAGAGGTTTATTTTCCATGACTGATGAACACCATCATTTTGGGCCTCTGGCAAAGAAGTCCCTCATGGCAGGAGTAAGAATGGAGCAAAAACACTCCTTTCACAAACCAGGGAGTCAAAAGAATGGGGAAAGGGTGGGGGCCCCATATCCTCTTCAAGTGCACTCCACCAACTACCTCCCAGGGAGCCCCACTGCCTCCCATTAGTGCCTTCCTAGGGTCAAGCTTTTAAAACCTATGGGCCTTTGGAGGCATTCAACATCCAAACTACTGCAATACTATTATTAAAAACTGAAAAAATATATATTAATTTTACAAAGCTGATTTCAGATAGAAAGAGACTTGTAATCATAGTTTTTTTTTTTTTTTTTTCTAAGAAGAACTCAAAGAAAAATATATGATGGATACACTAAAGAAACTTTTCTGAATTTTTTGAGATGAAACTAGAGTTTGACAAGTTGTAGAACCTGAAGGGCATTGAGTGTTCATATATGAGCATGCTTTTGTGGGGGATACTTGAGCCCTGGAGTCACACAACTAAATCTGGTAACCCAGATACTTCTAATTTGTTCCATAATTCTGTGAATAGCACATCAATTCTTTTATGACTCAGGTATCTTATATGTGAAATTGACATCATTAGAACTAAATATATACTTCATAGGTTGTAGCTGCCTGATGCTGTTGCTTGCAGCTACGACGCCGCGGGAGAAAATTCGGAGGCAGGATGAAAATGAAAAAAGTTTTTTATTCTTCTTCTCTCTCTGGCTTCAGCAACCTCTCGAACTCTAACCGCTCTGAGTCCTTTCAACCAGCAACCTTCTTCTTCTCAACCTCTAACCAACCTCACCCGGTTATATACATTTAGCTTTAACAAGGACAAGTGCTTACAGCTCGAGCTTACAGGTGCGTCACACAGTGTTCACGGGCATACAAAGATTCTTTGAATAATGTATGAATATCAGGTGGAACTTAAATATCTTTTATGGCTCTCAGCTAACCGCAATCTTAGCTATCTCCTTGATTAGGGCTCCTTCAATAGGTCTCTTGTGAAATCATATGAAATGATCGAGGTTAACAATGAGCAGAGAGCTGTGCATTATGAAAAACCAAGTACAGTTGCCATGTAGAGGAAGAAAAATGTTAAGATTACAAAAGTAGTAGAATGCTTTATACTAGTCTACCACTAAAATTTATTAAGACATTAATCATAACCTTGACTCATTTGTAATCAGTACAAGCCTAATGGCAATACTATAAATATATAAAATTGTTGACACCTTCAAGAAAACATTTCCTCAAAAATGATACACTGAATATTCTCATATTCATCAAATATTTCCAATTATCCATTTTCCCATGGTAAAACTGTCAAGATTTTACTTGTTTATGTAGAAAATTGAGTAGGAATAGAATATATTTACAATGAAAATATCACTTGTTCATCTATGCTGGACCTTTCACAGAGTTTATTTCATTTAAATTTTTGATCTGCAAGGTTAATCCTAAAGTTTTTAGATGGGAAACTTTTATTAAAGTAATTAGCACATTAAAATAAGTTGACAGTTTTCAAAAATATATTTTTATTTATAAATCTTTGTTTTTTGACTCCAGGAAGCTGAATCTATGCAGTTTTTGCTCAGTGAATACTTAAAATTAAGCTATATAATCCTTAGTTTAGAGGTTACAAATTGAAATTTGAGCTTTATTAAGACAACTGATAAATGAAAAAGTGTGTGTATATATATGCATATATACACCATATGAATTTAATGAGTTTGCACATATGCATGCAGCATGATAAACCACCATAATCAAGGGGCTAAATATGTCACCACTTTAACAGTATTCTTCTATCTTATAGGTGTTTGCAGTTGGATGAATGAGTATTGTCTGTTTTTGTTTTTAATTTTGATAGTGAGAACACTTACCAACAGAGCTGTTCTATTAGTATATTTTATAGTGCCCAATACCATCTTAATGACTATTAGAGCTATATTGAATAGAATATTCTTTCTTGTATTACCAAAACATTATACCGTTGAATAATAATTGCTTATTTACCTCTTCTCTTAGCCCCTGAAAATCACAACCTCCATTCTCTGATGTTATTAGTTTAACTAAGATACATCATGTAGTACTTATTCATCTGTAACTGGCTTATTTCACTCAACATAACATCCTCTAAGCTCAACAATGTTGTTGTAAATGTTAGGATTCCCTTTGAAAGTCGAATAATATTCCATTTTGTGTCTATACCACATTGTTTCTTTATCCATTGATTTATCAATGAATGCTTCATTTGATTCTATATCTTGGCTATTATGAATAATGCTGAAATAAACTAAATGATTCAAATATCACTTTGAAAGGTGGTTGAATGAATGGATATCATTATCCAAAATGGATGATTGAAGACCTGAAGGGTATGAATATACTTTGTATACGAACAGTTGTATGTAAAAAGATGCTATACATGTGCATTATGAATTGTAATACATAACACTATTATAAATAAAAAAAGAAAATGAGATCATATCATGAAACAATTCATGATAGCTAACATCTTACCTATGTAGACTAGATTTGAGACAACTGGCTACATTTATAAAAGGCAATATATCATACAAATAAAAACAAGTATCATAAAAAATATATCATTTAAAATCCTGATTTCATTACTTTTGAATACATACCTAGAAGTGGGTTGCTTGGGTCACATGATAGTGCTATTTTTAATTTTTTGAGAAATTTCCAGGCTTTCTATAATCATTTTATATTCCCAGAGTACATACATACTCTCCAATATTTTTGCCTTTTTCTTTCCCTTTATTTTTTTCTCTTGCTCCCTCTTTTGCTTTTGCTATTTCCTTTTTCTTTTTTTTTTTTTTTCTGTTGTTGTTAGTAGCCATTCTTGCAGGTGAAAAGTTTTGATTTTCCCATTGTTAAAATTGGGTTATATGGTGCTAGTAGTTGTTTGTTTGTGGCTTTTGAGCTTTAGGAGATTATTATTTATTTTTTAATATCAACCCCTTATCAAATAGTTTGCAAATAGTCCTAATCCTTCAGTTGCCTTTATACTCTTTTGTTTCTTTCCTTTGATGTTCAGAGAACTTTTAGCTTGTTGCTTATTTTTGCTTTTGGTACCTGCTTTTTTGTTGTTAAATTCAAGAAATAATAGCCAAGAACAATATAAAGAAGAATTTCCCCTACAATTTCATCAAGAATTTTTACAGCTTCAAGACAAGTATTTAAGTCTCTGATACATAATAGGATGCAAACATTTCCCAAGGTCTTGAGAGTACTATACCCTTTTTATTCCGTGAGAACTTAAGACCAATCTCATTGTTCTTCTTTAATGTTCTCTGCCCCTTGTTCTCTGAAACAGTTATGGATAACATACAAGCATGTTTGTTTACCTGAGGACAGCCAGCACTATAATTTGGATCTGGAATGCACCCCAAATGCACATATGTTAAAGGCTTACTCCCCAGCTTGGCACTATTGGTAGGTGATGGAGACATTAAGAGTTAGTGCCCCATGGAAGATTTTAGGCCAATGAGGTTGTGCTCTTGAAGGGAATTATGGGGCCCCAGTCCCTTCATTTTCTTTGCTTTTTAGCATTCAGTCATGAGGTGACCAGTTTTGCTACACCATGTACTCCCTCCTTGTTGTGCTGCCTCACCACCTAAAAGCCGTAAGTCCACCCTATCATGGAATTAGATCTCTAAAATATTGAGCCAAAATAAACCTCTTCTCTTTGTAGGTTGATTATCTCAGGTATTTGTTACAATGATGGCAATCTAACAGAGCTTCTTTTCTTCTTTCTCTTCTATGGAAGATCATAACTATTCAGAGTTTTGGGATGAGGCATCAGGGGTTGAACCCAGGTGTGCTTAAACACTGAGTCACATCCCCAGCCCCTTTTATATATTTTATTTAGAGACAGGGTCTTGCTGAGTTGCTTAGGGCTTCATTAAGTTGCTGAGGCTAGCATTGAACTTGTGATCCTCCTGCTTCAGCCTTCCCAGATGCTTGGATTACAGGTTTGTGCCACTGCACCCAGCTATTCAGATTTTTTTGGTGGGGTATACCAGGATTGGAACTCAGGGGCACCCGACAACTGAGCCACAATCCCAGCCTTATTTTGTATTTTATTTAGAGACAGGGTCTCACTGAGTTGCTTAGCGCCTCTCTCCATTGCTGAGGCTGGCTTTGACCTCACGATCCTCCTGTCTCAGCCTCCCAAGCTACTGGGATTACAGGCATTCACCTTTCCATAGACCATTTTTTATATATGTGGGAGTTCTAATGTAGAAGAAAAAAAATCTTTGTCATTCTTACTAGGACACAAGAAAACAACCACATTCATCAGCTTTGGGCTACTTGCACTGAGTCTTTAAGTTGAGAATAGTGAGAATAGAATAATTTAGGGGGAAAATATTGGAATTGGTTCATTGAATTTCAGGAATGGAATATTCTGACCATTTATTTTAGGGAAATAATTCAAAGGAAATAACAGAAGTAAACAAACAAACGAAACAAAAATCTCTACATAGATTACATGGTCTTATATAGTTACCATAAAAGACACTAGCTTGCCCATTGCCTTCCTAGAATCTCAATTGAATACTTTTTGCATTTGGGTAAAATGGAAATGTCTCTACAATTAACTTATTTCAAACAAACTGGCATATTTTTGTATTTTTCCTAAGGAGAAAACAGAATGATGAGGAAACAAAGAAAAATGATAAGGATACTAAGAAATGAATAGTTATTTTGATACATTAACCAATAGAATTAAAATTGGTACAATATTTCTGGAATTTGTGAAGATGTATCAAAATTTTAAATTTCTTTAGACTTTCAAACTCCACTTGTAGAAATACAGGGAGACTATTAATCATAAAGAAAGATGATAGATAGATATAAGCAAGAGTTTATACTATAAAATAGCCTGAAATCACTGGAAAATTGCTCAATACAAGACACTTTGTATGCTTTTCTTCTCTTACTCATTAAATCCTTAGAATGTTGTTATTAAAACAATAACCATTATTGTTACTGTTGCCCCATATAATGTGACTGCAGGGCCCAGTCTTTTAATGAAATCACATATTGAAGTATAAATTAGAGAAATCGTAGATGTGAAAAAAAATAAAAAATGGAATATGTAAATAATTAGACAATATATAATAAAACCATTTAAATAAAATTGAAGAATATATTTAAAGCCCTGAAAACACTCACATTATATTTTCTAATAACTGTGATGAAATTATAAATAAAATTTCATTTTATTGAGCTTATATGTCTATGAATGTTTACATAGACACAAATTCATTGTGAATTTGGATGTGACATACATAAAAACATGTGAATATCTTTGTACTTATGTGTGAATGTGTCCATATATATACATGTACACAAGCCAGTACATACACATACAGAAAATAGGCCTACATATATACATATATGTACATATGTGTGCATAGGCTTGCATATGAATTTAGGTAGAAATGTATGCATGTATGAGTTTATGGAGATAAATATATGTGATTGCTGATAAATAAGTATACATAATGTGCATGCATATACGTTTGGAGGCACATGCAAATATATATGCATGCAAAGTATATTTGTGTATGTGTATGTACATACATGTACATGTATATGTGTTTTATGCATACATATGTATATGTAGAGGAAAGTGTAAAAATGCACAGGTAAATTTATATATAAACATAATCAGATGCATACTTACCATATACACACACACACTCTTTCATACAGATTATTTTTAAAACATTTTGTAGGTCAACTGACTAGACTATAGTTTTTTTTCAAGTATTCCTAAAAATTAGGAAGTATATGTTGTTTGTTTAATAGAGAAATAAAACTAGAAGAAATCACAGCCAGGAGCACAAATAAGAAATGTTTGCTGAGGATGTAAGCAAGTTGCAAAATAAGAATCTACTGCTACAAAATGTAAAAGGAGATTTAAAAGATAATTGCTGCACTTAGAACAACCTGGAAAATAAAACTATTTCACCTCTTCCACTTAGGATGAACAGCAAATAGTAATACTCATTTCTGGGCCAAAATTATAGGGAAAAAAAACACACCTACAAAGAAAAAAACAAGAAAATTACCTCTAGAATGTAGAAATCAAGTATAGAAAAAGGAGTGGCAGGTTCTGCCACTAAATCTCCACTGCATGAAAGTCTGACTTGGAAATCTGTTAACAGGATTACCAAAAAGAGATAAAGCAAGTATGGGATCATATCGTCTGCCAACAGTAAAATTTTATTTCTTCCTTTCCTGTTTTAATCCCTCTTATTTCCTTCTCATGCTTAATTGCTCTGGCTAGAATTTCTAGAACTGTATTGAATAGGAATGATGAGAGTGGATATCCTTAACTTGCTCCAGATATTAAAGGAAATGCTTTCACTTTTCTCCATTCACTATGATATTGGCTTTAGGTTTTTCATATCTAGCTTTTTTTGATGTTGAGGTAATTTCCTTCTATCCTTAGTTTCTTCTGTTTTTGTCAGGAATAGGCACTGAATTTTGCCAAAGGCTTTCTCTACATCTATTGTAAAGACGGAATTTTTAAAAATTCCATTTATGTGTTGAATTACATTTATTGATTTTGTGTTATACCATCCTGGGATAAAACCAACTTGGTCATGGTGTATAATCTTCTTAATATGATGTTGAATTTGATTTGCAAATATTTTTTAAGGATTTATTTATCTAAATTCACCAGGGATATTAATCTGTAGTTTTCTTTCCCTGATGTGTCCTATCTAGTTTTGATATGAAGGTGGTTCTGACTTCATAGAATGAGTTGTAAAATGTTCCTCCTCCATCTATTTCATGGAATAATTTTGAGGACTATTGGCATTTATTCTTCTTTAAAGTTCTGGTAGAAGTCAGTTGAGAATCCACCTGGTACCGGGTTTTTCTTTGTTAAAAGATTTTTAACCACTGCTTCTGTCCCATTGCTAGTTACTGAACTATTTAAGTTTTCTATATACTCTTGTTTCAATTTCTGAAAGGTCATATGTATTTAGAAATATATCTATTTCTTTTACATTTTACAATTTATTATAACTAATAATAATGTTATAACCTAATAATTTATTACACTTAAATATAATAATTATAATTTGTAAGTTTTCAAAATAGTCCCTAATAATCCTCTGAATTTCTGTGATGTCTATAGTGATTTTTTTTCTTTTTTCTCATTTTATTAATTTGGATATTCTCTGTTTTTCTTTTTGTTAGTTTGGCATGGATTCATCCATCTCATTTACCTTTTCAAGGAACGAACTGTTCATTTTATTGATCCACTATGTTTTTTTCCCCTCTATTTCATTGATTTTGATTTGTTTCATTCTTGTTTTTGAAGATCCTTGAGATGCAAAGATCTTTTGGATCTTTCTGGATTTGTTTTGTAGGCACTCAGAGCAATAAACTTTCCCCTTACAAGTGTCTTCATAGTGTCCCAAAGGTTCTGGTAGATTGTATCACTATTCTCAATTGATTCTATAAATTTTAAAATTTCTCCCCAATTTCTTTTATCATCACTTTATCATTCAAAAGTGTATTTTTTAAATCTCCATGTGTTTATGATGTCTCTGTGGGATTTTTAGATGTTGATTCTAATTTTATTCCATTATAATCAGACAGAAAAAAAAAAAAAAAAAACCAAGGATTTGTATCTCTTGTTTTTGTTTTTCTTTTATTTGCTAAGAGTTTCTTTGCGGCCAAAAATATGGTCTATGTTTAAGAAGGTTTCATTAGCAGCTAAGAAGAAAGTGTATTCGACTGTTGTTGAATGGAGTATTCCATAGAAATCTGTTAAGTCCATTTGATATATAATAGTTTTTAGGTTTGAAGAGTACTTACAAGTTTATTTCTGGATGACCTGAAGGGCAAAAATCACACTGGGGACAGCTGTGCAGCCAAGAGATTTATTCAACAGCCTTTGTGGCTGGTAGGAAGTCAAAGAGGTGCTCTGGTCAAAGGTTGAAGAGGTGCTGGGAGAGGGGAGTCAGGGAGAAGGGAGTGTGCAAGCTGTGGTGGGAGAGGGGAGTCAGGGAGAGGGGAGTGTGCAAGCTCTGAACAGAAGGTGGGTGCTTGGTCACACCGGATGGGATCTCTGGAGTTGTTGGCTAAAGCAGCTGCTGTTTGGCTAGAGGCTGAAGCTGGGGGCTGGGGAGCAGCCATCAGGCTGGAGGTGGTGGGTCTGGAGCTGTTGGCTGGGGAAGCGGCTGTTGGGCTGGAGGCGATGGGTCTGGAGCTGGTGCAGTGCCTTCCTCCTCTTTGCAGGGTCAAGCTGATGTGTCTGAGTGGCTTCCTCCGCTCTGCAGAGTGGTGTAGTTGTGTCTGAGCTCCGAGCTGTTGTGTCCCAAAGTCTCTCAAAGGGGACCCTATATGGGGATTTCTGGTGGGAGGTGCACCAGAGCAACCCCAATGCCATTGGCTCTTTGCCCGTGGAACAGGGAGACCTTTAAGCCTATTGGCTCCTGCCCGGGGGAAAAGAAATATCCTGTCTGGGGAAGAAACATCCTGTCTGGGGAAGAAACATCCTGCCCGGAAAATGAAACAAGGTTGCTTTTCTCAGGATATGGAAACCTCTGGGTGCGGGGAGGATAGCCCATCTATCATGACCTATCTATTGGTGAGAGACATGTGTTGAAATCACTTACTATTATTGTACTGGGGTCTATCTTGGTCATTAATGCAAGTAGTGTCTGTTTCATGTAATTATTTTCACTAATGTTTGGGGCATAAATATTAACTATTGTTATATGTTCTCTTATGTTGCTCTCTTTACCAGTATAAAATGTGACATTTGTCTCTTCTGATTAATTTTGACTAAAAGTTTTCTTTTTTAGATATAAGAATATTTACTGCTCTTTGTTTTCAGGCTTCATTTGCACAGTATATCAGTTTCCATCCTTTCACTTTCAGCCTGTGGCTGTTTTTGCTCATAAGATGAGTCTTTTGCAAAAGTTATAGAGTTGAGCATTGTTTTTTAATCTATTCTGCCACCTATGTCTTTTAATTTGAGAGTTGACATCATTCACATTCAATGTTGTTATAAAGAAAGTTTTTTTTTCATTCTTTCCATTTTGATTTATTTATAATGTTTCTTTTGGTCCTGTTTCTCACTTGCTTAGCTACTCTTTAAATGAGATATGTCCACTTGTGTGTTCTGGGATTTGTTTTTTATCTCTGTGCATATAATTTTCTTAAGTTTTTCTGTGGGCTACTTAGTACTCATGATTCATTTAGTGTGTGTTTATGTTTGAAGGTTTTTATTTCTTCTTTAATTCTGGAGGATAGCTTTGATGAATATAACAACCTTGATTGATAGTTATTTTCTTTTAGTGCTTAGAATATATCATTCAAAGTACTCCTGGATTTGAGTTTGTGCTGAGAAATCATAAGTAATTCTGATGATCTTACTTCTAAAAATGACCTGATATTTTTGCTCTTTAGGCTTTCAAAATTCCATTCTTGTTCTGTAGGTTGGGCATTTTAATTACAATGTGTCATGGAGAGGTTCTTTTTTTGGTCTTGTCTATTTGGGGTTCAGAATGCGTCCTGTATCTGGATGTCCATCTCATTCTTAAGGTTTGGGAATTTTTTCTCATTATTTCCTTAAAGAAATTATCTATTCTATTAGCCTGCATCTCACAACCCTCTTTATTACAATGGTTCTTAAATTTCACCTCTTAATGTTGTCGCAGAGTTCTTATATATTCTGGTCATGGTTACTTTTTTTTTTTTCTTTACCATTGTCTGAGTATTCAAGGCTGACCATTTTTTCTTCCAGCTCTGAGATTCTGTCTTCAGCATAGTCTATTTTACTAGAGAGACTTTTAAGTGAAAATTTTATTTGATTTATTTTGTCTTTCATTTCCAAGATTTGTATTTTATTCTTTTTCAAAATGATTATCTACTTATTTACTTTCTCATTCATATCCTGTACTGACTTCCACAATTCATCAGTTATTTTTTAGTGCTTGCTCAGAATTAATTGATCATTATTACAATCATTGTTTTGAATTCTTTTTTTTTTTTTTTTTTTTTTTTTTTTTTTTGCGTTTCACCCAGTTCAATATCTTTGGAGTCAGTTGCTGGTGAATTATGAACTTTACGAGACATCATGGTACCTTGTTTTTCATACTTCTTGTATTCCTGTGTTGGGTTTTATAAATCTATTGGGATGAATTTTCTTCCACTCTTACTTGTGGGTCTTTTTCAGGCATAGCTTTCTCTTCCCAAAATGTTCCAAGTGATCTAGGTTAATACCATTTGTAGCCATGATATCTATAGCCTTTATGCTAATTCCCTCTATTTTTGTTATAGGAGTTAATATGCCTAAGCGGGATCTGAGGGCACCCCAATCCTTGCTGCTTGGTATGTGGTTGTAAGTTAGGGAGTTTTGTCTCTTGTGGTCTTTGTATTAAAGCATCACTGACGTTTGAGCATGGTTAATTTTAGTGTGGAGCAAGTTATGTTTCTCTTGACTAGATTTAGCCCAGAAACAATTCTCCACCTTGTGAACTTGTAGTGTCCCAGTAGATTCCTAGAAGCTCACAGAAATGTAGGGAAAAAAAAATATCAACAGCAGAAGCACATAATATACAGCATTAAACTTAATACCCAGAGCCTACTATGACATCTGTAACACTAATTACCACAAAAACAGGAATTTTCAGTTTAGCAATTGCCAACAGCAAAAACAATAAATAACCATGAACTAGATCTAGCATTAAAGCAAATAACAAGTGCCAAATATGCCATTCACAGTACTAATAACTGCAACAACATGAATGGTTGGAAGGTAGGGTTATATAAAGCAAATAGTTCTCAAAGATGGTAAAAATACAGTTCATTAGAGAAAAAAAATGTCATGATATGATTGAATAAATTTAGAGTGTTCAGAATGTCAATGGCAAGAAAGCAGAAGAGATGTAGCAATGATGAGTATAAAGAAAGAGCAGAAAGTATATTTTTTTTAAAAGTAAGTAATGAAAAAGAGAATAAGAGAATTTATATGTTAAGAAAGAATAAAATAAACAAATAAATAAAACAAATATCCTAACTTTAAAAATACAAGGAAAATCAACAATCACAAAAAATGCTAAAAATGAGAAAATAGAAAAAACATGTAATATATGTTTATATGCCTATGAACCAATCAGAACAATCAGGACACACCAAAAACATTCTTAATGAAAGATGAAAAATTATCCCAAATGACATTGTCAAAACTTTTGATGAAGAAGGATGATAACTTCCTTTGCCCAACGGCCCTTTCTGTTTGTTCTTGGTCTATGTACTATAAAAGAGATAATATGACCTGGCATTGTTACACCTTTCTATTTTTTTGTTGCTCTCCAAGTTGCTAAGTGACCTGGTCTAAAACTGAAGCTGGATGAAATATCAACTTCTCTTCTCACCAGTAATACTATCATTTTTTTTTTTTCCCCAAAGAAAGCAAATCAATGCAATTCCAGGGTGGTTCTACTTCAGAGTTCTAAGTGGGGAGTTCCTTCAGCTGGCTTAGCTCTAAATCAGGTCTTAGGGAAATTGTTGGGTGGTATCCACTCTGGAGAGAGTAGATCATCATATCCTAGTTTGAGGAAAATGGTAACCTCTTCTGGGAGTGTAGATCTCAGGAGTCTTCCAAGAATTCTACTTGTGGTCCAGGGGACCAAATCCTACAAGGTCCCACACATTCTATAACTTCTGAATACAGCCTTCCCAGTTTCATGTCTGAGAGTAATCATGCCTGCATTTTGAGTTTCTGGACCCTCTTTAGCTGATCATGTGAGCCATAATACTCAAAGAGAAAATGAGTTGCACTTCCTGCCATATCTCTAAATAAAATCCCTGTGGGTACAATCTTTTCTGTTCCCTTTTCACTCACATTCTGCACCATCTGAAGCAGCAAGCTGCATCACGACCTCTTCGGGATGGCTCCCTGCCTCAACTCTCTGCTTGCCAGTTGAGAATCACAGAGTACTTTTCAAACACCAGTTCACTGCATAGCCTAGATCAGCCAAGCCCAGGCTGCTTTTATATTCTACATGTTTTACTATGCCAAAAGAGTCCATTGTGTTCCTCCCTGATTGTGTTATCCTTCTGTGTGGAGAACCAGTGTTGCTAATACTGATACAAACATCTTGGCTCCAGTGTACTCTTTCTTGTTCTTTGTTCGATGCATCTGAATAAGAGTCTCTGTCCAGTACTGAATTTCAGTAAACTTCCTCTTTCACACACCTCACTGAGAGCAGAACTCCTGCTGTTCGAATCCTAAGACATGGAACAACTGAAAATGACATCTTCCTCTAATCTGCCATCTGAATATCTCAGGATATAATTTTTTAAAGTCTATTGTTATGAATTTTGTTTTGTTTTTAATTTTTGATAAAGTAATAATTTATCTGTTTTTTGCTTATGTTTATTTATTTTTCAGTTTCTTGAGCTATACAGACATATATTCCATACTCATCTTGACGTATTTATTTTGCTTGTTCTTGTGTGATCATAGTCTCATGTTATCATGGTCTAGTATTTTCATTGTTATTTTGGGAAGTTAAACTTGAATTCCAATTATTAAAGATTGCAGTTAATGTTCCAAAATTAACTTTTGACTTAGGGAATGCTTAATTTTTTAGAAAATATTTCTTCATGGTTTCTGCAAATTTTAAAGCAATTATTATTTTAATTATAACATATTTGTGGAGGCACAGTGTGATAACATACATATGCAATGTATAATAACAATTGATACATGTATACAATGTAAATAAGAAAAAATTTTTTTTCATTTCAGAGTAATTTAATAATCCTTTTATACTTTTAAATTTATTTTTTAATTAAACATTTTAGTGAATTTCACATCAATCTGACCAAAATACCTGCCAAGAACAATTTAGAGGAGGAAAAGTTTGTTCTGTCTGACAGTTTCAAAGGTTCTTGCCATGGTTGGCTGACTCCATTGCTGTAGGGCTGAGGTGAGGTAGAACATCAGGATGGAAGTATGTGGCAGAGGAAAGGAGCCAAGACATGGTAGCCAGGAAGCTGTCAGAGCTTGCTTACCAGGGACAAAACACAAACCCCAAAGGTGGACCTGTGAATTACATCATCAAACCACACCCTACCTACTTACAATTACCACTCACTTAAGCCATTCAGGTGATATTAATCCAATGATTAAGTTTAAACTTTCATAATGTAATCATTTCCCTCTGAACATTCTTGTATTGTCTCAAAAGAGAGCGTTTGGGGGACACCACATATCCAAACCATCATATTAACATATAAATATTGTTCTGAAAAAAATCTGAAGAACAAACATGGATATCTATCCAATATATAAAAATGAATCTATAAATTAAAGAGAGGGGAAACTCATTACAGCAATGTGTTGAAATTGTTTGATAGAGATTGATAAGACAGAGTTTGAATTTTAAAGAACAATAATTTCCTGTACAGCCTCATCACTGGAAAGAGAAAGACAAAGGAACTAGGGAGAAAAGGTAAAGAAAGAAAAATAAAGAAATATATATAGGAATTCAGTTAAAATAATACCAATAACTGATAGTATTATATGGAATAAATGTTAAGCAGCACAAAAAGTATGTCACTTAATTGAAGTTATTTTTCTAAAAATTATACATTGATTTTTGTTTTAAAAACTTGCTAGATGTAGTTCTTATAAGCCTTCATAGATCATTTTTAGTCTTCATATGTCACTTATTTTCTAGTATAATACCACTCTGTTTTTAGCATAACAGGAAAACATGTGTTTTTTAATGTTATTTATGATTGGTTCAAATTAAAATCATTTTTAGTTTTCAATTTCCATATTTTTACGATGATTTTCTAAAGAAATTAATTCAAGCAGAATTTTTTAATTACCTTAATTAATACTTATATCATTAAGGCAAAACAATTTCAAATGCATGAAATGTTTTATGATTAGAATATATGGTAGGTATCAACAATATCCCTACTTATTCACATAAGTAATTTGAAGACTATAAATAGATGTGGAGATGAGATGTATTATTAATCACCCAAATTCATCTCACATTGTAATGAAATATATCATATTATCACATATCAATGAAATAAAGTTTGAATTTTTATCATGTAGCTGTCATTCAGCAATATTTTCAGAAGGTCAGAAGGTATACCACAGAAGGAGAAAGTACCTACTCTCTAGTTGATAGCATGCCACCTGATCTGACACACAAACTACTAATCTAAAAACTTCTTTTCAACCTTCACAGTGACATCGAGATTTAAAAAGAAAATTGGCACCCATTTTTTTGGTACTTTCATTTCTATTGCTACATTTTCTTTTTTTTTTTTTTCTATTGCTATATTTTCTTTGACTTTGAGAGTATATTGAATACTTAGCTCTAAGCTGAAAAACATCTTTTGACCCATGAGAAATGCACAGCTATGAAGGAATTCTTGACCTTCTCTATGAATTTGTTGTTACTGTTGATATTATTTCTCTTTTATATGATATTCTTGACCCTATACTGCTAGAGGTATCATGAACAACGTATTACTCAGTATATTACAATCAGTAGTCGATTTTTGTCTTCTGATATTCTTTTTTTTTAATATTTATTTATTTGCTTTTAGTTGTACACAATACGTTTATTTTTATGTGGTGTTGAGGATCAAACCCGGGCCACGCACGAGCGAGGCGAGCGCTCTACCGCTGAGCCACAACCTCAGCCCCTGATATTCTTTATTCTGATTTATTTTATTATTAAGTGTTATTTTAACATGAAATGTGATAAGAATATGACAATAAAAGGACAGTGCTAAAAGTAAACAGCTTAGAATTAAAGAGACTGAATTTGGCTCCAAGACTTACAGTGGTATAATTTTTGTTGTTGTTGTTTTTAAGTGATGCTACCTAAATTCTCTGAGCTTCAATTTCTCATCCCTAGAATGGAAATAATATCCCTATCAATAATAAGTTTTGTTGAAATAGTAAAGATATTACCTAGTATTCTGCTTGATAAGTAAATGCAAGAATATATAAAATATAGCTATTATGATGCATAAAATTAACCATGGGTGATAGAGCAAATAATATCCTACAATAATCTAACTATTTCAAACAGAGACTTAATATAAATTTATGCTTCATCTGTTAAATCTATTTCATTTATATGCTCAGGTACTGAGAAAAAAATAAAATGGTGAAGTTTTGAACTAATCCAAATTATTATGAGGTGAACTTGTATCAACCTCCCTTCATTCTTTCTCTCTCTTTTTAAAAATATTTTTTATTTTGTTACTGAGAATTGAACCCATGGGTGGTTTATCATTGAGTTACATCGCCAGCACTTTTTAACTTTTTGTTTTGAAACAGGGTCTCTCTAAACTACTGAAGCTTACCTCAAATTTGACATCCTCTTACCTGAACATCCTGAGTCATGGGGATTACAGGTATACACCACCTCTCTTTTCACTCTTGTCTTTCATGTGCCTTTTGTAATGATGAGTTTTCACATTATTTGACTCAAATGTCATCTCAGATATCATATCTAATAGTCCTCAAAATGTCTGGGTATTCCCCATCCCCCCCCCCCATAATATGTGTGGAAAATGACCTCTAATCCTTTCACAAATAAATCAAGGAAATATTTTCTATTTGGATTTTGTATTCCTCAGCAGTGTTATGTTAGCATTTTTGGCAAGATATGATGGAATCAAAAGCTACAGTAGACCACCGCCCAACAAACACAGTTATAGAGCAGTTTCTTCTAAATCAGTCTTGGTCTTTGAGGACACTCTCATCAAGCTTTTCAAAGTTTTATGCCCCTTCACCAATGCATTCCTTATTACTTTAAGAAAATGAATGTCCTCTGAGCCATTTGGAAGACATAATCAGGCAGTGTGTTCTCAGCTGTGGTAAGATAAATACATTCCAATTTTCCCACCTTTCCATGTTCTGTGGTATTTTTCTCAATATTATTCTCGTATATTTGGAAATTATATTTAATTTATGGAGAATATATGTAAAGCTTTAAGGACTCATTGCCACAAACTACTAGACTCTCCTTTCCTTACTGAGTGTTCTGTAACTAATCTTATATTCTGCTGCAAAGACCAAAACCTTAGAATCCACTTTTATACATGTTCCACTGCTTTCTATAATTCCTTTGATACTTAACTGTTCTAGGCAGAGGCCTGTTCTTAACAGTCAATCTAGAGGCTATGATGGTGGTAAGAGAAGATCCTAAGGAGAATCAGCTTGATATGGCAAGATGCCTGGTCTTCAAGAAAGAATGGGTGGTCTCCTCAGGAATAAAGGGAAAATTGCAGCTTCACTTATTTTGGAATTTTCACAGGAAAATCTTGAAGATCAATGTTCTAAGGTTTATCCCTCTAAATGTTTTCATCCAGTGTCTGAGGTCCAAACAACTTTTTGACATGAGGATTTTGGTATTGTGGGTGTGGTTGTTTTGTTTGATATACCTCTATAATGTCTGAAACTAGTTCTCATTTTTAGCCTTTCTCTGTTCTTGCAGGATTCTCTGTGACTTATCCTGGTGGTTGACCTTCCTGTCCATATTATATTTTTCAAGGTCATCAATGGATTTTAAAGAAATATGACTACCCTAATTATGCAATTATTATCATTTTCTATGAAACATTTAATGTGATAGTTATTTTATATTCCAATTCCTTATGTTCTATTTAACCGAAGGGGGCAACTTAAGTAATATAATACCACTACCTGAACTGTCATACTTTTACCAGCAGTGGGGTCCTTAGTGCCATAAGAACTGTGCTTAACTTCAGAATCTAATTCTGATCTGAGATGCAACTCTCTTAACTTAGCCTCATAAAGCAAAGACTTACACAGAAGGTTTGCATGCTATTTTTTTTATTAGAAAGCATAATTGCAACAAGTAGGTATAAAAGACAAAGAAAATAAAGTGAAACAGGCAGAAGTGCCAATACAAGGTCATGTTACAGTTGACAGCTGAGCTGTCCAAATGAGTATTTAATGGCATAGTGTCTTTCAAGAAGTCATATCAACTGGATCAGATACAACAGTCCACTGGGGAAGAGGAGAAAAAATTATCTACTGATTTCAGTTCCCCACTGATCAAATAATGCCCCATGGAACTTTAATTCTTTCTCTTCCTTCTCCTTTTCCTTCTCCTCCTCCTCTTTCTTCTTCTCCTTCTCCTTCTTCTTCTTTTTAGTTGTATCTGGATTAGTGTTAAAGAGGGCCCTTTGGTGTCCTGCATAGCCACACCAAAGGAAAAAGCCTAGAGCAAGAGTTCTAAGTTCCAGAACAAACAGCTAAGGAATCAGGGATCTCTAAGGTGTACTAGCAAATAATATGACAAAGATTAGTTGTCACAAAAGCTTTGGTAGTAGCAGAAGCAACAAGGTTTTGGGACTATAGAAAGAGTGCAAGCCACAAAGAAACCTCAAATGGTAGATTGGGGACAAAGGTGCATGATCGAATATTCACCATTGAAGATCTTTCTCGATCAAATGATGGTTTTTATATCATCCCTATTCTCATGTGATAACTTCAGTCACATTGCCTCCACAACAAATTATCATTGTTTTTCCCCCACTCTATGTTTGTAATGATCCCAATGAAATTAGAATACTCACTCATTTCAACTATTGCATTTCACATTATGATTGAAATAATTTTCAGAGGTGCTAATTGTCCACTCAAGTCTGAGTGATTTCTTGTGCCTCTTATGCATTTTAAATAGGAATTGCATTAGCTTAACACACAAGTTATTTTCATATCATATTTTCAACTACCCAAATATTCAGATTTCTCTTTCTACAGTACTGTAAGAAAATTTGAGGACCTCACTGAAGGAGCCCTAATTAGGAAGGGCTGTTGTAGCTAGCTGGAAGCCATGGGTTCCACCTGATATGTATGTGACGCACCTGTAGGCACCCGCAAACCTGAAGGTATATAACCGGGTGAAAGCGGTCCGAGTTAGGAGAACGGAGAATTCAGTCAGCCGGGCAGTCACTCGGTCGGTCAGAAGAATCAGAGCGGCCAGAACGTAGGCAGAGCGGTTACAGAAGAGAAACCAGATAGAAGAAGTAATGACTGGCCAGAGTTAGGCCGAGGCTCCAGAGGACTGGTCAGAGTAAGGCCGAGGCTCCCGAGGAAGACAGAAGACAGAAGACAGAAGACAGAAGAAGGAAGAAAGAAGAGAGAAGAAAGAAGCTCTAGTCTTTCTCTAAGCTAAGCTCTATCTTTCTTTAAGCTACTCTACTCTAAGCTAAGAATCTTTATAAGAAGAAAAGCTAAGCTCTATCTTTCTAAGACTCTAAGCTAAATAGCATGGTAAAAACCATGCAGAAAAAAAAAAAGCCATTGAGCTTTGGCAAGAAAGCCATAAAGAAAAATAAAGAAGAGGAGAAAAAAAAAAAAAAAAAGTCAAAGCCGCTTATGTAATTGTGCTTAACTAGGTGCGTTAGCTGCTCCTCAGCATTAGGCTTCCTTAAAGCCACAGCACCTTCTCAAAAAGGGCTCAAATATCCACCCTTTCAAAAATAAAAGGTGAAAAGCTAGGTAGGGACAAGAAAATAAAAGAAAATAGAGAAAATAAAATAGAGAAAATAGAACAAAAGCACCTTTTTAAACTAAAGGGAAGGAATATGAAGGAGCCCTAATTAGGAAGGGCTGTTGTAGCTAGCTGGAAGCCATGGGTTCCACCTGATATGTATGTGACGCACCTGTAGGCACCCGCAAACCTGAAGGTATATAACCGGGTGAAAGCGGTCCGAGTTAGGAGAACGGAGAATTCAGACAGTCGGGCAGTCACTCGGTCGGTCAGAAGAATCAGAGCGGCCAGAACGTAGGCAGAGCGGTTACAGAAGAGAAACCAGATAGAAGAAGTAATGACTGGCCAGAGTTAGGCCGAGGCTCCAGAGGACTGGTCAGAGTTAGGCCGAGGCTCCCGAGGAAGACAGAAGACAGAAGACAGAAGAAAGAAGAAGGAAGAAAGAAGAGAGAAGAAAGAAGCTCTAATCTTTCTCTAAGCTAAGCTCTATCTTTCTTTCTCTCTAAGACTCTAACTCTAAGCTAAGCTAAGCTCTATCTTTCTATCTTTCTAACTAAGACTCTACTCTACTCTAAGCTAAGAAGACAAGAAGAAAAGCTCGCTCTAATCTTTCTCTCTAAAAATCTTTCTTTCCCTCTCTAAGCTCTAAGAAAGTAGAAGTAAAAGTAGTAAAAGCTATACTCTGCCTCCGAGAATTTTCCTCCCGTGGCGGCGCCGTGGCTGGCCGTGACAGGTAGCTTACACCTCACATTTTTTTATTTTGGGCCACCTTTAAGACAACCCTCTGTTTATATACATCTTATCAGAAATAATGTACTAAACATCCAGGAAGATGTACAACTATTGCAATTATAATAATATTACTCTAATATTGATAGAGAATCATCATGTCTTACATGCATCTAGAGAACCTTAATTATTTTTAAATGGCAAAGATTTATTTTATTATTTTTATTTGTTATTTGTTTTATTCTTCTTGTTCTTCCTTCGGATGCAGTTAGACCTATTTACAATTCTTTTTTTTTTTTTTTTTTCCTATTGACAGTTCTAAAGATGGTAAAGGAAGCATGAATGAAAATATTTTGTTTTCAAATAAAATTCCCTAAGTCAGAAAGAAAATTCTTTTAATCAGGGAAGGAAGTGGATCAAGGCACAAAAGAGAAGGACTTTAATGGACATGAAAAGGTAAGTACTGAACAGGCATCAGGAACACAAGTTGTCCAAATTCTATCAGATAACGTTCATTCCAATTCTTCTAACTTAATCTTACTTTTGCTTATGTTAATAGCTATCAAATTTCAAGATTTGTTATTGGCTATCTTAGTCATGTAGCTGAAAAATAAAATCTTGTAATATATAAATACATTCAAAGAAAGCCCTTTTTTAGGGGAGGGGTATTAGGGATTGAACTCAGGGACACATGATCACTGAGCCACATTCCTAGCGCTATTTTATAGTTTATTAGAGACAGGGTCTCACTGAGTTGCTTAGTACCTCACTAAATTGCTGAGGCTGACTTTGAACTCGAAATCCTCCTGTCTCAGACTCCTGAGCTGCTGGGATTATAGGTGTGTGCCACTGTGCCTGGCTTCAAAGAAAGCCTTTGAATCTCACCCTAGGTATTCGATCTAGTCACTAATTTTCTTTTTATTCAATATCACCAGAGATAGTCAAACTTTCTCTGTGATTTTGAATCTTCCGTAGCTTTTACCTTAATATTTTATACCCTAAATATGGTTTCTTAGAACTGAGACTTCTGAAAACATTTGCTTCCAGGTTACCACAGATGATGATTAAATCAGCCATTTCAGCAGCATTTTCCATGGACTGCTACATTTCCATTGAAGATTTTTATGATTTCTTCCTCAGCTGGATTTATTACTTAGACCTAGATTCCCCTTATATTTTTAGGGTTTTTTTTTAATGCACTTTTGGTTATTGGTTGTGTTTCTGTGGTGCAGAATGAAAACTGATGCGGGAAGCATCGTGAAGAAAAAATAGTCTTATTAGAAAGACAATCGAATGCTTCATTGGGGTTGGAGTATTAGTCTTAATGAATGAGCAGAATGAAAATAAAAAGAAAGTACAACAATTTAGTTTACCAGTGGAGTCTGTTTATAATGCTTCAAGCTCAGGAACCTATTGATACCTCTGGACATCACTGTTGTCACCAACCTAAGTAAATTCTAACTACTTCTTCTTTCAGTCCATGTTTAGGGATCCAGGTAACAACTTTTGATTGGCCGTGCCTGGATTATAATCTTGAGGTGTGAATTGGGGTAGTAATTAGTTTGGAATTCCTGTCCCCTTTTAGCTGTTATACTAAAAAAAGCACATATGTCTCCAGTGAAGTTTTCAAAATTATATAAAATGTATAATTTTCTAAGAGTACTAAAACGTTTGAATGATGAACAGTAAAGCAAAAAACAAAACAAAAACCCCAAAATAGATAGTATTAAGTAAATTACAAAAGAATGATATATCAATTCTTCTCCTATGGATTGCCAATATATTTGCAAATAAATGGTTTCAAAATATGTTATATGCAAAAGTTCTCTAAAACATATAACTTTAACATTTACATGGAATTACTTTCATTGCATATTCTAGAAATGAAAATAATCTTCAAAATATAATCCATCATAAACCAGTTAAAATAGATACTTATGTTTGTATACTCAATTTGCACACACAAAAATACTTGACCCTATTTTATTAAAAAAAAAAAAAGTTATAGGGGCTGGGGTGTGGCTCAGCGGTAGAGCGCTCACCTAGCACGTGTGCGGCCCGGGTTCGATCCTCAGCATCACGTAAACATAAATGCATTGCATTGTGTACAACTAAGGCAAACAAATAAATATTTTTAAAAAAGTTATAATCCCAGAAAAATTTTACCAAGTAGACAACCTAAAAATTCATGCGAAAAATACAGAGAAATACATCAATATACTTGCATCCATTAGCTTTTTTTTTTTTTTTATTGTTCTAGAAAGTAGCCACACAGAAAATGGAAAACAATGCTTACTTTATACTAGCCACACATGTCAAATATATTCTGCTTTGAACATTAAGCAAACAGATTCTGTGTATAGAAAAACTCATAGCATGCCTGTGAAGCTATCAACACATGTGAGCATGACATAGCATTTTAAAAATACAAAGATTTTTGTTATAAGCTTAATAGCTGCCTAAAGAATAATAAACATTAATATAATTTAAGTGGTCAAGTAAAATTATAAATGATTGACTAATCAACAATTCAAAGTTACCAGAATACCAGTGTTTCTTCGCCAGTAAGGGAAAGTGTGTCCATAGAAAGGGTGTGTGTGGCCTGATTGCCACAGAAAGGTGCTTCTCAGTGAGATCGCCTTCAAAGGAGCCTACTACAGGGCGCATAGGGGACTGACCATCAATTTTCACCCTCTGAATACACCACCTCTTCTGAGGACTTCGAGTTTGTGCTTCCCCTGGGCTAGTCACTATCACACTATCAAGGACTGGCCTTTGCTTGTGGTTTGCAAGACTGCTATAACTGTGACTTGGGTTGAGGATGCTCCATAGGCTTGGATAAAACATTTAGAATCCTATTTCTGCCTGAGGCTCTTCCCGCTCTCTTTTTTCCTTTCTCCTTTTTTTTTTTTTTTTTTTTTTGTCTCAGCTCCCAGACATACATCAAAGTCTAAAGGCTGTTCTTGTTTATTCCTGCTTTATCCTCTTTGTCATTCACAGGTATTTTTTATCAAAAATCTCATATGTGTATATTTTTATATTTGCGTCAGGTCTTTGGAGGACTCAAATCTATACATGGAATATCATCTTCCCAATGATCTCCATTACTTCTTTCAAACCAGTTCAATCAAATAAACAGTAGGTAGAAATATAATATTCTATCTACATAAAATACAAATGAATTCAGATCAAATTTTCTAGCCCACCCTCCAATCATACCTCCTGCTCTAAACTCTTGTACAAGGGGATTCTAGAAATGTCATTACATGACCATTGTGTCTTTTCCCTTCTATACTGCCTACTTAAAAACAGTATTGTTGGCCCAGAAGAATAGTTAGATAGGTTTAGTTAGACTTGGGTATCATGTCCAATAGTCAGGCCATGTACAATGGGAGAATAATGAATTATCATTTTATCTTCCATTGGACAGTCTCTGTTTCAATAAGGGGAACTTAGAATCTCAAAATTTACTTAGAATCTCAAAATTTACTCTAGTTCTTTCATCTCTAAAATGAAATTTGTATTCAGTGATTTTTATAGGTACCACCTGCCCTCCCCCACACACCATAATTGATAGTCTTAAGTATTTGTAACTGGATCGTTTTATTTACTCTGTACCACCAGCTAGAGATAACGCTAATATCTAAAAACTAAGTACTCAAACAGTGACTTTCACAGCATTTTTTCTCTACAGCAAACCATGTGAGATTCTGCTGCCATTATTAGAATAGCAAACTGAACTAGAATTTCTTCTAGAGACACTAAAGGATTTGATTTGATATAAAGTATACTTGTTATATAAACGCATGTCAGAATCTGAAAGCTCCTTATTTAAACCTTAGATTTCTATTGAGATAGATGACTAAATTCATGAAAATGATGCTATCACTTGCCTCTCATTTATCCTTACTTATGTATGAATATATCTCATTTTTGATCAAATTTTACCTGTTCCTTAATCTTTTTTCTTTTCCTTTCTCCTTCTCTCTCACCTTTTGTTAACCAACAGTGTATAATTTACTCGCCCCTTTCTACAGTAGATAGTACCCAGTAGTCATTGAAGAGATGATTTAAGTCCTCAAAGGATATTTGGTGATATCATATTGGTTTCCCAGAAAGAATTCAAACCCAGATTTCTGTCTATGCAATATTTTCTTTTCTATCACTAGATACTCTGAGAAGAAGGGGTGCTACTGGCAACTAATAAATAGGGATTAGAGATTCTTTTTAATATTTTAAAATACAAAGGATACAAAGGTCTGCCCTTTCCTTTCTCAAAAAAATATATTGATATGGTCCCAAATGTCAAGTGTATTGATATGGAGAAACCAGATTATATATATATATATATATATATATATATATATATATATATATATATATATAACCAGTTATATATATTACATATATATAACTGATACATAAATCAAGTTAAAAAATAACACATTTTCTTTACCTTAACTCTTTTAAAACTTGTACTGATTCATAAATTAATAAACAGTTGATTTATAGTCAGATTTCTTGATAAATTTTGGAAAGATTGATTAGTATTATAGAACAAGGTTTAGCTTGTAAGCATAAATTTTTGCATATCTTCACTTTTAATTTTAAGGACGTAGATGAATTACAAAATTCTCTGAGCCTCAGTTATCAATGGATTGATAATTATTCCATCCTTGAGGGGTTATTATGTGAAGAATGTGCATCTAGGATACAGTATATGATCAATAGTCATTGTCATTATGTGTTTGTATTTAAATCATTCATTGTTATATGTCAATGCTATATATAGATTGTCAGCATCTCAAGTAAGAGGTATTATACAAGCTAAGGTCCTGAATTTCAAAAAGAGGTTTTGTCCTAAATTGATAGGTTATTATTGATCAACTGTGGTCAGGTATTAGAAATGTTGGGCTTTTGTTCCCAGAATTATATTAGTTCTAAATCTATACTTTATTATGTGATCTGCTTTTCTATAGGTCTTCATTAGTTTTATTTTTACAATTTTTTTTGCATTTTGAAAGTGGAAGTAATGTGGTTTAATATTACTTAACTGCAAAATGATGATAATATCTACTTTAGAAGGTTTTACTGTATCATCAAACAACATGCAAAAGTACTGTGTGAAGTGACAGTTTTTCTACATTCAAGTCTTTGCAAGTTCAGGTACTTTTTATTCCTAAATTTGTTTTCTGGACAAATTTTAGACAATGGGTAGAACACATGCTAAGTAGAAACTTTTCCCTAGAATTTCTGATTAAGAGTCTTAGTAGCTTAGCATGTTGGCACACACTTGTAATACCAGTAGCTTAGTAGACTAATACAGGAGAACCACAAATTCAAAGCAATTCCTAAGCCTTAGCAACTTAGCAAGACTCTAAGCAACTTAGTAAGATCATAATTGAGAATTTTTTTTAAAAATTAATAAATAGTTCTGGAATGTGGCTCAGCAGTTAAGCATCCCTGGGTTCAATCCCTGTTATCAAAAAGAAAAAAGAAAAAAAAAAAAAAAAGAGGGAGAGAGTCTTAGTACAATGGCAAGCACATATATTGAATAAAAAAAGTCAAGGAATATTATTTGAGTTGGTGAAGTTTAACAGATTTTATGACAGATAATTTTTAATTAGATTTATAGGTTTTGTTCCCAAGTTCCTAATTGACCATTATGAAATCATAGCAGTTTCACCTAATTTCAATTGGATCATTACTCAGCAGTATTTTTGTCACTATACAAAATTTATGATGTGCTCTAACCAAAAGATAAATAATGTCTAAATCTTTTCAAAAAAATATTTATTCATTTGCTTTTAGTTGTACACAATGTGTTTTTACTTGGTGCTGAGGATCGAACCCAGGCCTCGTACATGCTAGACTAGCGCTTCACTGCTGAGCCACAAGCCCAGCCCCATGTCTAAATCTTTTAGAAACAGAACTTGCAGAGTTCTGCTTATTTGTAGTGTGTATGTATGTGTGTGTGTGTGTCTGTCTATGTGTTAGGAAGCCCTTGCTATTTCCTATAAATTATTTTAATAGTTATTAAAATGGAATAGATTATCCCCAAAGTTTTGCAATGACATTCTTGCATCTTTCTATACTGATAGCTATTTGATGAAACAAGGGACCATAACCATGTAATTTATTTAAATATTGTGATGGTTAAAATTAAATGGGTTTCTTTAATTTAGGAGTTCTTGGAAATTTTATTATATTAATATGTGTGATAAATTGCAAAAAGGGTTTTAAGGACCATAGGTCATGCTTTTTAGCAAAGTCCATTCCACCTCTTTTCTTTAAGTTGCCAGTAGCTTTCTGGAATTTATGATGTCACTAACCAAAGCTTATCAGCTTCATAGTGTTTCTCTAATTTCAGAGTAATAGAACTAAGTCAATGACTGCACAGTATTGCCTTGGGGGATTTGATATGTTTCCCAAAGTCTTTGTGATGTTTTTTTTTTTTATTCGGATAGATCTCTAGGAAGATTTGATAGATCTCTAGGATCGCTTTTGTCTGTATTTGAACCTTGTTCAGAGATGTGAAACATTCCTATGTGTAACAGCCTGATAATAGGAATAGCATCATAAAGAAGGGAACAAAAACTAGTTCTTTATAATTAATTCAACCCTGAAACTTATCCTTCCTTTGGACTTCCAGTGATGAGCAACAATAAATTTACTTCAGTTTAAATCTATTTCAGTTGTATTTACTGCTGCCAAAAATATTTTAACATTATGATACAAAAGCATAAAGGATTCAAAGAGTTTTGGCAATGGAGTATCATTGTCCCCCCCCCGTCCCCCCCAAAAAAAAAAAAAGAAAAGAAAGAAATTGAAAAATCTAGTTTAGACAGGGATCTGAGTTTTTATCCTTTCTGATTTATTACTAATTCACTTTGGCATGTAAGAGAGTATGTACACTATTAGTGATCCTACTTTATAAAATTGCAATAATGAAACTCCCAAAGTTGTTATAAATTTGTTATAAAGATAAGTAAAATAATTGTTTAAAGAACTTAATAATAATCCTTGACCAATAGTATGTGCTTAGCAAATTTTGCTTATTATAATCATAATTACTATTTTGTCACAATTTTAGACATTGATTACTAAAACATGAAATAAATATTTAGTTGACTAGAGTAAAATCCATCTTAAGTGTTTTTGAGTTCTCACACCACATTTGTCTCTCACATTTTAGACTAGTAAGGCTCAACAATAAAAAAACAACAATAACAAAAGATCCTTAAGGAATATTTTAAGGTACTACACAAATTAGTATTAATTGGTATTAAAAGTTTGTTGATTTTACTTTAAATAATAAAATGGTCTGACAATGAAATCTATCTAGTCCTCAAACATCAGACAGAAAATCACAGCATTTCAAAATCTTAAAGTTGAAAAAGACCACAGATGACTTAGCCTGACTTTAGGAATGAACAATTAAGTACATCTTACAGATTCTTATCAGTTGGTTTCAGTGTGAGGATGTTCAAAAATGATGCTAACAAAAATCACACAGCTCTAATTTTTTTTTAAAGGATTTCTTCCAAGCTGCTTATCCTTATGAAACTCACATGGAAAATAATATAGATATATACCCTATAGGAAGCCTTGATTAATTCTTTTCAAGCATGAGGCACTGTGGTAATCACTATAAATGCATAACTTTAGTTAACTATCTCCAAAGTACCCTCTAAAAGATGGGTACTATTACCATTTCTGTTTCACAACTGAGGAAATTAAGATTTCAAGAGAATAAATAAATTGTCAGATGACTGTTAGTAACTTGATTATCCAAGATTTTAACTGTATTTATGCATCCACAGTATCTGATTTTAAATTTCAGCTAACAGTGTCTTTCATAAATTATTAAAGTAACTCTTTTTAGTAACTATTGAATATTTACTATGTATTACCTTTTGGATGAAGAAATTTCATCTCAATTTAAAGAAGCAATTGTTAAAACTAGGAAATGGCAACCTGCCCAACTTCATATAGCTAGGAAATGGTGGAATTAAGACTATAAGTAAGACAAAGAGACATAATCTATGCTTAAAGATAAACTAAAGATTTTAAGAAAACCTAATAAAAGGAAGGTAAATTGAAAATTTTGTTAGGCTGTTAGTTAATGACATGATTACTCTATTTAAATTTCAGTCTTAAAATAAAAATTTTAAACATAGTTTGTATATGGATGATAATGTAAGGGGTGCAGATTATTCTTAAAAATAAAACTGTATTTCAACAATTTAATTACATACATAATTAGGTTGTGTATATTGTGTATATATATATATATATATATATATATATATATATAGTCTCATAAATATATTGTGGAAAAATACAAAAATTTTACACAGATGTGTATATCTGTATATCTGTATATTGTGTATATATATATATATATATATATATTCACATACAGTGCTGTTAGAACAATATTATGTATTATTTTAAGCTACTCTTTCACTGAATCCTTAATATATATGGTAAGTCAGTAGTTGTTCTAAAACAATAGCTACAAGTAAGAAAGAGAGGTACATCAAAGCATTTAGCTTTTACAAGGTCATGTATCATAGTTTATTACTTTTATCAATTACATTATGTTATAATAAAAGTCAAAGAAGATCTAAGAAAGTGTTTCACAAAATAAATGCAAGACAATAGGTAAATGCAATTAGTGATTCTGGACAAGAATTTAGACAAGAAAAACAAAATAACAAAAATAATATTGAGCTGAGTAAAGAAAATTGTATGTGTACTGTTAAGTTGGATAATAGCATTGCACTTACGTTATTTTGATCATTTTATTTCAGTTACATGACAGAAAGTCCTCATTCGTAGGAAATACATAATGAAATACTAAGAGCTAAAGATCCAAGGTCTCTTTCATTCAAATGTGTTTTTTTAATGAATAGAAAAATAGATATAGATAAATCAGATAAGTAGATTACACATAATCATCTTTTGATGGAGAGTGAAAAGGAAGAGATTGAGAGAAAAACAGATGAAAAAAAATGAAAGAGAATGATAATGACAAAACAAATAGGAAACTTTTAATTGAATAATCTAGTTAAAGCATATTTAACATGTTTTTGTAATTTTTCTGTAAATTATAATAGTTTACACATATATACAAAAATAGAATAATTTTTGCTAACTGAAAAGTTCACCTCCTAATTCCATAGAGTTCCTTTAGCTTTTGAAGGAGCATTCTTTGAACCAGAGCAAGACAATAAGTCAAATGTTAATTTAATACACCAGAAATGGAGACCAATGATTTATAACTATGATATCACATACAAAATCAACCAAGTTGTAATTATTAAGTTTGATATCATTGAAACTTAAGTATCCCTTTATTTGCCAATTAAGCTTAAAAACATGAAATATCCATAATATGCTTCACGATCAATATGAAATATTAATGAAATAAGGTATAAAGCAATAAATAAAGAATTTAAGTTTTCAATTTAGGCATGAGTGAGAAATGTGGTACTTCATATAGAAAATTATGAGAGCAGAGGGTTTGTGTCTACACACACATGCACACACATACTTTACAAACAAAAACATTCTCATATCACTTTATGTCAGTCTTAATTTGGTTGGAATGAGTATTGGTTTTGCTGCCAAAAAGTTGGAATTAATGTCTTAGACCTAGCTATTTGAACTAAGCATTATTTAACCTATATCTCCTTGATTTTTATTCTTAAAATAGACTTTTAAAAATAGCACATGCCACGGGGCACCGTGGCCCACAGCTGTAATCCCAGCAGCTCAGGACGCTGAGGCAGGAGGACTGTGAGTTCAAAGCCAGCCTCAGCAAAAGCGAGGCACTAAGCAACTCAGTGAGAACTACCTCTAAATAAAATACAAAATAGGGCTGGCGATGTGGCTCAGTGGCTGAGTGTCCCTGAGTTCAATGTCCAGTACCCTGCCCCCGCCAAAAATAAAGGGCACATGCCTCAGAGCCATAGTGCATAGTACATTGAATAATTTGTGTAAACTGGACATGTTTCCATCACCTGTAATCCCAGCTATTTGGAAGACTAAGGTGGGAAGTTCATGAGCTCTGGGTTAGTCTGGGAAACTTAGTGACACCCTACCTCAAAATCAAAACAAAATAGTGACAATAAATTGTATAGTTGTAGGAGACAAACAGTGGCACAGGGATATCGGCAGCAGAGCAGGCAGGGAAGCTTGTGGAAGAACAAGGACACCCCCCCTACCCCCCCACCAGCAGCAGTACTGAAAGGAAACAGTGTAGATGGATGCTCACAGTTCCAGTGCTCAGCTTACTTTCATGCAAGTCGCCTGGCAGGTTCCCTTGCACAGGAACACCAGTCAGGTCTTGGGTGTTTCTGTTACGCCCAGGGGGATCCATCACTGCCATTTCTTTTAATTTTAATTGTTTTTATAGATTTATTTTTTTTATTCAGTGTTGTTGTATATATAACAGTAGCATGCTTTACAATTTATAATACACATAAAGAGCACCTTTTTACATATCACTGTTAGTATACAAAGTATATTCATATCTTTCATGCCTTCAAACATGCATTTAGGGTAATGATAACCCTCTCATTCTACCATCTTTTTTGTTTCTTCCTCTCTTTATACCCCCTTGCTCCCTCCCTTGCTGTCCCTCCCCATTGACCTTTCTGGTGTTCCTCTAATCGTCCTATGCTTCCCAACCCAACCCCACTGTGAATCAGCTTCCTTATATTAGAGAAAACATTTGATATTTGGATTTTTGAGATTGGCTAACTTCACTTAGCATTATATTCTCCAATTTCATCCATTTACCTGTGAATGCCATGATTTTATTCTCTTTTATTGCTGAGTAAAATTCCATTGTGCCATCACTGCCATTTTCAAAAGTGGCTGCAGCAGAGGAAGAAAGAAGAAGCGGGAATCACCGGCGCACATCCAAGGAATTCACACAGGCTCTGAAGACAACCTACATCTATATGAGACACACACCGTCAGCAAGGGAGCTCGTATCTGAACCCAACGTACTGGCCACATAACTCTGCAACTCTTTTGTGAAGTGGAAAATAGACACCGACATCTTAGGTCACCTTTCAGTGCCATTCAGTAGGGGGGCCAACTCCCAGCACTGAACTCTGGCTAACCAGGTGAGCAGACTGTAACTCCACCCCCAACTGCTCAGCGGAAGATAGGGTGGGTTCTGTGACTACTTGGTTTAACTTCAACATCCAAGGGTGATGAGAAAATCTGGAAAACTGACATCACACGTCCACATCTACTGGATGTGAAGGGAACCAGGAAATCTCCTCTCAAGATTTCTTGTCTGTGATTTATTTGTGGGTTTGTCTTTGTATATATATATATATATATATATATATATATATATATATATATATATATATATATATATATTTAACTGTGTGTGTGCATGTTTTCTCTTTCTTTTTCATTTATTCTTTATTGTTTTGTTTGGTTAGTTTTGTCTCCCCCCTTTTCTTTTTTCCCTTTCTCCTATTTATTCCCCACCCTCATACTCTCAACCTAGGTGAAACCAAGTTTTATACATGAATTAGGATTTTGAAAATTGGGGAAACTGAACAATATATCAAAACTCGGTTATATATAGTTTCTTCTCTATTTTTGACTCACTCTCTTGTTCTTCCCTTTTTCAACAATTTCAACTACTTTGACATTTTTTATTTCTCTTGACATATACATAAGTGTGGTTTATATATACATCGGTCTTCTCACTAACTTGTTCACTCCAATTCATTTACTCTCTTTTCTGCTAATATTAAATACATCCATAGATTTCTATTTCACACTTCCTAAGAAATAATAACTCAATATCTTCACCTCCTTGCTCCTCAGCATAACATATCTGTGTCCAACATCAGAAACTATAAATGCCTGTACAAACCTACAGAGTATAGCCGGGCGTGGTGGCGCACGCCTGTAATCCCAGTACCTGGGAGGCTGAGGCAGGAGGATCGCGAGTTCAAAGCCAGCCTCAGCCATGGCGAGGCACTTTGCAACTCAGTGAGACCCTGTCTCTAATAAAATACAAAAAAGGGCTGGGGATGTGGCCCAGTGGTCGAGTGCCCCTGAGTTCAATCCCCGGTACCAAAAAAAAAAAAAAAAAAAAAAAAAAAACCTACAGAGTATATTGTGGACAATATTTGAATTCATTAATTCTGTACATTGTGACCAAACTGTGAACATCTGAATAGAAAATGTCTGGTTTTAGAGTGTAAAGTGTTCAGATGGGGATCTATTAACATTGTCCTACAGGGGCATCATAAGGCTTTAAGGTAAAAATAAAAATGTCACAGTTCCAAAGTGCTAGAAGAGAAGTCACATGAGCAATATGAAAAGACAAGGGAAGAAAGTGTCCTAAACAAATCAACATACCTCCTTAGTAGATTCCATGGCAAGCACAGCAGATGAAATGACAGTGAAGGAGTTCAGGATGTACATAATTAAAATGTTCTATGAACTGAAGAATGATGTAAGAGAACAAATACAGGCATAAAAGATCATTTTGACAAAGAAATTCATAAATAAATACAAAAGCAAAAAATTACTTCAATCGGGAGATAAAGTTTCTAAAACGAAACCAAACAGAAATTCTGGAAATGAAAGAAGCAATAAACCAAATTAAATGTTCAATTGAAAGCAACACCAACAGACTAGACCACTTGGAAGATAGGACCTCAGATAATGAAGACAAAATATATAATCCTGAAAATAATGTAGACCACACAGTGAAAATAGTAAGAAATGATGATCAGAACATTCAAGAAATATAGGATAGCTTAAAAAGACCAAATTTAAGAGATACTTATAGAGGAAGACTTAGAGTTCCAAACCAAAAGAATGAGTAATTTATTCAACTAAATAATAGCAGAAAATTTTCCAAACATGAGGAATAAATGAATGAATGGGAAAACCAAATTCAAGAGGCTTACCAAACACCAAATGTACAAAATCACAACAGATCCACACCAAGGAACATTATAATGAAAATGCCTATCATACAGAATAAGGAGAGAATATTAAAAACCACAAGAGAAAGGGATCATATTACATATAGGGGGAAAATTACATTATGTGCAGATTTTTCAACCCAGACCTTAAAAGCTAGAAGATTCTGGAACAATATATATCAAGCTCTGAAAGAAAATGGATACCAACCAAGAATCATATCCAGCAAAAATTAAGCTTTAAATTTGATGATGAAATAAAAGCCTTCCACGATAAACAAAAGTTAAAAGAATTCACAACTTGAAAGCCTGCACTACAAAACATCCTTGGCAAAATATTCCATGAAGAAGAAAAGAAAAACAACAGTGAAAATCAGCAAAGGGAGATATTAAACTAAAGGAAACACTAACCAGAGGAGAAATTAAGTCAAGTTAAATACCAAAATAAACAAAAATGGCTGGGAATATAAATAATGACTCAATAATATCTCTGAATATTAATAACCCAAACTCACCATTCAAAAGAAACAGACTAATAGACTGGATTAAAAGAAAAAACCCAACCATATGCTGTCTCCAAGAAACTCACCTCATAGAAAAAGACATCAACAGATTGAAGGTGAAAATTGGGAAAAATCTTACCACTCACAAGGGCTGCAGAAGCGAGTAGGGGTTTCCATTCTCATATCAAATAAGGTAGACTTCAAGCCAAAGTTAATCAACAGGGACAAAGAAGGATATTTCTTACTGTTTAAGGAAACCATTCATAAACAAGACATAAAATAATAAAATTATATGCCTCAAATAATGGAGTGCCTACATTCATCAAACAAACTCTTCTCAAGTTCAAGAGTCAAATAGACCACAACACAATTATTCTGGGAGACTTCAACACACCTCTTTCACCACTGGATAGATCATCCAAACAAAAGCTAAATAAGGAAACTTTAGACCTCATTAATACAATTAACAACTTAGATTTAATTGACATATATAGAATATTTCATCCCTCAGTGAACGAATATACTTTCTTCTCAGCAGCACATGGCTCCTTCTCTAAAATATACCATATATTATGCCACAAAGCAACTCTTAGCAAACTTAAAAATGTAGAGATACTACTCTGCATTCTATCAGATCATAATGGAATTAAATTAGAAATCAATGATAAAATAAAAGATAAATAAATTTACTCCAACACCTGGAGACTAAACAACATGCTACTGAATGAACAAGGGGTTGCAAAAGACATCAAGGAGGAGATTTAAAAATTCCTAGAGGTGAATTAGAACATGGATACATCGTATTGAAATCTCTGGGACACTATGAAGGCAGTATTAAGAGGAAAATTCATTGTTGGAGTTCATTCCTTGAAAGAAAAATAAATAAATAAATGAATGAACATCACACCTCAAAGCCCTAGAAAAAGAAGAACAGTTCAACACTAAAATCAGTAGAAGACAGGAAATAATTAGAATCAGAGCTGAAATTAATGAAATTGAGACTAAAGAAACAATTGAAAGAATTGACAAAACAAAAAGTTTGTTCTTTGAAAAATAAATAATATTGACAGAACCTTAGCCATGCTAACAAAAAGGAGAGAAAAAACTCAAATTACTAATATCTATGATGAAAATGGAAATATCACAACAGACACCTCTAAAATACAGAAGATAATTAGAAATATTTTTTTAAAACCTGCACTCTAATAAAAAAGAAAATATTGAAGTCATTGACAAATTTCTAGAGTTATATGAATTGCCCAAACTAGATCTGCAGGTAATACACAATTTAAACAGATCAATTTCAAGTGAGGAAATAGAAGATGCCATCAAAAAACTACCAACCAAGAAAAGCCCAGGACTGGATGGATACCCAGCCGAGTTCTACAAGACCTTCAAAGAAGAACTAATACCATTACTCTTCAATTTATTTCAGGAAATAGAAAAAGAGGGAGCTAATCCAGACTCATTCTATGAGGCCAATATTACGCTGATTACAAAGCCAGGCAAAGACACATCCCAAAAAGAAAACTTCAGATCAATATCTTTAATGAACATAGATGCAAAAATTCTCAACAAAATTCTGGCAAAATGAATACAAAAACATATCAAAAAGATAGTGCACCACGATCAAGTGGGGTTTATCCCAGAGATGCAAGGTTGGTTCAACATACGGGAATCAATAAACGTAATACATCACATCAATAGACTTAAAGATAAGAACCATATGATCATCTCAATAGATGCAGAAAAAGCATTTGACAAAATACAGCACCCCTTCATGTTCAAAATGCTAGAATAACTAGGGATAACAGGAACATATCTTAACATTATAAAAGCTATCTATGCATAGCCCTAGATAGCATTATTTTAAATGAAGAAAAATAGAAAGCATTCCCTCTAAAAGCTGGAATAAGACAGAGATGCCCCCTTTCACCACTGTTATTTAACATAGTACTTGAAACTCTGGCCAGAGCAATTAGAGAGACAAAAGATATTAAAAGGATTCAGATAGGAAAAGAAGAACTCAAATTATCACTATTTGCTGATGATATAATTCTATACCCAGAAGACCCAAAAATCTGCACCAGAAAACTTTTAGAATTAGTAAATGAATTTCTCAAAGTAGCAGGATACAAAATCAACACCCATAAGTCAAAGGCATTTATGTATATCAGTGACAAATCCTCTGAAAGGGAAATTATGAAAACTACCCCACTTACAATAGCATCAAGAAAAATAAAATACTTGGGAATCAACTTAATGAAAGAAGTGAAAGACCTCTATAACAAAAACTACAGAACACTAAAGAAATAAATTAAGGAAGACCTTAGAAGATGGGAATATCTACCTTGTTCTTGGATTGGCAGAATCAATATTGTCAAAATGACTATATTACCAAAAGTATTATACAATTTCAATACAATTCCAATCAAAATCCTAATGACATTCCTTATTGAAATAGAAAGGCAGTCATGAAATTCACCTGGAAAAATAAGAGGCCTAGAATAGCTAAAGAAATCTTTAGCAAGAAGAGTGAAGCAGGTGGCATCACAATACCAGACCTTAAACTATACTACAGAGCAATAGTAACAAAAACAGCATGGTACTGGCACCAAAATAGACATGTAGACAAATGATACAGAATAAAGGACACAGAGACTAAATCCCTCAACTAGAACTATCTTATATTAGATAAAGGTGCCAAAAGCATACATGGGAGAAAATATAGCCTCTTCAACATTTGGTGTTGGGATAACTGGAAATCCATATGAAACAAAATGAAACTGAACCTTTATCTCTCACCATGCAAAAACTCAACTCAAAGTGCATCATGGACCTAGGAATTAAACCAGAGACCATGCATCTACTAGAAGAAAAAGTAGGCCCAAACTTCCATCATATCGGATTAGGCTCCTACTTTCTTAATAAGACTCCTATTGCATAAGAATTAAAATGCAGAATTAATGAATGGGATGGAGTCAAACTATAAAGTTTCATCTCACCAAAAGAAACAATGATTGAGGTGAATAGACAGCCTACTAATTGGGAATGAATCTTTATTACACACACATCAGATTACACACACTGATCTCTAGAATATATAAAGAACTTAAAAATCTTAACACCAAAAAACAAATAACCCAATCAATAAATGGGCCAAGGAACTGAAAAGACACTTCTCAGAAGAAGATATGCAATCAATCAACAAATAGGTGAAATAATATTCAACATCTCTGGCAATTAGAGAAATGCAAATCAAAACTACTTAAAGATTGCATCTCACTCCAGTCAGAATGGCTGCTAGTAAGAACATAAACAACAATAAATGTTGGAGAGGATGTGGGAAAAAATGCACATTCATACATTGCTGGTGGGACTGCAATATGGTGCAGCCAATCTAGAAAGCAGTATGGAGATTCCTTGGAAAACTGGGAATGGAACCACCTTATGACTCATCCATCCCACTTCTCAGTCTATTCCCAAAGGACTTAAAAACAGCATACTACAGAGACACAGCCACATCAATGTTTATAGCAGCATAATTCACAATAGCTATGTTGTATAACCAACCTAGATGCCCCTCATTAGATGAGTGGATAAAGAAAATGTGGTATATATACACAATGGAATATTACTCAGCAATAAAAGAGATTAAAATCATGGCATTCACAGGTAAATGGATGAAGTTGGAGAATATAATGTTAAGTGAAGTTATCCAATCCCAAAAATCCAAATGCTAAATGTTTTCTCTGATATAAGAAAGCTGATTCACAGTGGGGTTGGGTTGGAGAGCATAGGATGAACACTAGAAAGGTCAATAGGGAGGGAGGGAAAGGGAGAGGGCAAGGGGATATAAAGGAAAAAATATGGTAGAATGAGATGGACATCATTACCCTAAGTGCATGTATGAAGACACGAGTAGTATGAATATACTTTGTATACAAACAGTGATATGTAAAAATGTGATCTATATGTGTATTACAAATTGTTATGCATTCTACTGTTATATACAACAATTTTGAATTAATATATATATACATATATATATGTATATATGTATGTATAAATTGTATAGTTGTAATTAGGAGTATTGCAGTGGATTAAAATTAAATCTGTATCTGAAAGTAATCTAAAACAATAGGGAAGTAAATGAAAAACACTAAAATATATCATCAACATAGATTGAAGGTAAGGTTCATAAAAACTAAAAAGAAAATACTCAAGTTATGCACACATATACATCTGAGAAAACTTCATGTGGGTTGGGAATTATAAAATCACAAGAGTAAATATTGTTTTTAGATACTCTAATGACTTTGAGGTTGTATACAAGATAGTATTTATATGTTATAGATGCCATGTTATATGCATGACTGAAATGAAATGAGGCCTTCAATTTTCTGTAGAATATGTCAGAAGACTAAAACAAACTAAGTTAAACAATCTAAAACTATCAGAATTTGCACAAAACATCTTTGTCGGCTAGCAGGAAAAATCTGTGAGTTACAAGAATTTCAAATATACACAGAACCCAGAAGACAGTCTTTCAAAAGAAAAGAAGGAATTGAATTTATGTGCATTATTTATGAGAGGCAGAGAAGGGAAGGAAGCCATTGAAGAGCAGAGAGAGCTGAGCAAAAGCCTGTTCTCTGGGACCTGAGTTTCATCAAACCTTCTTTTCTGTATTGGGTCCTCATACTCATTCTTTCAGAAACTCAAACTCATTCTGATATGAGTAGGAAAAAAAAAAAAAACAACCCTGCAGCATTCACACTTGCCCTTATTTGTAACATGGTAAAAACACTGCTTCTAAAAAGAACAAGAACTTTTAATTTATAAATCATAAAACAAAAGTCTGTTTAAAGGTAGTACAAACTTGTTGAAATTAGAGAAATGTTCTGCAGCAACGACAACATCAAGAGGTAAGCCAAAATTGTGAGGCTATTTTGCTTCTGGGAACATGCTTTAATCTCTCTGACAGAGGCAAAAAAAAAAAAAAAAAAAAAAAAATGAGGATGAATGTCTAGAATGAAAATTTGTATTGTGCTGCACAAATATTTAGAGCTCAAAACCTGTAGGGAAAGTTTGTAATGAAACAAAGTCAATGGAGGAGTGAAGGCCTTGTCTCAGGAATAACAGTAAAGAAGAGATAAAAAGTCAGACTGGCTAAGTGTTTCTGATTGAATTAAGGTGATTCAACACAATTTAGATATGCTATAATTTTGTGTATGCAATGGTATATGATTCAAACAATGGGATTCATTATGCTATATTCATAACACATAACAAGATTTGATCAATTTCATTTCCCTCCCTTCCTCCCTCCACCTGGTCCATTTGTGCAAATTTACTGATCTCCCTTCTATTATTATTATTGTTTTAAATTTGCATGTTATAATTATATGCATAGTGTGATTCACTGTGGCATATTTATACATGTACATGACATAATTTGGTAGATTTAATTCCTTGGTACTTTCCTCTCCCCTCCTGAAGGATAAATTCTTCTGGTATGGTAGGGAAATCCTCTTTTAAAATCTGCCCCTCAATGAAAGTGATGAGAAGAGTGGCAAAAAATAATAGGTAAAAATTGGTTTCAGAACTTGGAATTAAATAAAATTTCCAGTAGCCCAAAGTGAATGTATTCAGAAAATTGGCTAAATCCTGGTAAGAAAAATAATCATTGTGGTGTTTTAATTCACATTATTCCCTAGTCTCTAATTCTAGAGTATCCTTAAAAATGAACAGTGGTAGTTGTGAAAAACAGTAGCCTACTAGCCACTGGAGGAGCAGAATGTATTTAGAATTGCATAAAAAGAACCATCTCCATATAACTGTCAGTATTTGATCTATGGGCAGCTCTCTGTAAATGCTCATTCCCAGGGATTGTCTTTATTTGACCTGACTTAAAAATGTGTTCTTGCAAGCAATGCTATATTTGAAATAATTTTTCAAAAGCAATCAGTGGCAATTGTTTAAAATTGAATCTATTTGAAATGTTAAAAACATTTATGGCTAACAAAGTGCTAAATAAAGCACTTAAAAGAAATAGCTGGAAAATAAGATGTCCACAGGCAGCTTTTTTTTAAAGTTTCAATGGATTCCTGAGATTGCAGAGTATTGAACACATGTGTGAAGTGGTGTGCATGCCCAGGAAAGACGTAACTTTTAACCCAGTTTAGAAGTGGATCAGACATCTAAATAGATGCATGTTATGGTTTGAATATGAGCTGTCCCCCAAAAGTTCTTGTGCTAATGCAGGAAGTAAAATAATTAAATTATGAGAACCATAACTTAATCAGTGTGCCAATCCATTTGATAGATTAATAATGGGAATAGATTGCTGTGTGGTAAATGTAGGAAGGTGGGGAATAGCTAGAGGAAATGTGTCATGGGGAACATGCCTTAGGATTATATATTTTGTCCCTGGATCTTCCTGCTCTCTCTCTCTCTCTCTCTCTCTCTCTCTCTCTCTCTCTCTCTCCCTCCCTCTCTCTGCTTCTTGGCTGCCATGATCTAAGGAGCTTTCCTTTCACTAAGCCCTTCTACCATGATGTTCTACCTCACCACAATTCAAAGCAATGTTATCAAACAAACATGGACTGAATCTACAAAACTGTGAGCCAAAATAAACTTTTTCTCCTCTAAGTTGTTTTCATCAGGTATATTTGTCACAGTAATGAAAAGCTGACTAACACAGAAATTGGTACCAATTGCTGTGAATAACCTGACCATGTATTTCAAAAGTCTTTCTAACTACTCTGTGGGAGGGGTTTGAATAATTTGGGAGATGCAGGTTCAAAAAAGCCTTAGAATATTGCAAATAGAGCTTAATGGGGGATTCTGGTGAAAACTCAGAAGAACAGAATATCAATAAGAACGTGGACAATAGGGACTGTGCTCATGATATTTTGAGAGTGATGGGGATTTGATTAGGAATTGGATTAGAGGTTGTTCATTTTATATTCTGTTGAAGAAGTTGTCTACATTTTGTCCATGTCTTGGGACTTTCTGTGAGGTTGAATTAAAACATGATGGACTAATTATTCTGGTGGAGGAAATTTCATGGCAGCACAGTGTTTAGGCAGTGGCATGGATGTTGCTGACTAGTTTTACCCTGGTTTACTGTGAGAATTGGGATCAAAAAGCAGAGAGGAAAGATTTAAATATCTTGTAGTTTGGACAGAAAAGGAGCATATGTAAAATTGGGGACAAGGAAGTTTTGCTAGCTGAAGAGATACATGAAGGAACCTTAAATGCATATTTTTATGTGGGAAAAACCAATGTGAAAAGGGGACATGCTATATTCTAGCTATAAGGTACTCTGAAAAGGAGAAACTATAAAGATAGTAAAATGAATAGTGGATAATAGAAGTTGGGGGTGAGAGGCAGGGATGAATAAGTAGGAGTCAGTGAAATTATATTCTTTTGCAATGTAGATACATGTGTACTAACCATATTTTCTAGTGTTTTTGACTGATATTTTAGCTTCTGGGGCCAGGCTGAATATAACAGGGACTGTCCCTTCCAGAGTAAACAGGTTCACAAATATATAAGGGATCCTTGTGGATGCCTGTCTTTCACATGCAAACTAACAAATTCAGAACTCAACTCTCTCCCCCTGTTATAACACACTACAAATTTATTGGGTTCTTATCCTTGTGGCCAAAACTCCCTTCCCTATTCAACTCAGGCATCAGATACCAAGGTAGTCCCTACACCCTAGAAACTGCTGAGATTATTTAAACTAGCCAATCTTATATAGAGTTGATCTGTTTCCAAAATTTCACTCAACCCTTCCCACAAATGTCATAATAAATACCTTTCAGCATATTCCACCAACTTCTGTCTCTGCCTTTCACTGATTTTAGTGATCTATCCTGTAGTCCTGCATAGTATGCCTTTCTCTTGGGAATGATCAGTAATGAACTATATTTTTAACAGCAATCATCTCCTGATCTCTTGCCCTCACCATAACTAAATAAAGCTGAAATCCCAGGCACATTTTTAAACATGGCATAATGCATTAGGCCAAAATACAATATAGAGTGAAAAAATACATAAAGAGAGAAACTTAGTGAATAAATGGCACTTCAATATTAGATCATTGGTTTCGACTAATGTGTGCCACACCAAGGTAACATGCAAATGAAGGCTAGGAGCGGGAACTGTAGTTTTGTTCATTTTTTTCTGTAAATTTAAATTTGCTCTAAGAAATAAGGTATATTTTTAAAGAATAAACAATCTAAAAAATGGGGAAAAATTTGCAATTAATATATATATGATATATTGTGTTCAGAAAACATAATACACTACTCAAAAATTAAGAAAAATTAGTAATAAAATTAGAAAAGGGAAAAACACATTTGTATAGAAATATTTTTCAAAGTAGATATACATATATATGTGTATACATATATATGCTTGCCTCTGGTAATTAGAGAAATGTACACTAAAATCACATTGGTATCATATTATATACATTTGATAAATAAAATTAAAACATACTAGCTTTGCAATGAATGTGGAGATATTAAACCATCTTATATTACTAATGGAAATTAAAATGATATAGCAGTTTTGAGGAGTTTTACTGTTCTTCATGATGTTAAAATAAAATTACAATATTACACATCAATTACACACTTCAGTATATAATGAGAGTATTAAAACATATATCTATAGAAAAAAACTTGAACACAAATGTTCATAATGCATTCTTCACAATAGCCCCAAAGTGGAAACACTCTAAATGTTTCTCAACTGATAAACAAATGTAATATAGTATACTCAACTAGTGAAATATTATTTACCAATAAAAGTGATGAATTGCTTATTCATATGTATTGAATAAACTTTGAAATTGTACAGTAGAAAAGGATAATTGTGTGATATGTGAATCACATCTCAATAAAGCTATTATAAAAAAAAACATCAAGTAAAAACTTCAAGTACTGAACATTTTAGTCTTTTCAGAACCATACTGGTGTTCTTAAAATCAAAGAGAAAAAAATAGAAAACAAAATTATTTAAAAGGAAGAAAAATGCCAACCAATATCATCATAAAACATGAGTGCTTACATGGAAGCTAAAATAATGTACAGTCAGACAATTAAAAGTAAATTAGTGCTGGATCTTGTAGTGCATGCCTCGATTCCTAGTGGTTCGGGAGGCTGAGACAGGAGGATTGTGGATTCAAAGCCAGTCTCAGCAATTGCAAGGTGCTAAGCAACTCAGTGAGACCCTGTCTTTAAATAAAAATACAAAATAGGGCTGGGGCTGGGGCTCAGTGGTTGAGTGCACCTGAGTTCAATCCCCAGTACCTACCCCCCCCCAAAAAAAAAAAACAAAAACTAAACGATATAAACATTATATGGAGAATTGGTGGGGTGGTAGAAAGAGGGGAGATAAAAGGAAGAAAAGAGAATGCAAGAAAGAATGTGAAAAATAAAATAAATTCACTTAGTCTCTTAGGCAATGTGTGGACATAAATATAACATTTTTAACCAACAGAGTACAAAATAGAACCTTAAGCATATGTAAGAAAATCGTGAGCCACAAATTGTTAAACTGAATGACTGAGAAAGAAACAAGAAACAGGGAGAGAGGAGCAAGTGACAAGAAGATGTTAATTATAATAAAGAACCAAGGAGTGCTGTAAAATAATAATAGATGGGTATACAAATATGTTTATGTAATAGAGAACATAATATGGGATATATGACATAATATATTATACAATATAAAATATTAGGATAAAATATATTCTCTAGGATATAATATTATATATAAATTATTAGGGCATATTTTTATAAGATTAAGATACTAATAACTATGAGAACAAGAACATAAATGGTCTTATATTTGACATAGTTCATTCTTTTTAGGGCTTGTTTTAGGGCTTTCTTGTTACATGAGAATATATACATCCATAATAATGAAACATGGGCTGGGGATGTAGCTCAGTAGTATAGTAGAGCACTTGCCTAGCAGACATGAGGCCCTGAGATTGATCCTCAGCACAGAAAAAAATGATAGGTAAGAATAGATCAGAATTCAGAACAAACTTTTAAGTTATATCAAAAAATGCAAATTGGGCCTGGGGTTGTGGCTCAGCAGTAGAGTGCTCGCCTTGCATGTGCACGGCCATGGGTTCAATCCTCAGCACCACGTAAAAATAAATAAATAAAATAGAGGTATTATGTCCAACTACAACTAAAAAATAAATATTAAAAAAAGAAATGTAAATTGACAAATAATTTTCCATTAGCTTACAAAGTAAAATTTAACTCCATGCTGAATATGAGACGCATTAAATGGATTTTTTCAGAAATAACATATGTAAAAAGATGGGCCAAAATATATCAAACAAATAGGAATCAAAAGAAAAGAGAAATCATGACATTTATATCATTTGAGGTAGAATTGGACCCACAAAAATCACTTAGAGTGTTTTTGAAGGGACATTTTGTATTGATGATGTCTCTAATAAATAGAGACAATAGCTTTTTAAAAAATTTTTTTAACAATAATAGCACTTTGTAATAACGGAAAAAAATAGCCTTGTTTAACTAGGCAGAAACTACAAAACATGTCAGCTACAACAGGTGTACAGAAGGTACACTTGAATAACATCCATCACTAAAAGAAATCTGGGTTCCTTGAGATATGTCTGATATTTTAGTAAAAGTAAAATCTGGCCCCCAGCAGAGATACTCAGTCTTAGAATAGAATGGTTCAAGATGAACCTGGGTTGTTTTCCACGTGAGAAAACCAATTCAAAATATAATAAGGTCCTTTCAAGTGGACACTAATGAAACCCTAACAGAAAAATATTTGGATAAATTGAAGATTAAGCATAATAATAATAATTCTAACAGATTGACATGCATATAATTATGAGTTAAGTTTTTGAGTTTGCATGATACTAAAAAAAATAGCCAAGAAAATGATAAATCACTATTTTAACAAATAGCCAGGCAAAATGATATATTACTATTTAATTTAAAAAGTAAATATAGGGAAGGTAATAAGAATTTATCCTGCCTTTCCTTTGGGAAATCTATTGCAATGTAATAATCCCCATGGCAAAGCAGCATCAAACTCTCTTCTATGCTATTATGTATGATGATGTGTATGATGACACCATGCACACAAATGCCCTCAAGGCATTTGGATGAGAACAGACAGTTGTGAGTTGTAGTTTAAACTGTACGATTGGCAAGATGTTTAATAATCAGGTCTCATAGTCAGAGACTTCCCAATTTCAATACCTTTTTTTTTTTTTGTGGTACTGGGGATTAAAAAAATATTTATTTATTTTTTCTTTTTTTATTATTCTAATTTGTTATACATGTTTGCAGAATACATTTCATTTCATATTACATATAAAGAGCACAGACCGAGTTATCCATGATTACCCTAAATACATGTATGAAGACACATTGTTGTAAAAGTACTTTATATAAAACCAGCAACTTGAAAAATTGTGCTGTTTATATTTATTTATTTGTTGTAGTTGTGCACAATGACTTTATTTTTACGTGGTGCTGAGGATCGAACCCAGACCACGCACATGCTAGGTAAGCGCTCTACTGCTCGGCGGCCACAACCCCAGTCCCTCAATACCTTTTCACTGTCACGTTGAACTCATGTTCTCTCTTTAAGCTTAAGTGGTGGATGGAGACAGTCATACAAAACCTGGGAGTAACACAGGATCTGAAAGCTAACTGCTTAGCCAATTAAATGGTTTATCTAATTCTGTGTTATTTTAAAATTTTCAGCAAAATATTTCAGAAAATTTTCAACCATAAAGTTTTAAAGTATAAATCAATTTGGGAAGTTTATAAATATTCCATTAGGATGTAAATGACAGAAAAATATAGAGGACTACACTAGGATTTCTACTCTGAAATGGTTTTATTCTCAGTAGTATGGGGACAAGAAACAATAAAATCTATACTTTTAACAAATTTAAAGGTATTACAGATTCTCTTTTTACCAAGTCAATGATTGATGTATTTCATTAAATATGTCAACAGTGATATATTTAAACAGTGCTTTTACTGAAATCACTACATCCCCAGTCTTGTTTTTGTTGTTTGTTGTTTGTTTGTTTTATTTGTTTTTCTTATTGCCTAGACTGGTCTTAAACTTCTAATTATCCTGCCTCAGCCTCCTGAGCTGCTGGGATTACAAGCTTGTATCACCATGCCTAGCTAAATAACTCCACTTTCACCAGCAGTATACAATGTCTAGAAATACTTCCCAGGTAAGATTTGACTAAAATGGGTTTAAGGTAAAGGAAGTAAATTGAAATTATGTTTACAACATGCTTCACTATAATAAATAACCAGGAGAATCAAGTTAATGAGAAGGAAAAAAATCTAGCCAAATTAAAAGTAGTGAATATCAATCTAGTAAAAATAAGACAGACAAATCAATAGTGACAGAAGTTAAGGCAATCACCTGCTTCCAATAGCTAATTTAGGACTGAGTCAAAGTGCAGTAGAGATTAATGAACCTTAGAGTAAATCACTATAGAATAGAGTTGGGGAAAAAGTTGCAATTAGCACACATGCTGGGGACATCAATCTGAGATTCCCAGGTATAAAATGAAACAGTTGTCAAGAGAAGATTGAAAACTAGACCCAGAGCATAGAAATGCAGATGAATCACGACTTCCCAAAACATAAATCAATCACCATCAGATGGGACCTAAAACCCACTCAGGCAAAAGCTTCTATCTCTTTACCCAGGTTTGTCACCAAAAAACCAAAAACCACCAACTCCCTAAAACTCAATCATTTGGCTCAGAACTATCTTTTTCAATAGGTCTCCAGTGATAAGACAGATTGTCAGTTACCAAACTGAACTTAGAAAAGAAAATGAAGGATCATCTTATCTGATATAAAGCCTCTATTTCAATACTAAGCATGTGTGAGTCTAGTGGTAACTTTTACTTTAGGAGATTTGATTTAAAGCAGGTTTTGTCTTTTTGTTGTTGTTCCTTCAGATGGTGTAAGATTTAACTAGCTTTATATCCCACCCTACCCTCACTCTTGCTTTCTTCACTCTGAACATTTCCTGTAGAGCATGGGAGCAAAACCTATTTATTAGCCAGTGTCCTCACAGTTTTAAAGGACAAAAATGAACAAACTGTCTTAAGCCAAAGGGAGATATGACCATTTTGAAGGACAGACATGTGTTGCAGTATGGGGTCTGGGATTCAATGTGATTGTTCTAATCCTGTCAGAATTGCAAGTCTAAAACTTTGGATTCCAGTTATCTCCTGGCTCACACATGCTCAGCCTCATCTCCAGTGTAAAAGACCTTCTCTTCTATTCATTCCATTTTTTTAAAAAAAATCCCAGGGAAGAAATCTGATTAGCACTATGTGAAGAAATGACATACAGAGAAAATGATTTAGAAGTTTGTTTATCAGAAAGGTAAGGTTGTCAGACTTAGAAGGAATAAATAATGAAATAGAAAACACAAGAGGCATTTAAAAGGAAAAACAATGTTATCAAGATTATTAAGCTTACTGTTGATCTATTCAGGTTTTTTTGGGAAAAAGTCCTTATTTCTAATGGAAATGAAATATCTTCTGGTATCAGCATTTTCAAAAGGCATTGGTAAAATTGCTTTCCTTAGGGACACAATAAGCTACAGGGAATACTCAGAAATTAGCTTAGTTTGGGAACTAAAAAAACTGCAATAATTTTTGTTTTTATTTCAGGATGCAAGAGTTCTCTCCACACCTCCCACCCATGAACATAATGTTCACACTTATTCCTACTATTGGCAGGAGAATGTGATGGTTTTGTTTCCACAATCCCTAGTTTTCGCATTTCTATTCCTAAAACGCGGATTCAATGCCATAAGCTTATTCTGTGATCATATCGATAAAATAATTAATTGTATGCTTTATTTGACCAATTTCAATTACACAGGTATGACAAGAGGTGCTAATTAATTCACAAACATATCCTTATTTTTTGTTTAGACATATTAAGTTTTAGAACTTAACACCTATCTGGAGGCCTCAAATATCCCTTAATTTTATAACTCTATTGTATATATTAGAAATATTTTTTTCCTGACATTAAGAACCAAAAGATGATTTCATTCATCTCAGCTGGGTCATATGTCATAGTACCTATAATGTTATCAAACTGAGGATCTCTAGTAGAGTTCATACTTAAATTTTTTTTCTTATCTCTATTTCTTATGCTTTACTCATACTAGGTCAGTCACTTTGCAAGTTTGCATAGATGTACAACTTTATCAATGGCTTGTTGACATGCAGACTTATCATTACTTATTTTTCATTACTACTTTTCTTATTGACTGATGTTCTAGGTTTTAATAATCGTAAGAGTGAAGAATGATAACAAGAATCAGGCAGCCGTATTATTATTAGTATCATTATTATTGTTGTTGTTGTTATTGTTATTCCTACCATCCAGAGCACCTTTTCCTCTTGCTATTAGGTATGTATGAGACTTATTCATGATGGTGGCAGGAGAAAGTGTCATTTTGTTGTTTTTTTTTTTTTTCACCCTAGTTGTGCTTATCTGGATGTGAAGAGGTTTAGTGCTACCCTGGGTAATGCTAAACTGCATAATGGATAAGGCTTTTCATATGAATAGGCAGGTTTGGACCAACACAAAGGTTACTGTGAACCCAGAAATATAGTTTCTACTACTTATTTTTAAATCTTCATTTCTTGATATGTGCTGCCCCCTCACCCACCTTGTGTCTGCCTCTCCTCACCAAGTCCCTCACCCTGACCCTGACCACTTGGCCCCTTTAGGTTCGCTATAATTCATTCTTCAGTGAAAATTTCCTCCAACACATAAAGACAGTATTATTTGGGGGCTGGGGTTGTGGCTCAGAGGTAGAGCACTCGCCTAGCACATGTGCAGCCCAGGTTGGATCCTCAGCACCACATTAAAAAAAAAAAAAGTATTGTGTACAACTAACGCAAATAAATAAATATTAAAAAAACAGTATTATTCAATAATATGTCAAATTATTTTATATCCTATAAAATAGAAATTTTCTCTGATGAACTTTGAATCCATAAGATGATTGCATCTTGGGGCTCAGGTACAAAACCCTGTTTGAAATAATACAGTCTGAATCCCACAATCTCAAGAAATAAGTGAAACTTACTTTTGGCAGTTTTTCTATCTCATCAGTTCTGTTACACTTCTTTGTTTTTTTGAGTATCTGTCCCTTCTCCAATTTCCAAGATTTTACTTTTTTGAGAAGGACTATCTTTTTTTTTTCCTCAAAATAAAATTAGATTTTAAAAAATTTTAAGCTCTGGAAATCAATACTATAATCAGAAATAGTGTTGCAAAATGATGTTAGAGAAATGAGTGCCTGTAATTTATTCAGAAATCTCCAGAGGGTGAAATGTTCCCTAGCAGAGTTGGAAATGAGGAAGGCATAGAAGGAATTGTTGAAAACTGACATGTAGTGAGGTTCCTGCTTTAAGCTGTGTGAAAAGAGCTTCATAATTTTGGTCTTCACTGTAACTGACACAGAATTCCCATATGGAGATGATAAAATACAGACCACAGGATTTGACAGGCAGGAGATCCCTAGTGAACTAACTGAAGAATTTAGATAAATATCTTAGTAGAATAGTGAATTATTGCCACCTTTTAATGTAAAGCCTAGAACCTATCATCATGACACCTATACTATATTTCTGTCTTGATATTTGAGAAACAATTTAAATGACATTTAGGCATTCTGACAGATAAGATTTGGATTGCATGGATTTAGATGGGGAACCATCTAAAGGTTTTCTAGTTATGTGGGGATCTGTATTTTTAATCTATCAGCAAAACAGACTTGCTTGCATGCGTTGAAATCACTTTAAAAATAAATAGATTTTGAAGAGATTTTATTTAAGTACTGAATTTATGGGCTTATTAGCATGAAAATTTAATAATAAAGGGTTTTGTATAATCATGTAAAACATACAATATTATGCCACCATTTTTGGATTATCTCAGACAATTCATTTAACCTAATTTTAATGTAACTGGATATTCATATCTGGCATGTGACACCTGGCATCATTGGTTCAGATTTATTGCTTCAATAGATCCAAGAGGACACTGGACTGAAAAGTAGTATTCTTTTCTGTACATTTCAGTTCTCCTCTGTCTCTTCCTGAATACACACACACACATATACACACACGCACAAACATAAACACAAACACATACACACACATGATAAATTAGTCTTGCTTTTTCTGTAGGTTGGTTTCGTTTTTAAGCACCTTGAATAACACTCTACTTTTATTCACCTATGCTGAAACACATTAGCACAAGGATTTTTGTTTTGCTTTTTTTTTTTTTTTTTTTTTTTTTACTTGAGCATTGTAGACAATCACTAGGACACTGAGCTATTATCTCCAGCCCTGAAAATAGATCTCAGTACACTAAAATTAAGGTGTTATGGGGCTGGGTTCCTTCTGGAGGCTCTGAGGTCAGATATGTTTTTCCCTGCCTCTTTCAATATCTAAGCCACACCCATTTCTGTCTGACTGTAGTATCTCCACCTTTTACTGATAAGGACCAACGTAATTATATTGGGACCACCCTGATAACCCAGAGCAAACTCCTCATCAAAATTTGTATTTTAATACTATCTTCAAAGTCTGTTTTTCCATATAAGCACATAGTTGGAAAGCTTCCAGCATTGGGATGTGAATATTTGGGGGAGGGGAGGCTATTATTTTGCTTACATTCCCCTTTTCTATTCCTTCCAATTCTATTTCAAATTTGTGTGTGTGTGTGTGTGTGTGTGTGTGTGTAACTGGGGCTGGAAGCCAGGGGTCCTCTACTGCTAAGCTACATCCCCAGCCCTTTAATTTTGTTTTTAATTTTTAGATCTATTTTCTTTATATTTGAATATGTTCTTGTTCCAGGCCAAGGTTGCCTCTGTTTTTCTTCCCTGTCTTTATTTTCTTTAGTAACCATTCACTTATATGGCTCCTTTAATTTTAATTTTTATTTTTATTTTTTAACATCTTAAAGACTTTGACTTTGTCTATATCTAGGCTATCTCATTTTGTTGAAACTGAGTTGCAGTAGTTTTACCATTATAAGAAATAATTATTAACTTTATGAAACGCATAGGAGTTATACAATATGGTAGTAGATGGGGGAAGTTTTTTGAAACTATTTTAACAACGTGCCTTTAAAGATGAAAATGTGAATAAAGAATGATTGTGTGCACAGTTTTCATGATTGCAACCACTGAGCTCCCTTGCCTGAGATTCTTAGTTTCTAATCTACACACAACAGACTACTGTTAAAAAATGTTTTGTTAGTATTATTTTCCCTCTACTTTTCATATTATTAGCATAACTAATTAGCATATGTGTCTGTAGATATATGTGGACACTCACACTGTATATATAATTATAACACATTCCAGAAATGTGAATGTTTTCATAAATTTTGTGTTTCTTAATTAGTCTTCACTAGGTGTTTACATTTTGTTTACACTTTTATGTATTCTCTGTTCCCAGGGAATGAACTTAAATATTTATCAAGCTGATTGTTTTCTAATTTATTAATATCTTTATTACAAATTAGTTTCATATTTTGTATAGGTTTATTTGCTTTGTTTTCAAGCATCTTTTGTAGTACTTTAATTTTATTCCCTCACAATAAATTCAAGAAGTTACATCCTCCACTGGTAAAATCCTGGCTGAATTCCATAAATTTTAGTTTGATGTGTTCTCATTGCCACTTACTATTGAATAGTTTATAGTTCAATTTTTAATATTTTCTTCCTTAAAAATTATAGAGGTTATTTCATAATTAATCCAGGAAAGGGAGGAATCTTTTCCATTTTTTTTCTTAACTTCTAGATTTAATAAACATAATCAGAAAAAAATTAACTGTTAGAAATTCATTAAAATATTAAGAAAAAGCTGAAACTTAACCTACATTCTATTTTTTGGAACACCTCATGAATAAATAAAAATAAATCATTCTCCTTAAAAATGAATTTTAGTATAATTATTCAATATATAACCAATCTATATTTCACATATGCATAAAGTATATATATATATATATATATATGTGTGAGTGACTATTTATGTAATCTTAGTTTTCTTCGTTTGCACATCTAAATATCATTACTTGTACATCTAATAGAGATCTTAAATGAATAAATATACTGAATGAAATAAAAACTCACTCTCTCTTTCTCCAAGACTACTTCCTTCCCTAGTTTTTCCTATGTACATGAATGCTAGGACCCTTTACCTAGTTTTCTAAGTCAAACAATTACTAGTTTGTTTAGCAGCCATAATTTATTGATTCTTCCATTGTGAGTCATTTTGATGCTGCCTGACATACATATTCTAAATCTCTCCATTTTTGCCTTCACATCTTTTACTACTTCCCTGCTTACCACTACAGTGATTTCTCTCCAAGATCATCACTGAAAGTTTCTGATTGATTGGTCTCCTTTTCATTTGTTTTCAACATAACAAGAGGGGTCTTAAAAACATATTCCATCTTAGTAGCCCCTCATTTCCTTCCCACTCTGCAGTCGTCAGTCTTCTTCCACGAGTTTACACTCCAAGGACTTTTCAATTGTTCTTTCTAAAACATCCAAACATATTATATAATTGTTTTAGTGAGTTATTCCACTGCTGTGACTAAAAGACCCAACCAGACGGACTGTAAAGGCGGAAAGGTTTATTTGAGGGTTCACGGTTTCAGAGGTCTTAGTCCATAGAAGTCCCGGCCCCATTCCTTGGGGCTTGAGGTGAAGCTGAACATCATGGGGAGAGAGTATGGCATGGGAAGAAGCTCACATCATGATCAGCAAGCAGAGAGAGAGGTCTCCATTTGTCAGATACAACTATATACCCCAAAGCCATGCCCTGATTCCCACCTCCTCCAGCCACACCCTACCACTTCAATTACCACTCAGTTAATCCCTATCAGGGGATTAATTCACGGATTAGGTTAAGACTCTTAAAACCCAATCCTTTCTCTGAACCTTCTTGCATTGTCTCACACATGAACTTTTGGGGATACCTCACATCCAGACCATAACAATAATCTAGCTACTATCTGTCGCTTCACAGTCTGCCATGCTATTGTACATGGTGTAGCTTGTTTTTACTATGGGGCTTTTGCAACCTCTTTTTATGTTTGTCTGGAATTCTTTCCCCAAAAAGTAGACACTTAGCTCTCTCATTTTGGTCCAATATCATGGTCCATCTTCTGAGAAGGCTTCTTCATCTTTTATTTAAGTACATTTATCAGTCACTTTGTATATTTACAATCCCAAGTTACTCATTTTTTTTTTAATTTACTTTCTGAGCTTCTAGGTTTTTTTTTTTTTTTTTTTTTTTTTTTTTTTTACTATAAGTCAATAATAGGCAAAACAAGGATATTTTGTAGATCTGTTCACTACCAGTCCTTACACACAGTGTCAAGCATATAGTAAAATCCTCAACACAATAATTATTTTTTGGATGACAGACATCTCTTCACACCCTTTTCTTTACAGACAACTACTTCCCTGATCACACAACAGAACATGATTTCTCAATCCTTCTGATAGTGTTCCATGCCCAGTCCCTAGCATAAGCAATGCCTGGGGTTTCTGCTGGGATCATCAGTGTTCGCCATTTTCTAGGAATGCAGCACAGTGAAGTGGGGGTGTTAAGTACACTATCTCAACACAAAATAACAACATAGAATCTCAACTGAGATTTCTAAAAAAAAAAAAAAAAAAAATATTGCATTTGTAAAAAGGACTTTAAAGTTGTTTATTCCGTCATAAAATTATCCAATTTTCTAAACTATCACATATTTCTTTAATATGAAATCCATGTCCCATTCTTTTAATCAATGAATTCCCTTCATTCTGCTATAGCACATTCAGCAGTTTCTAGTCTGTGTTATTTAAGGAGCTGAAAACAAAAAAGTTACAATAATTTCTAATAGTTTTCTCCTTAGCTGCTCAGGGAACACTTCAACTAAATTTATTTATTATTGAGTTTATTTCAATTTTTTTTTTTTTTTTTTTTTTTTTTTTTTTTTTTTTTTTTTTTGGCTAGTACAGAGGAGCTGAGAAGGATGAGTGAGGACAGGCAATTCCTTTAATTTAATGTAATTTAATTTTTATTTTTTCTCATTTTCCTTTATAATTGCATATTTTTAGGTTTTGGTTTGGGCCCAATTGAGTTTTGTTATACCCATCTTATATATATCAAGTTATTACATGTTTCTATTTTGTATGGTTCCTTGATAATCCCCTTACTAATTTTTATTTTGTCAAAAAAAGTTTCCACTCTGTGATAACATTATTTCTTGGTATTTTTCTTCTTTCTCCAATTATTTTGAAATTACTTATTTTCATTTAAGTTCTAGCAGTGGTTATTGTAAGATATGAAGTTGTGAGTTAATTCTTTACAGGGTGATGTTAGCTTTGTAAAAATACACAAATGTACCATTTTGATAGTATATATAAACTTATACCAAAAATAAAATCATCTTAGTGAAAAGAGAAAATACCCCTCCCTGCACATAAATATTCTACCTAAATTTTTCCTGATATGATCAATGATTTTTGATCAAAATTATTATTTTGTACTTCAAAGCAATTTCTTTTAATATTTATTACTAACACTTGCATGATTTATCCATATTAATATCCATATTAAGGATTATTATTGAGACAATTTTATTGTGTTTTTATGTCAATTTGTTCCATATTTTTTAATTTTTATTATTTTCTTCATTTGAAAGACTGCTTTGAAGCTATTAATTATTTGATTGAGATCTCTTCCCTTTAAACTATATGGTTGTTATTCTATTGCCTTGCCAACATTTTATCTACCCTTTTACACATCCCATATGGTGATAATTTTAAGATTTATTTGATATGCTTAAATGTCTAAAATTTCACTGAAGTATATACTTAGAGTTTCTATTTATTTGATTCTATATTAATTCCTTGAGTTTTACTTTACCTCAAGAAAGTTGTATCCTATTATTTTACTGTTGTAGATATTAAAACTTTCCTAGTAACACCCAACAGTCTGCTGGCTTGAGTTGACATTACTTTCCATAAGAGCTAGAGGGGTTTGATGCCTCTTCTTGATTTTCTAGGATTCACTTTTTGTGCTCAGGGCTCTCATCCAGATCATCTTCCCAATGCCCCAGATGATGCCCTAAGCTCCTGTGTGGTGCAGGAGGAAGCATCTCCATCTGCCTGAACATCTTTACCATTAACCTGAATAAAATGTACTCTGATAGGGCACTGTGACTTCCAGAGCATTGGAGTCTCCCTGATTTAGTAACTGTTGGATTCCTTCAGGTGGTGACTTGGCAAGGATTATCATCCCATCTGACAGGTTTGATGTTACCAACTTTGTTATAAGATGGCTCTGTAAATACAAAACCCCCAGATGCAAACAATGTCAGTGAACATCCAATTCTAGTCTAGTAGTACTGCTCTTTCAACTAAGGGAAATGCAGAATTTAAAGAGATCTTGTTGGCAGTTAAGGAAGTTCTTGCATGAGTAAAACAAGACTACTGAGAATTTAGACTAAATTACCCTTTTGTTTACTTTAAGAGCAACTCAGAATCTTACAGGTAAGTCTATGGCTAGTCTGAAAGCATTTTCTTGAAAATCAAGAATTTAAGAATTAACCATTCTCACCCATAATTTGAAATGAAAGTCAGTGAGCTCTATTCCAAGGTTGTAACTGAGGATGTGGTGAAGAATATCAGCCACATGTTTTATAGCCAAGAAACAGAAGTCAACTGTTTTGCTGCAGGCATTATTCATCGTATTCCACCCAACATATGACAAATGGCTCTGGATATATGGTGACCTTCAGAGGTGTGTTTTTCTTTGGTAGCTACATGCAACCACCCAAATTTGGCAAAATTCAATGTGTAAAATGACAGGCACTGGTGAACAACAGATCCTTCAAGGTGTTTCTCCCACTCTTTGTCAAGTCCTCTGAGCTTGCCCAAACTTTCAACACTGGACACTTGGGAATATGTATACAGTAAAAACTTCAGCAAATAATAAAAATGTCAGTCAAAGAAGGATTGCAGATTTTATGTTAAGAGAACAGTGAGGCAAACCCCTAAGCACTGTAGAGCAACCTCCATTTCTTGTGACTTTAGAATGCAATTTATGAATTGTGGAGACCCCTTATGTGTTCATTGTCATTCTTATCTAAATGACTTTAGAGTTTCTCTGTGTTCCCCACTGCCAGGTTTTCTGCCCTATCAACAAATTGATGTTAATACCAGTTTGAAAATTGACCAGGTCATTGGTCATTTATTGTTGATTCTCTATAAATTAAAAAGTTTGAATTTTATAATTCAACAATCCCAAGTCAAGTTGGAATCATTTTGAGGATATCCCTTCAGCAGCAATTTTGAAAAATCAAATCCTATGCACTGTAGGAATACCTGGGAACTTGGAACAGGAACACTATGCCAATTATTTTTCTTTAGCCCTGGACAATTTCTTGACTATGAGAGTTTGTCAGGGGAAGGAATCTATTTATATAGAAATGCATGGGAGATCTTCTTATTTATGTTAAATTTAATATGTGTATATATATGCTTTGTTTAGAAGGCTGAATCTCTGTTGGAGAAGGGGAAAATGTATTACAGATATGTTGCCATTGATTATCTATTGTTGTTTAACAAATTGTCCCATGACTTCATATTTCAACTCAGAAACATATTATCCCACTCAGATTCTTGGGATGGAAAAGCAAAAACAACTGACAGTGGCATAGGTACATAAAGCTGAATATTATTCTGTCTCAGTCTCTCAAGAGGTGGTTTATACCTTATTCAATTCACTAGAAGTGAGTCAATAATTCCAAATCACAATCAAGGTCATATTACCAGGAAGGTGGGATTATGGGAACCATTTTGGAAAACCATCATTATAATTTCATACTTAAACTCTAAGTCTATTAAAATCCCTCTGATATGATTTGTTGGTTTATTAAATATTTTATCAAATATATTTGGTTTTCTCATTAGGAGAATAAAGGTAACTACAGGCAGTGAAGTATATTAGAAAAAGCTGGGATCGCAACCACATTTTTCTTTAATTCATCTTGTTCTACTATGAACTGAAATCTTTAGAAAATTCTCTGTAGCACAGATTCTTCATCCACCTACTCATTCAATGAATTCTTTCTGTGCACTTGTCCATCGTTCCAGATGTTAGGATATATCAACATAAATATTCCTACCCTGTGAAGACTACCTTCTAGTTGACTTCCAAATCTATGCGTAGCTCCAAAATGTCAGATTAGAGATCAGTTTTTATAAAGAAAGTATGTATGTATAAAAAAAATCCCACTGGCTTGGGTTAAATCTAGAAAATAGGGCACATATATTTTCAAGGTTGTAAAGAAAAGAGCTGAAGGTAATTACAAAAGGAAAAGCCTGACATTCATTCAAATGGAGCGGCATTAAGGAAAATGTTGAATTTAAGGTCATTCAACCAGAGAAAAGGGGCTCAGGACTTGAGGGTAATGGAGCCTGAAGTAACTCCCTGAGTTGTTCCCAAGCAGCCACAGGAAATGCTTGTTGGGAAATTCACTTTCCATGTGTGGAAAGGGCGTTGTTAAAGAAGCAATTCCAAATGACTATGTTCCTGATAATTGTATGGCAGTATATTTCCCAGTATGCACAGCATGAGACTCCAACACAATGTTGTGAAATTATAAGGTTCCTTAAATATGTACTTTTATATTTAATTGACACATGATAATTATACATATTTATGAGGTACAGGGTAATATTTCAATACATACATATAAAATGTAATGATCAGATGAAGATGATTAGCATATTTATCACCCAAATATTTATCATTATTTTGTGTTTGGAATGTTAAAAATCCTCTCTACTATTTTGAAACATACAATTATTTGTTGTCAACCAGCTGCCCTACTGTGGTATAAAACATTAGAAGTTATTCTTCCTCCCCAGCTGCATTCCTATATTCAGTAACCATCCTCTTCTCCCCCTCCCTGTCATCCTTCTCAACTTCCTGCCATCCATATTTTACACTCTACTTCTATGAACTCGATGTCTTTAGCTTGCACATATAAGTGTGAACATGCAGCATTTGTCTTTTTATGCTCTCTTATTTTACTTAATATAAGGTTTTAGAAAATATATCTTCTAAGTCCAACACTGGCCCTTATAGTTTTTCAGTACTGATCATCTAAGGGGATTCACTAGGGGTGGGTCTTGCTGGACATGATAGAAACAAAACATGCTAAAACATATGACATAGGTATGCTCCCCAGGGCCCATGGATTTGCAGCACATGTTATGAATTTTTCTCATAGGGAGGAACATTATTGGTCTTTATCTTTCCTTTTCTATTTGTTTATTTACTTATTTAGGAGAGATAAGGAGAGGAAGGGTAAAGTCTCTCTAGATGACTTTGAGAGTAAGCATGTGCAGGGATATTGTGCATATGTGTAGGTGGGAGAGGCTCTTAATTGTGTGAACTAGAGGTTTGCTATAAAAGGAGTCCGAATTTATCTTTACTCCTTCATGAACAGAAAGAGAGCAGAAAAACTGTAATATGGAGAGTGGTGCAAACAGAGCGAGGGGCTTACAGTTTTGAAATTGCCCTGCCATCTACTTCAGTTGGTAAGCAGATAAGGCTCTGCTGGCGAGCAGGGCTCAGACACTTGGAGCTTAAATACTACACCCTGAAATGTAATGGAAGCATAGGGTCACACTTGTTCTTCAGAGATCAGGGCTTGTTTTCAGGGTATAGTGGACTTATCCTGGCATTGCTGTGCTAAACTGGTTACTCCTCCTCATGGAATCAAAATTCAGGTAGACATTGTAGCATAGATTCTTATAAAATGGAATTATAAAATTGCAGCATCCAAAGCAAGAGTAAAAACAGAAACAGAAGAGCAGAATAGGATAATGAATCAAAGATTGGAGAATTTCTTTGGATCCTAGGAAGCACAGATAAATTGTCTAGAGAACTTAAAATAGGCTAGGCAAATTCTGTTACTCAGGCAATGGTATCCATTAACAAAATAGCCTTCTATTGTTTTATTTTAATTGCTATTCCAATTATATGTAGGCCAAGTACATTGATAGACACATTTCAGAAATTTTTGAGTTATGCAAATATCCCTTGCAAGGAGATACAAATTACATATTTTCTGTAAAGTTTAAAATATGAAAGTGATAAAGTTTAGCTTATATATGTAATTTATTTATAAATAAGATATATAAGTAATATATATGTGGTGTAGCAGTTATAAAAATTAATGTAGTATAAAATTAAACATCCTTGGATGTATTGCTTTAAAATATTTAAGGCAAATAGACAAAAAGAGTGTTTAAAATATAAAACCTTGATCTACTTAACACCTGTATGATAAGAAAAATATTAACTCATAGAAATTTGTATTGTTATTCTCCAACTTCATCCATTTACCTGCAAATGCCATAATTTTATTCTCTTTTAATGCTGAGAAATATTCCATTGTGTATATATACCATAGTTTCTTTATTCATTCATCTATTGAGGGTATCTAGATTGCTTCCACAGTTTAGCTATTGTGAATTGTGCTGCTATAAACATTGATGTGGCTATGTCACTACATGCTGTTTTTAAGGGGAATATCACGCTAAGCGAAGTAAGCCAATCCCCCCCCCCCAAAAAAAAACAAAAAAAACAAATGTTTTCTCTGATAAGTGGATGCTAATCTATAATGGGTGGAAGGGCATGGGATGAGTGAAGGAACTTTGGATTGGGCAAAGGGAAAAGAGGGAGGGGAAGAGGGAAAGGGGATAGGAAAGAGGGCAGAATGAGACAGACACCATTATCCTAGGTACATATATGATTGCACAAATAGTGCAACTCTACTTCGTGTACAACCTGAAAAGTGAAAAATTCTGCTCCATTTGTGTACAATGAATTGAAGAGCATTCTTCTGTCCTGTATAACTGGTTAGAACAAATTTAAAAAATTAGTATTATTATTCTGAATTCTTGTAATATGATATCATAAGTTGAATAAAGAAGAAGAAGGAAATTTATAAATTTATAAATTGTTGGCTCATTGAATCAAAATAATATAAAATTGGAGTTGAAGTAAATAAGCAAGAATGTGGCTATTCCTGTAGCTTCCCTACCTTCTACTCATCAGCTGCTCCTCAGAACTGATATTTTTTCTCTTATTCTCTTCTGTCCTCTAGATAATGTTATAATTAGCCATTTTTCATTTGCTTTAGAAATTTTAGAACTTTTTAGAATTTTCATTCATAAAGATACCTTTAACTCAGTGTCTTCTCAACTGCACAGAAATATTTTTATTCCTTCATGAACATTGAGAATAGATATTTTTCTTTAAGGGATCTGAGTTTTGAAGTGTTGGATCCTGTTGTGCCTGGACTGAGATGACATATTGCAGAGTGTTGTAGGGCGTGGTTTGGGGAGCTTGACCTCAGTTTGCTTCTTGGCACCACTACATTCTTCACATAATAGAGGTCATTGTTTGCTGGTGCATTTTCTATTTTCTCAAGTAAATGTAAGTCCCAAGAGAGAAAAGGAAAAAACAATCAAAAGAAAACCTTAGAAACGAAAACACTGGCTTCCATGTAGGCATTCAACAAATATTTATTAAATAAATGAGTAAATGGAACTTAACCTTTCTGAAATATGCAATGAATGGTGTATTAGGTTGTTAAAATGGGAAATATCTTTCTTCCTAAAAATAAAAAGTACACTATTTCCCCCACCTTAATATTTTCACTTGTAAATTATAACATTAAGCAATCTAATACAGATTAATGCACTGTCCAAATGACAACTGATAGTTTGAACATCAGAAATCTTAATGGTTTCAGGATGTTAACGTCTGTATACAAATAAAATGGCTAATAAAATACTAGTCTGTTAATGGTATTCTCATCCCTGGGTGGTTGATTAAAGTGTAAATAATGCCTTTATGCTTTATGACAAGAATATATTAAGCATCCAGATGAGTCAAAGATCTGTCAAGGAAGAGACTCTTCCTTCTCTTTCATTATGCATTCTTTGGCATCTCGTATTAATGTGTGAAACTGGGCCACACACCCTCTGCTTATGAGGTGAAGAGAAAGAAGTAAGTAATGTTCCACTGCATTTCCTATTTTTACAATGTTGTTGTGACAAATGGCTCTCTTTTTAAATTATTTACAAGTCATATGAGCCCAATAGGCACAAGCCAAATTAAAAACACCAAAGCTGATATTTCAGTGCTGGGAACAGTGTGAAGTCATTCAAGAACACAAAGGGCACTAGGTTCATTCTATTATTCCAGATGACTATATTGTTTATTAAAATGTCCTTCCCCTCCCTGCTGACTTGAAATTCAAATATCACAAAATATTTTCTTATATACAGTAACTTTGTGGATTCACATTTCTATTCCATGGCTTAGCCTACTAATCCCAGTGCCAGAACCAAATTGATTTAATTATTATATATTTTTAACATATTATTTTGTTGTGGAAGAAGTTTTTCAGTTTTGCTTTTTCCTGTCAAAAAATGATTAGTTTCAAATGATTTTTCTTCCTGCTGAATGTAAAATTATTTTAAAGTTTTATAAAGTATGTACTTACTATTACATTAGATTTGCATTTATTTATAGATTAGTTTGCACAAAATTGACATGTTATTGAATTTCTCATTAAGGATCACAATATATATTTTCAAGCAATCCAGTCTTATTTTTTATCTCTTAAGGAAATTTTACATCTTCCTTTATATTGGTGATGTCAGGTGTTTGCTAAGTTTTTATGATGATGTTTATAAGAATTATTTTTATGAATTGTATCTGTATTACATTTTCTACAATACAATTAAGAACATGGGAAAACTATAGATTTTTGTATATATATTTTGAAGCTGCTCATTTTCTTTTTCTTGTTTTTTTTTTTTAATTTTTTTTTTAGTTGTAGATGGACACAATATCTTTATTTATTTATTTTTATGTGGTGCTGAGGATCAAACCCAGTTCCTCACACATGCGAGGCAGGTACTCTACCACTGAACTATAGCTAGATGTTGTAACAGAGCTTCCTCAGTCTTAAAGCAGATAATCTTGTAACTTTTAGGTTATAAATTTATTGCCATTTTTTCCCTAAATTCTAAGTCTTATTTATTTTTCATGATTTATTGTATTGTTTAAAATCTATAGTTATTAATTATGAATATGTTAGTAGATATATTTAGGTAGAATTATTTTGTCTTTCCGGTAGATTTTGATCTTGAAAAGTGATTCAATTTTCTTTTTTTTGGGGGGGTCAGGTGGTACTGGAGATTGAACTCAGGGGCACTCAACCACTGAGTCACATCCCCAACCCTATTTTATTTAGAGACAGAGTCTCAATGAGTTGCTTAGTGCCTCTCCATTGATGAGGCTGGCTTTGAACTCATGATCCTCCTATCTCAGCCTCCAGAGCCACTGGGAGTACAGGCATGTGCCATTGAGCCCGCCTGAAAAGTGATTCTTAAATTGAGATTTTTCTAATCATATATATTATAATTGATATTATTGTCATGAAAAGTTTTATTAATATAAGTTTTTCCATTTGTAACTATCCTTTGATACCATTTTCTGTATATTTTCTGTATATCATAGACAATATTGTCTATCACACTCTTCCAAGTTTTACTTTTATTAACTAATATTTAGGTTAAAAAGTTCTTTCTTTATTTTTACATTTAGTAGTTGATTCATATTTGAATATATTTCTCCATGGTCCCCTGGTTCTTTGTTTTCTCTTCTCTCTGCAAGAGCCCAAACAAGAAATACACTTTTTAACTTGCTTAAAATATTTCCCTTAAATCACAAGCCTAACACTCTCCCAAGATTCAAATTAAAATCCAGAGTTTTCACTATTTTCAGAAATGTTCCAATGCATATTTCAGTACTTGTGTGTTTCCTTATGATGTCATTTGGATAGCCCTTATTTGTTTTTATTATCTTTTTCATAGTTTCAGTTGCCTTTTTAATTTGCCACAAAGTCACCAGGTGATTAATCCAGAGTCATGGTTATAATAATCTGCAGAAATATTCAACTTTTTCCTATTTTACTCTTTCCTCACTGTTTAAACCAAAAGTCAGTCAAGGTGTTTTCCTAAAATTTATGCCCTTCTTCTTTTCTGATGTGGTCCAAGAGTATATAAGAAGGAATAAATTTATCTGTATTTCAAGGATAAGCTTAATTTGCCAATAGAAATGGGTATGTTTTCTAATAATCATATATTGATCTTTTTTTTTTCTTCTTTTTTTTTTTTTTTTTTGGTACTTGGGATTAAACTCAGGGGAACTCGACCACTGGGCCACATCCCCAGCCCTTTTTTGTATTTTATTAGAGACAGGGTCTCACTGAGTTGTTAAGTGCCTTACCATTGCTGAGGCTGGCTTTGAACTTGCGATTTTCCTGCCTCAGCCTCCCAAGTGCTGGGATTACAGGCATGCGCCACCTCGCCCGGCTATATATTGATCTCTTGAAAATATGAATTCACAAATAGGATTACAGAAAATGTTTTTAAACTCTAATTTTGAAATAATAGGTCAGATAAATACTGGCTTCATAAAATTTATTTTGGAAAATTTTGCATTGTTCTGTATGAGATTGAAAGTTTTACAGCAAATAAAAGTTTTCTTATGTATTTAATTCTTCAAGCTACAAAGACATAACACATGTGGTTAGTACTCTTTAGCAAATGTCTACAATTATTATTATTTACTTAATATTTGACTCATTTCATCAGTTTTCTCAAATAGTTTTACTCTAAGTCAGATAATATTATTATGGTTGATTAACTATTATTGTATCAAATATATATTTTCTCTTTCAAATTTGATTAGACAATTCTATCTTGATCATCCCCAAATTTGCCATCTACCATTTTATAATACAACCTTGACTTTTTAAATTTCAATTCTTCTTCATTTGGAGAATTTCAGACATTATCCTTCAGAAATGGATATAGATGGGTAATTTGTTCTTTTCAGGTGGGCATATTATTCATGTTTTTCTGTTACCTTTCCTGCAACTTAAATTATGTATAAGTGGCTGGGGATATGACTTTGTTGTAGAATGCTTACCTGGTGCATGAGGACCTAGGTTTGATCACCAGCAAAACACACACACACACACACACACACACACACACACACACACATACACAAATTACATGTGTCCATATGATTAATATATAAACACATACCAATAATAAGCATAATATATATATATTCACAATAAATGATAAATATATTTATTTATATAATTGAACAGCATATAAAACAATTTAAACTATACACATACATAGTACATTACATTAAACACCCTACAACCTTAACTATGTAACTTACAGTGACATATTATTTTTTACATATTTTGAGAGACCATATTTTGCAAACATTTAATTTTACAACACTAAGAAAAACTTTCCATAATAATATTGGCATATTAGTTATATATGAGGATGAGAGAAAAATGGCTATGCTCAAATATCGTCCTTTTAATAATTAATCAAGTTTCTTTACAGCAATACGAATTTTAGCATTGCCTTTCCCTCTGCCTGCCAAGTGTCAAATCTTAACTTACTTTTTATAACAAAAAATGTATATTGCTTTGAAATGTTAACTTCTGGATGACTACAAATGGATGGCTCTCTGATGTAAGCACAGTTATATGTGCTGTAGGAACAGTTTTCTGAGTGTCCCGAGAGTTCATTAATATTTGATTTCTTCTTAACTCAAACATGAAATGTAGGATGTGCTTATAAACTGCATACTCAGTGTTTTAATAAATAGCGTGCATAACTGAGAATAGAATTCAGTTCACTTTTCTTATAGTAAAGCATTTACTCAATTACATAGTGATCCACTACAAGAAGACTTACACACACAAAAAGAATTCTAGGCACAAATTGTTAGAACCTGTTTGGTCAGCAAAGCAGCTATATAGTTTCATGAAAATTAATTCAGCTGAAAAAAATGTTTTATGCTTTCTGTTTCAGAGATACCTGAAACCTGGCGTGGCCAGAATTGCATTAATCATGGACATTTTCTGTTTTTAAATAAAATTGAAAATACTGATAGAACATTTTTAGAAGAGCATTTAATATAAATAGAGTCTAAAATTACAATATTCCTGAAGGTTTGGTTAGAGAAATTATGTTACTAACTTCATAATGTCTTCAACAAATTAAACTTGGGTTCCAATTGAATGTACTGCAGATGATAAGTATTCGAAATGGTTCTTACTAAATGTCTGCTTCTTGCATTAATTCCTCATAATTCTTTTTTCTCATTAGTCATTAACATCTAATGATATTTTCTCAGAAAGTCTTCCAAACTTTTCCAATATCATAATTTTATATAAGTAATAAAACATGTGAAATTATTTTTAAGTCAACCTTAACTATTTTGTCCTAACAACACTCTTGAGTCAAAAGAAACTCTTGCAGAGACAACATTGAAAAGCTAAATAAAAGGAATAGTAATGGGCATTTATATTCAAAGATAGGGAAGAAACTTACTCTCAATGAGTTGTCTAGCTATAGATATACAATAATTGTTGCTTTTTCAGGAAACACAACGTCACATAGCTACCTATTTAAAAACATTCAGTTTAAGCCGGCACGGTGGCGCACGCCTGTAATCCCAGCACTTGGGAGGCTGAGGCAGGAGGATCTCGAGTTCAAGGCCAGTCTCAGCAGTGGTGAGGCACTTAGCAACTCAGTGAGACCCTGTCTCTAATAAAATATAAAAAAAGGGCTGGGGATGTGGCCCAGTGGTTAAGTGCCCCTGAGTTCAATCCCCAGTACCAAAAAAAAAAAAAAAAAAAAAAAAAAAAAAAAAAAATTCAGTTTACAGATAATATGGAATCAAATTATTTTGCCTATAAATTGGGTTTATGCTATTTAACAAATAAAAGGATTATCATATGCATGATAAAATATATGAATACGATTTATAAATACTAGATTAAAATGTGTCTTGTTTAAAAGAATAAGCAATATTAGTTAAATGTTGCCTATTGCTTGATACATATGATAGGTTACCTTTCATGCAACTTCATTTAATCCTTACAGTAACCACATGATGAATAAATTCTTTTCTTTTTTAATTTAGGGCAGTCTTTATTCTTGTTCTCTCATTCTTAATCCCATACTTTTTTATTAGTTTATTTAAATTATACGTAATATTTGGTTTCATTTTGATATAATTATGCAAGAATGGAATATAATTTGCTCCAATTCAGTCCCCAGTAGTTCCCCTTTCCCTCCTTTCTTCACTTCCCCTGTTCTCTTTTCTCCTCTACTCTACTGATCATTCTTTTATTTATTTTATTCATAGTTCATATTCTTTTTATAGCTTTTTTCTTAATTTATGTCTTGTGGATATACATAAAAATGAGATTTACTGTTATATGTATTCATGTATATAGACAGTAAAGTTTGGCCAAATTCATTCCACTATTTTCCGTTTGCTGTCTCTCCTTCCTCCTCCTCAATTCCCTTCCTTTACTCCACTTTCTTTTATCTCTCTCTTATTTTCATGGAATTCCCCCATTTTTTTTTTTTATTTTCAATTTTTTTATCCTGTATTTTGGTCTAGCTTCTGTGTGTCAGAGAGACCCTTGACTTTGTGGATCTGACTTATTTCACTTAACCTGATAGTCTCCCATTCCATTCATTTACCAACAAATGCCATAACTGTCCTTTATGGCTGAGTCTTACCCCATTGTGTATATATGCCACATTTTCTTTATCCATTCATCTGTTGACAGGCACCTCGGTTGGTTTCATAGCTTAGCTATTGTGAATAGTGTTGCTGTGAATACTGATGTAGATGTGCCTCTGTAGTATGCTGATTTTAGATCTTTTGGATACATACTGAAGGGGGAAAATGCTGGGTCATATGATGTTTACATTCTTAGTCTTTTGAAGAATCTTCATACTGCTTTTCAGAATGGCTGTATTTATTTGCAGTCCCAACCAAAAAAATGTATGAGTGCACCTTTTCCCCCACATCCTTGAAAAAATTTATTATTAGTATTCTTGATAACTGCCATTCCAAATGGAGTGAGATGAAATCTCAATATAGCTTGATTTGTATTTTTGAGAGCTAGAGATATTTAATATTTTTCATATATTTATTGGACATCTTTATTTCTTCTTTTCAGAAGTGCCTGTTTATTTTTCATCCATTTATTAATGGGGCAATTGAATTTTTTTGTTGTTAAAGTTTTTTGAGTTCTTCATTCATTCTGTGTATTATTTGCCTGAGAAGCAAGTAGCAAAGATCTTCTCTGTTCTGTAGACTCTCTTTCCATACTCTTGTTTCCTTTGCTTCTCAGAAGATTTTTAATTTTATTCTGTCACACTTACTGATTCTTGCTTTTATTTCGTGCACTTGAGGAGGTTGATGCCTGTGCCAATATGTTGATGTATTGCACCTACATTTTCTTCTAGCAGTTACAGAGTTTCTGGTCTAATTCCTCTGTCTTTAGTTCACCTTGAGTAAGTAAATTTTTGTGCTGAGTGAGAGACAGGGATCAAGTTTCATTCTTCTACATATGAATATCTGTCTTTCCCACCACTATGTGTTTAAAAGACTATAGCTAGCCAGCTATCTTTTCTTTCTTTCTTTCTTTCTTTTTTTTTTTTTTTTTTTTTTTTTTTTTTTTGGTACCAGAGATTTAACCAAAGAGCACTAAACACTGAGCCATGTCCCCAGGTCTTTTTTTTTTTTTTTTTTTTTTTTTTTTTTTGAGATAGTCTGGCTTAGTTGCTTCAGACCTCTGTAAGTTGCTAAGGCTGGCTTTACACTTATGATTCTCCTGCCTCAGCCTTCAAGCCACTGAGATTACAGTCATGCTCTTCAACATATATTTTTGGCAGCTTTGTCAACCATCAGATGATTGTATCTATGTAGGTTTGTTTATGTGTCTTGTATTACATTGTGTTGGTCTTATCTGTTTTAGTGCCAATACCATGCTGCTTTTGTTACTATAACTCTTCAGTATAATTTAAAGTCCCATATTGTGACGTCGTTAGTATCACTCTTTTTGCTTAGGATAGCTTTGGTAATTATAAGTTTTTTATTTTTCCAAATGAATTTTCAAATACTTTTTCTAGTTCTATAAGAATGTCATGGTATTTTGATGGGGATTGTATTAAATCTGTTTAGTGCTTTTGGTAGTATGACCATTTTGACAATATTAATTCTGTCAATCTAGGAATATGGGATATCTTTTCATTTTTGAATGTCTCCTTCAATTTCTTCAGTATCATTTTGTTTCCATTGTAGAGGTATTTTATCTTCTTTGTTACATTAATGCCCTAGTATTCTTTTTTGAGATTATTATAAATGAGAGTTTTTCTAATTTATTTTTAGCAGATTCATTATTGGAGTGTAGGAAAGTGATTTTTTTTTATAAATGTTGATCTTGTATCTATTCTTGTAGAAAAGAATAATATGCAATAAGTTAAAAAGAAGAAAAAGATTGATGGGGGATTTGAGGCAGCAGTAGGTAATATAAGAGAGAAGAGGGAGTACAAGAGCAAGTGTAAGCTTGGGAAAGAAAAACAAAGAAAGAATGATTCAAATTAATGCTTTAAAACATTAGAAGAAATGAAATCAAATGGGTTGAAGGCATATGTTAGCTACTAGGGTAACAACTATCAAATCAAGATGAAGAATTATACACATACACACACACATATATCTTCACTATAAATCACTCTAACATCAATCAATATATATATATATGTATATATGGAAACAATATATATATTGTATATATATACATATATATATATATAGTTTCCTTTGCTTCTCAGAAGATTTTTAATTTTATTCTGTCACACTTACTGACATATATATATTTGACATATATATATATATATATATGTATATTTGATGTTAGAGTGATTTATAGTGAAGCATGCCAAAGTGAAGAAAATTATTCAGTCTTGGTTTGAATTTTATCAAGATTTGTGACCTTTAGAAGATGTCCATTATTCCTCACTTTTGGATCACTTCAGAGGTGCTGGGATGTAGGACACACTCATCTAGTTCCTATGGATCTAGAGGGTGTGGGGTGTTGTGTCTGTTGGTCGATTTCTATTGTGTGCAGAGCTCAGGATACAAGGCTCTGGCCTTAACTCTGATTGCCATGTGTCACTGTACACTGTTCCCCTCTACTAGGTCAGTTTCAAAGTGTCATAGAGCCTGGTGGCTTTCTGCAAGGGGGACCTATAGTTGTGGATTCTCTGTTGGTGCTCTGTGGTACAGATGACACCCCTGACCAAAACAGGTTGCCAGGACACTGTCCCTACTACCAGGTAGAGAATTTGCCAGTTCACCTGGGTTCTAGCTTCTACTGCCCAAGGTTATGGACTTTGGGTACAATTTCTCCTACTGACAGGAACTGAGGCAGCATCCTGCCCCTATGCAAACAGTGTTTCTGCTCTACCCTATCCCCCCTTGTTTGCAATGAGAGGATGGGGTTTCAGCACCTTTTAGCTAATAATGAAACCTCTACAAGTCCCTTTCTAGACAGATTATTGAGGTGTCCTACTATAGAGGTATTCCCTCTGGTTTAAATTGATGCTGTCTGGAGGTAGAGAGATGCCATGTATATTGAATTACTGCAGGAGCCCTGATTGGGGAGATGGCTGAGATTGCGGTTGGCTGCGGGCCATAGAGATGTTCGGGCATTGCCGCCTTCCATGGTCTCACAGGACTTGGCCCGGGATCTCACAGGGACTTGGCCCAGGATCTCACGAGACTTGAGCCAGATCGGATAGGGTCGGCACATTTGTTTGTGGGTTGTTTGGTGGTGTGTGGTGCGTGTTGGAGTCAGACAGAGAAGTTGTCAGGATAAAAAGCCTGTTTGTTTCCAGTTTACCTCTGAACTTCTTCCCGCGGTTTCGTTGCTCCAAGCAGCAATCGCTTCAGACAGCAACAGGTGGTGGCCCACACAGGGAATTCGGCCTGCAGGTAAGAACTGAAAATGGGAGCGAAAATAACAAAAAGCTGGATAATAAAAGCCATGGATGAGTTTTTCGATATCGCGGACTCAGTGAATAGTGAGGAAAGTGATCAGGAAAGCATAGCCTCTGAGTCAGTTAAGACCAGTGAGAAGAGTAGTGGTGTAAATTCAAAAGTAAGAGCTGCAAAAGCCATCAGAAACTTATTGAAATTAGCCGAAGAATATGTACTCTTCTTAGAAGCTGAAATTCAGGATACCAGTAAAAGTGATAGTAGTGAAGAGGAACCAAAAGGTGATTCTGGGAGCACAGTCTCCAGTAAAAAGAACAAAAAGAAATTAAAAAAGAAAAAGGACCGTCAAGTAGAGGAACCACTTGTGTCCCCTACTCCCCCATGAGTGGAATCCATTACAGAAAATATGAAGGGTATTACTAGGCATTTGCATACCCTAGAAACAGAAATAAAAAGTCTTTCTGAGCGCTTATGCGCTCTCGAGGGTAACTCACAGATACATTGGGAACTGCCAGTATTTGAAAATGAAAATGGACAGAGGGTCCACCAGTCAGTAGATTTCAAAACAATAAAAAAATCTCAAAGAGGCAGTAATGACATATGGACCCCAAGCTCCTTTCACATTGAGTATGCTGGAGTCCCTTAACATCTTTAACTTAACCCACTCAGACTGGAAAAGTCTATGTAAAGCAACATTATGTGGGGGGCAATACTTGGTTTGGCGATCGCAATTTCAAGACCTTTGTATAGAAACAGCTAAAAGAAATGCAGCTGCAGGGTTTGGAAACCATAATATAGAAATGATCACAGGAGAGGGGCAGTTAGCAGACTCACAGGCTCAAAAATATTATGTCCCAGGTGTATATGCTCAGATATATGCAGCTGCCTTAAAGGCATGGAAAACTTTACAAGGACCTGGGGATCTACAAGGTAGCTTGTCAAAAGTGATTCAAGGACCTAATGAGCCATATGCTTACTTTGCTGATCGACTTTGGAGAACTGCAGATAGATTGTTTGGAGACGTTGATCAAGCTATGCCATTACTTGTTCAATTAGCATACGAAAATGCTAATAAATACTGCCAGGAAGCCATCAGGCCATGGAGAAATAAAAAGGATCTTTCCATATATATACAACTATGTAAAGATATAAATGACGCCTTTGTCAAAGGAAATATGTTTGCAGCAGCTATGAGAGGTGCTGCCCCTCAAAATTTCACAAGGGCTCAACCTAGATATTATAATCAATCAGGATATTCCAGGCAAAATTATCATAATCAATCAGGCTATTCTAGGGAAAATCCCCAAAGAGAAATAAGACCAATCTCATACCGTGCTCCAGGCCGCTGCCCCAGGTGTAAATAGGGAAATCATTGGGCCAATAAATGCCATTCAAAATTTGACATCCATGGAAATCATTTGTTCAGGAATTCAAAAAACAGGGCATGGGGCCCAATGCCCCAGGGCCCACAAATGTACGAGGCATCAGAGGAGGAGTATCCTCAAGCATCCACTCAGATGCTTCCACGACACAATCCCTACTACCCATCCACTCCCTCGCCAGAGGAACAGGAGGAAATGCAGGATTAGACGTCTGTTCCACCGCCCGAATAGTGTTAACACCTGAAATGGGGGTTCAACTGATTCCCACAGGAGTCAAGAGACCTCTTCCCTCAGGGACTGTAGGACTTATTCTCGGGAAAAGTCCTAAAAGCTTATTAGGTTTGCAAGTCACCCCAGGTGTAATCAACTCAGACTACAAAGGGGAAATAAAAATAATGCTTAGCTCACCCCAAAGTATAAGTTCTGTTAATTAAGGAGATAGAATTGCTCAGCTGCTTCTCCGACCAAATTTACATAATTCATTAAAAAATGAGTATGCTTCAAAAAAAGGAACAATAGAGGAATTTGTTCCACTGACTCGAGACCCATGGCTTGCTGGGTTCGAGATTGTTCAAGGAGGCCTATGTATAAAACACAAATCCAAGGAATAGAGATGGAAGGACAGATAGATACTGGAGCTGACTCTTCCATCATTAATCTGCGGCAATGGCCCAAGCACTGGCCTCCACAAAAAGCTTCAACTAGTTTAAGAGGCTTGGGATATAATAACCTCCAAGAGAAATATGTGGTAATTTTAAAATTGGAGGATGAAGAAGGGCATAAAGGAACATTTCAACCTTATGTTTTACCTAACCTACCAGTTACTTAATGGGGAAGAGATATTTTACAAAAAGTGGGAGTACACCTTGCAACCAAGCCTGCAGGTGTTAAATGTGAAAATCTACAGGGTAATCTTAACCCTAAAAGAAATCATTATCATAAAGGAAAAAAGATATTTTTCTTCGGGGCCACTGAGAAAAATAATTTTGAAAGTACCATGGTTTCTGATAAGCCAGTGTGGGTCCCTCAGTGGCCCCTATCTAAAGAGAAATTACAAGCAGCCCACCTACTAGTTCAGGAACAACTAGAAGCAGGACATATAGAACCTTTCACCTCTCCCTGGAATTCTCCCATATTTGTGACCAAGAAAAAATCAGGAAAATGGTGATTGTTACATGATCTTAGAGAAATTAATAAAACCATGCAAATCATGGGCCCTACTCAACCTAGACTTCCTAATCCTGTAGCTATTCCAAAAAATTTCCATCTTATTACTCTTGATATAAAGGATTGTTTCTTTTCCATTCCCCTACATCCTCTGGATGCCCCCAGGTTTGCTTTTTCAGTTCCTTCTATCAATAATAATGGCCCTGATAAAAGATATCAATGGAAAGTGCTACCACAGGAAATGGCTAATTGCCCCACCATATGCCAAATATATGTGGACAAAGCAATCCAACCATTAAAAATAAATATCCAAACCTCATGTGTCTACATTACATGGATGATGTTTTACTGGCCCACCATAATCAAAAAATCTTATTTAATATATTCAGTGACGTGGCAGAAAACTTTAAAAATATGGATTATATATAGCAGAAGGAAAAGTTCAAAGCAGATCACCCATATTATATTTAGGATTTAAAATCATGGATACCTTTGTTAGACCACCCCAAAATTTTAATAAATAAAGAACATTTGACCACCCTCAATGATTTCAAAAACTACTGGGAGACATTAATTGGCTTTGCCCTACACTAAACCTCACCACTGAGCAACTAAAACCTTTATTTGACATCCTTCGCAGGGACCCTGATCCATCTTCACCGAAAACATTGACTCCTGATGCTAGGAAAGCTTTAAAGTTACTTGAAAAAGCCATCAAAAGAGCTCATTGTGAAAGATTTGATTTAACTCAACCACTGATATTGATTATTATTTCTTCACAATATACACCCACAGGAGTATTTTGGCAACAAGGGCCTTTATTATGGATACATTTGCCCATCTCTCCTAAAAGTATAATTGAGTCTTTTACCTCCATGGTGGCTAAACTTATTCTTCAAGGACTTAAGACTTCTACTAAAATATTTGGCATTCACCCTGCTACTATTATTACTCCCTATTCATCATCACAGATTGAATATTTATGCTTCAATGATAATGATTGGGCTATAGATAGATGCTCTACTTCTGCAAATTTTGATAATCATCTTCCTAAGTCTCCTATATTATCTTTTTGTATCAATCATCCTATTATATTTCCACAGGAAATAAAAAAATCAACCTATTCCTAAGGCATTAAATGTATTCACAGATGGGTCCTCAAATGGTACTGCTGCAGTAGTCAGTAAAAAAGAAAATATGACTTACATAACTGCACACAAATGAGCTCAACTCGTGGAACTGGAAGCTGTGGTAAGAGCTCTGGAAAATTTTAGAGAGCAGCCCATGAACATTTTTTCAGATAGCCACTATATTGTACATGCTGTCCCAAAATTAGAGCTAGCAGGACCAATAGCACCTCATACTCCAGCCTTTAAATTGTTTTATCAAATACGAAAACTTTTGTGGGCAAGAAAAAACCTCTATTGGTAGGGCATATTAGAGCACATACCAACTTGCCTGGTTTCCTCCATGAACGTAATCAAAAGGATGATGCTCTTACCCAAACAATCTTTATACTTTCAGCATTCCAGCAAGCTACTTTATTTCACTCCCAGTTTCATGTCAATAGCACCACCTTGTAGCGTAGGTTTAAAAATCACAAAGGGGCAAGCCAGAAAAATTGTAAAAGATTGTAAATCTTGTATGACACATTTGCCCAATCCTCATTATGGTGTTAACCCTAGAGGATTAATGCCCAATCATTTGTGGTGGATGGATGTTACTCATGAGCCAAGTTTTGGAAAATTGCGATTTATTTATGTAACCATAGATACATGCTCAGGCATGATTTTTGCTTCCTTACATTCTGGAGAAAAAGTTAAAGATGTTACATCTCATTGTTTGCAAGCTTTTGCTACATTGGGCCTCCCCAAAATGCTTAAAACAGATAATGGCCCTGCATATATGTCCTCATCTTTCAACAGTTTTGCGCAAAATTCAATATATCCCATAAAACAGGCATCCCATACAATCCTCTGGGTCAGGGCATTATTGAAAGAGCAAACCGCACACTGAAAGTTATTTTATTAAAACAAAAAGAAGGAAATTGGAAAAGTCCTAGGGACAGATTGGCAGTTGCCCTGTTTAACTTAAATTTTTTTTAACGTTAGACTCTAATGGTTATTCTGCTGGAGACAGATATTGGATCCCACACCAACAACATAAACCTTTGGTTTACTGGAAGGATGTTCTTTCAGGTACATGGAGTGGTCCAGAATCAGTATTAATTTGGGGGAGAGGATCTGTTTGTGTTTTTCCAAAGCACGAATCCTCTCCAATATGGATACCATCTAGATTAATAAAGCAGGTACCACATTGAAAAGATCAAGATGAAGTTGTTGAGGAATCAAGATTAATTTAAAAAAAGTACAAAATCAAGAGGACCAAGATGAAGGTATGGAATGATTCCCTTAAAAGAGTCCTCCAAAATATTTCACAACTTAAGTGTCATTCCTCCCGGCCGGGACGAGGAGATCTCTCTTTAGTATGCACACAATTGTAATTTTTTTTTCTTTCCTTTTATACATGTCTTTATGTCTGTACATTTGTTTACATTTCATGTTAATGTGACGTTACAAATATATGTTTGTATGTTTTTGTGTCTGTCCAGTGTGACGTCACAAATAACAAAGCGCTTATGAAAAAATATATATATGTGGATCCAAATAACTTTAATTCATTTTAGTTTAAGAGTATTCAATTTAGGTTAGTAATTTTATAAGTAAAGGTACTTTCAATTTTGATTTATAGGTGTCCCTGGGACTTCTCTTTAGCGAAGAATATGACTAGTGCTGTATAACCTGATATTTTGGTGTTTGGACATAAGATTATTTATTTGTTATTAACTTCATTTGTTTAATAACTGATTAATTTGAATTATTTCAACAGGTAAAGGATTGCTGTGTATGCAAAGACTCGAGGGTTCCAACTAACAAATTATTTCTCCAAAGTGCCTTTAGCTTTTCTTTTATGTATCTTTAATGCAGTAAATACCCTCAGTCTTTCTTTGTTTTGTTCTGAATATGATATTTTGCCAGCTTATGTTTGTGGGAGCTCAAACAGCAATGTGTGTGAGCAGAAATCAACTTTAATTTTCTAATCTAATAATTCTATTTTTTAGTTTGACAACTCGCCTCTTGACTCAGTGCTGGAATACCACTGCCTTTCCTTTAATAATTGATGCTTGAGTCTCTAGGTAGTGGGCCTTGAAGATTTGCCAGTGGCATTGTCTAGACATAAAGAAGATGGCTATTGCTACAGCTTTTTGCTTCCTGACTTGGAGCAACACCACCGCAGGAGAAAACTTGGAGGCATAATGAAGATGAAAGAAGGTTTTTTATTCTTCAGCTTTAGCAATCTCTCAAAACTCTAACACTGGCTCTTTCAGCAACCTCTCTGACTCTTTACTTCTTCTGACTACTGACTCTTTACTTCTTTACTTTCTTTTACTTTTACTTTCTTAGAGAGAGCTTAGAGAGAGAGAGAGAGACCTTATTTCTTCTTTCTTCTTCACTTTCTTTTACTTTCTTAGAGCTTAGAGAGAAAGAGAGAGAGAGAGAGAGAGAGAGAGAGCTTCTTCTTTCTTCTTTCTTCTCGTAGAGAGAGCTTAGAGAGAGAGAGAGAGAAAGAGAGAGAGCTTCTTCTTTCTTCTTTCTTCTTTCTCCTTGTAGAGAAAGCTTAGAGAGAGAGAGCTTCTTCTTTCGGCAGCCTTGGCCTGACTCTGACCAGCAACAATTTCTTCTCTATATATATCTCTTTGGTTTTCTTCTTCTGACTACGTTCTAGCCACTCTCTTTTCTTCTTCTCTGACCCGAACTCTTCTTCTGACCGACTGAGAGACTGAACGACTGACTGAATGAATCCCTTCTGACCGCTTTCACCCGGTTATACACCTTTAGCTTTGCGGGTGCGTCACGTGCATTTACAGGTGTGTATGATTATTATCAGGTGGAACTTATGGCTTCCCAGCTAGCCGCAATAGCCATCTCCCTAATTGGGGCTGCTTCAACAGCTGCAGGGATCGCGGTCACTGCAAACATCCCTGCTGCTCAAGCATCAAACAACCTCACCAGCAGTGTGGCCTCTGCTCTGCATGCATGAGGCCTCCTAGATCAATGTGTTATAACAAGTGGACATTTTGATCTTTCAATGTTTAGGACTTTACGGGACAATGCCTTGCGGGTATTTGTCTAGAGAATTCAGTGTGTTACTTGATAGAACTTAGGGCAGCTGATTTGTTTAAAGAATTTGATATGCTATGCAACTTGGCTTGTCAGCAGAAGGCTTGTCACCTTAAAGCCGCAGCATCTCCTCACAATTGGACGGCTGTTAGTCATCATACACAGTTGGTCCTGAAGGGCTCCATTGGATGGCTGGTTAGCCAATGACGGGTAAGATCCCCAGAGGGGGACAACCTAAGACAGGCATAGTCGCATGGGACAGTCTCATGTGGCTGACATATCAACCTAAGACAGGAGTCAAGGGCACAGCCTTGATTATCTGATGACGGATAAAAATGTCGGTTACACATAGACGTTCTATAGCATCCCCTCTTTTAAAACAAAAGGGTGGAAATGCAGGAGTCCTGATTGGGTAGATGGCTGAGATTGCGGTTGGCTGCAGGCCATAGAGATGTTCGGGCATTGCCGCCTTCCATGGTCTCACGGGACTTGGCCAGGGACGTCTTGAGACTTGGCCTTGGATCTCGTGGGACTTGGCCCAGGATCTCGCGAGACTTAGGCCGAGATTGGATCAGGTCGGCACCATTTGTTTGTGGTTTGTTTGGTGGTGTGTGTGCGTGTTGGAGTCGTTGTTGGAGCTGGAGAGAGTAAGTTATCAGAATAAAAAGTCCAATTTGTTTCCAGTTTGCCTCTGAACTTCTTCCCGCGGCTTCGTTGCTCCAAGCGGCAATTGCTTCAGGTGCAACAAATTACTTCATAGGCAGCTGGCCTGCTATGGACTCCACAAAATGGTTGTTATGCCAAGCATGGCTTTCTGTGCATGTTTTGGGTTAAACTGCTTGATATACTTCAATGAACTTGCTGCTATATGTAAATTCCATCTGCTTTTCTTTCTAGCTGTTAAGGGAGTGAGCTTTTCTTCTTCCTCTTTCCTTTCTGTTTCTCCTTACCCCCCTTGCCTCTCCTGGTCTGTAGTTGGGGTTAAGAAACTCTGTCCTTATTTTCTGCTCCAATAAAACTTCATCTTTCCAGGTATGAGGCTGTCTAATATTGGGTCTTAGAGCATTTATTCTGTCACCAAACTCTCTGGTCAGCTGTTCTTTAACTGTTTCCTTCCTGTGCTATGGAGTAATCAGTATCTCTGCCTAATTTTACTCCACCATCTTCAGCAACACTCTTTTGAATAAACCCTTGTTATTTATTTGGCACTGAGGATAAATGAAGCTTAAGAGCAGTTAGGTAACTGCCTCCAAGCTCATAAAACCAAAGATTGTAGACCTGGGATCTGAGTGAAGATGCACTTTTGCCAGATTGTCCATAATAGAAGTATTAGGTATTATTTTAATTAAAAGCAAATTGGTAAAGTAAGCATAATACATGCTTAAATTTTATTGTAAGTCCATTATTCTCAGTTTAAATAGTGAACCTATTAGTATATTCTCAGAATATTTTTGAACCTCATTTAATTTGAGCAAACGTGAAAACACTTAGCAATATTCTGGGGACATTTTTTTCACAGTCTCAAATATAGACAAGCCCATAAAATGATAACTAGAAAATGAAGACAGAAAAGCAACAGCTGAGAGAATTTGGCGAAAGGAAAGATTGCCGGCTTAGACAAAACCACAGTGTCAGGTATTAACAGTGACATTCAATGACAAGCAAATGTTTCCGGGTAACATATGAGTTAACAAGAAGAGATTCCAATTTACTGTGATTCCCAGTGAACAGTCTCTGAAAATAGAACATCAGAAGCATACTGTGCATATTAACAAATTCATCTACTGACCTTAACCAGGCTTAATATGATACGAATAATAATACTGTTTTACAGGTCACAGAACTTTGCAATTTTACTTATCATTTATACAAATCTTATTGCATTAAGTTTATTACCAAGTTTTACTGTAACCTTACTTATTATAACTGAAATCTAACTAAGGCTTAAAGGAAAGTGTCTTAATTCTATTGAACAATTATTACATACTAGGCATGTGTACTTCATACTCCTCATCTAAGATTCATAGTAACTCAAATGTAGATATTATCATGATTCCACTATTATTAGTGAGACTCAAAAATCTTTAATTGAATACAAAAGAATAAAACTAATATATTTCAGTACCATTATTTGAATCCATTAAATCATTTGTCTTTCTAAAAGTAAAATATTAACTTATTCAGTTAAGATTGCCATTGCCTATATATCTCAGCTCCACAAAAAAACATTATGAGGCTGTAACTAAGTGGTTAGAGTGAAAATACAACCTATGTGCTCAAAAGAGAATTATTGTTTTACTTAAATTGAAGTTACATAAAGCTTAAATTATTTAATGCATCCTTGTATACATTTAACATCAGTTATTTGGTTTTTACATTATATCATTGTCTATGGAAAACTGAGGTTGTTTTACTACTAATTGTGTGACATTGAGCAAGTTACTGTGTCTTTCTGAGTTTCCTCATCTGTAAAAGGGTATAAAAAGAACTATTTCTTTTCACAAAATTTTGTTAGGATTAAATAGCTTCATATGGATAATATGCCTAAGATTGTGCCTGATAAATTTGAGTTCAATAAAATATAGCTGTCATTAAAATGATAGTTATTATTAAACTGTTATTACTATAAAGGGGCAATATTTCCTATAAGGTTGAGCTTCTAATATCAACAACTAGTAACACTGTTCAAAAATTAATTAAAATACATGTTAAAATGTTAAATATATTAGTAAGATGTAATAAAATATAAAGTAGCTTTATTATTTTTGTGGAGTCAAGATATTTCCATATTCAAGAGTCCATGATCATCATGAGCACAGTAAGTTGTTGTGATTCAGTTTCACAGGTTCGCTGGTGTAGACTACATAGGCATCACAGCCTAGTGAATAGGAGAATCTGGTGTCTGGGAACTTCCAGTGGAAATTTTCTCTGGCCAAGACAGCCCAGACACATTGTAAGCCCTATTCAAGCTCTGCCTGGTTCTACACAGGGTGACCTGTTATACACTCACAGACTCTCAGAGATGGGTGAGACCTACCAAGATGCCAATCAACCTGCTGACTGCAAGATATCAGGAAGCAAGACTCCACCCCTGAACCCTCATCTCTACCCTTGCTGTACCCCCTTAAATAAACCACGGAGCCATTTTTTAATTGTCCATCCCCAGCTTCTGTGTAGGCTCCATCTATCAGGTGCTCTACTTCAAAACTATCTTTCTGACTCAGTGTCTTCTGTTCTTCACCAATTATTTCTGACTTATTTTTTCTGGTGGCTTATATCCTCCTGGGGAGGAAGAAGGACCCCCTAGTAAGGGGCTGGCTTCTTCCCCATAAACTAGAGATTGCATTCAAATGAAATTATTTTAATTAATTCATATGCTTTCTGAAAAATTCTTTCTCTTTGATCATTACTACTACTTCATGGTAACTTATTCTTAGTCAAAAATACCCACTAATAGGCCAGTATGTGGTGACACTTGTCTGTAATCCCAGTGGCTCCAGAGGCTGAAGCAGGAGGATCATCAATTTAAAGCCAGCCTCAGCAATTTAGTGAACCCCTAAGCAACTTAGTGAGAACCTGTTCTGAAAAGAAAGGGTTGGGGGAGTCTGGAGATGTGGCTCAGTGTTTAATATCCCTGGGTTTAATTCCTGGTACAAAAAAAAAATTTAAAAATACCCACTAGCCCACTAGTGGTGATGTGGAAGATAAGGAGAATGGTGTGAAGGTGATGATGATGATGGTGGTGGTGCTAATAATGGCCATAATGATAAGGGTGATAACAATGATAGAAATCTTATAATGTGCCAGGCATAAGAACATTTTTATTTCAGGGGGGATAAAACAAAAATCCTAGTCTCACAATTATTTTCTTTCTATAGTTAATTTCTTTTCATAAATATATATTTTCTTTTCATTTATATGTGTGTATATATCTATATCTATATATATTTATAGCAAGCTGAATGTGAACTATTTTTCTCATGTATTAAATGTTAGTATTTAGTTTTACAGTTTTGTTTTCCTTCTAAAGTTTAGTTGAGCAACCAAAACTTGTTAAACAAGTCTGGAGGGAAAAAAAAATTAATCCTTTCTATTCCTCCTTTTCTGTCATTGGACTAAAGACATCCTGTTTCAATTTATTGTACTGGGGTAATTTTATAATTTCCATTCATTTCATCCAACCTCAATCAAGATATGGTAAAGGTATGAAATGTCAGGTTGGAAAGCATATTTAAATTTCTTTAATTTTAACCTTTTAATGAAAAAGTTCTGGAATAATAATAAACTGTAGTCATCTTATAATTCAGAAATATCTCAATATGCCTAAAAATCTGGTGGTACAGTCCATGAAGCCATTTTTTACTGTTCAGATTTGGAATTCCCACACCTCTCCAAAAGCTGGTATCCAATGCTACAAGGTTCAGAGGTGGGGCTTTTAGGCAGTGCTTGGATCATAGGGTTCTGGCTTCTTCAATAGATTTATCCACTGAATGATAGCTGAATGGATCATTGGGTAGTGGTGCCCTGGAAAGCTTTATCTTTTCTCTGACCCTCCTGCTCTCTCTTTTTCTATAGGTTTTCTCTTGACATAACATTGTGCCTCGCTGTGGGTACAGAGTTAGCCAACCATGGGCAGAGACCTCCAAAAAATGAGACAAAATAAGCATTTTTCACCTCTAAGTTGTTCTTGTTGGTAGCAACTATGAAAAGCTGACTAACGCACCAACCATTTGAATGAGAACCCAAGAAAACTCCTTTGAGTGCAGTATGTATGGTGCATGGAAAGGGTAGTAGTGTTGATAAAGAGAAGAATGTCCTAAAGGATGAGACAGTGTAACAACTCAGTGCAGCCCATGTTTACTGAGGAAGGACTAAGAGAAAAGGAAGATATCTATAATGCAAGATGACTTTCACTCATATTCTTTTTCCAATGTGTCTGCATGACTTTTACCCAGAGAGAGAGGAACCTTCAATGAATTGTTAGTCATGCATCATGATTATACATCCATGTAACATTTGATTGCAAATAATCAACAGGGAACTTAATTATACAGGGTAAAAAAAAAATGGAATCATAGTCAAGAAACCCAGTTAGACTCTTGAGAGATTGAAACCAGGAATCCAAAAGTAAAGAATTATGTTTATTATCTCATTTTTCCTAATGATACCAGTCTCATATCACTTGCAATCCCCTCAGGGTCTCTTCTATGATTTTCTCACTCTGTCAGCATTTTATTTCAATATCTCTGTGCATCTTTATTAAAGGTAACTCCAGCCCCAGTTTATTATATTTTCATACCTTAATGGAGAGTCCTTCCCCTGATCCATCCACATGAGAAAATTTTGTCTTCAAGATCATACTATTACCTCACTTTACTTTTTCTCCCATCCTCACCATATTAAAAACTCAGAAGGAGCATATAGTTTGTTTTAGTCCCCAGTACCTATCTAGTACATATATCTTTCATGAATAATGGGTATATTTTAAAATCCAAGCATGTGCGTGCATGTGCGTATATACACACACATATACATATACAATGAATGATAGACTAAATAGATAAATGAGTTTGTAGTGTGTGTGTGTGTGTGTGCATGTATGTATGAAAGTGTGTGTGTGTGTGTGTGTGTGAGAGAGAGAGAGAGAGAGAGAGAGAGAAAGAAGAGAGAGAGAGAAAGAGAGAGAGGGAAACATATAAGAAACTCCAGTACACAGAGTGCCTGGATGTAGGTATTGCTAACATGGGAACAACAGCCTGAATCTATGTCTCCTTTTTCCTTTTATGTTTCCTTTTCCTATCATCAAAAATCATGCTTAGGCTTCTCTCTGTAAACTTCTGTTTATCTACTCACTTCACATCCTGGAACTATATCCAGGAAGAGTATTCTGGGAAAGTGAGGGAGTGAGTGACCTTAACCCCATGATTTCCATATGTATGGATGGCTTCATAGTGTGCTTTTTAAACTATCTTTTCTTGTTCTTTCTTTTAGTCTGATTGAATTTTAAGAGTGATACAATGATAATATAGTCTTTTTTTAAGTCCTATATTTCTCCCTTTATTTTTTTTTATTTATTATTTTGCAAATACATTGACTCATAAAACTTATCTTTTTACTTCCTTCCTCATTCTTTTCATAGCATTTAAGATATTAAGATATCAGGATGTGGAGTTAGACAAAGTTGAGTTTAAATTTTTGGCATCATCATTGTTAACTGAATTAACCCCATAATGTCCCCAAATGACTATAATACTACATTCCTCTGGGTTGTTACATAGAGTAAATAATAAAGTTAATTTAACCATACCTTCTGCTTTTTGCAGCTCTTGGATTGTATTATATCAACAGCTTTCTTGCTTCTCTAGTTTGCAGATGGCAGATCATGGTACTTCTCAACCTAAATAATTGCATGAACATATTCCTATGATAAATAAATAAGTAGTTATTCTATTATTCTGGAGAAACTTTACTAATATATACTCAAAAAAATCATAGAAAATAAAGAGTGTATCTATCCCAATAAGACCTCAGAAAAACCAGTACCAGGATGATTTTGCCTGCTCACTGTAGTTTACTGAACCTGGTATGAGAAATTGGGAAATAAGTTTATTAGAAAAATACACTAGTTAGAAGTAGCTATAAAATTAGAAAAATACACTAGTTAGAAGTAGCTATAAAATCTTAGTGCAACTTTGATTTTAGATATCAGTACTGTAAATTAGTCTAACCAATTTTGTGGTTTATCTTGAATAATGTTCACAAAACTCGATAAATAAACAAGGCAGATGAAAGGTATCACACAATATTAATACTGCATCACCAATAAACTAAGCCTAAATTAGAAGGAGACTGAAACATGAGATGAGTGCAACCATGAAGAAGTGATCATAATGATAAGTCAGAAAGCATGACTAGGGAGGAGAAAGCTACCTGGTGACAGTAGGTAAGAAGAGTGGGGGTGGTCAGGGAAAGAAGTTCTTACAAGGATGAAAGACTTTTGACATTGAGGTGCCTGGGCAACTTATCTAGAAAGATATAACTAATTAAGGGCTAGGATATATAAAAATCAATATTTAAGAGTAAGTGATAGCCAAAAAGATAGCGTACCACAATCAAGTAGGGTTCATCCCAGGACTACAAGGTTGGTTCAACATGCAACATACAACAAATCAATAAATGTAATTCATCACATCAATAGACTCAAAGATAAAATCATATGATCATCACAATAGATTCAGAGAAAGCATTCAACAAAATACAGCACCCTTCATGTTCAAAACAGTAGAAAAACTAGGGATAACAGGAACATACCTCAACATTGTAAAGGCTATCTATGCTAACTAAGCCCCAGGCCAACATCTTCTAAATGGAGAAAAATGAAAAGCATTCCTTTTAAAAACTGGAACAAGACAGGAATGCCCTCTTTCCCACTTCTATTCAACATAGTCCTTGAAACTTTAGCCAGAGCAATTAGATAAATGAAAGAAATTAAAGGGATACAGATAGGAAAAGAAGAACTCAAATTATCACTATTTGCAGATGGTAATTGCAGGTAAGTGGATGGATTTGGATAAAATAATGCTAAGTGAAGTAAGCCAATTCCAAAAAAACAAAGGCCAAATGATTTCTTTGATATGAGGATGCTTACTCATAATGGCAATGGGGGTGGCATGGGAGGAATGAAGGGGCTTTTAAATAGATCAAAGGGGAGGGAGGTGAAAGGAGGGGGCAAGGGAGTAGGAATAAGGTGGAATGAGTTAGACATCATTACCCTAAGTACATGTATGAAGACACAAATAGTGTGAAAATACTTTATGTAGAACAAGTGACTTAAAAATTGTGCTCTATGTATGTAATATGAAATGAAATGCATTCTGCAAGCATGTTTAACAAATTAGAATAAATAAATAATTCACTTAAAAAAGATATAAACCCCCTCACAATAAAAAAGACTAAGTGATAGTTAATTCTGAATATGACTATGGGAATAACACGCTGAGATAGAGAGTGGAAATTACCATTGGATATAAAGAAAAGGATTCTGGATGTTGCCTATTTGATCTTCAAGTAAAGAAGAACTATGATATGGTATTGATTCATAAGAACAGTCAGGCTAAGGGCAGGGGTGAATTGCATAGCTGGGTAACGTGTTTCAAATAGTGATTATTTGGGTTAATTCTTTTTCTTTTTTCTTTTCCTTTCTTTCTTTTTCTTTTTTCAATAGAGGGAACTGCATGTGGGGGTAATTTACCACTGAGCTAGATTCCCAGTCCTTTTTTTTTTTTTTTTTTTTAATTTTGAGATGGAGTCTCACTTAATTGTTGAGGCTATCCTCAAACTTGCAATTCTCCTGGATCAGGCTTCCTGAATCCCTGGAATTACAGGCATGTGCCACCACACTCAGATAGCGGTGATTAAATGGAAAGGAGAGGTTTTCATGATTTTGATGTGGTTGTGACAAGAAAGGACAACAACAATCTCTGGGAACTATGGCAAACAAAATTAATAGCATCAGTTAGTAAAAATGAAGAAGAGAATTTGCACGGGGTATGCCCAGCTTCAAAGTGCATGCTCTTAAGGACTACAGCATGCAACATGTTTTCTCCACGCTACTTGTTTCATTAGGAAGTGACTGTTTTCCTTCAAAGGGAGAGCATATGATCACATCCCTGGATGTGCTTCATAAAAATTTAAAACTATAGATCGTTAACAGGAAACCACACAGAATTAAACCATCACAGAGAGAGTTCATTCACTAAGGAATGTGTAACAGTTTGTTCTAGTCAGCTTTTCTCTCACTGATACCAAAATACCTGTCAAGAATAACTTAGAGGAGGAAAAGTTTATTTGGGACTTCAGAGGCTTCAGTCCATTGCTCTGGGTCCAAAGTGAGGTAGCATATCATGGGGGAAGGACCCAGTGACCGAAAGCCATTCAGCTTATTGTGAGGTCAGGAAGTGGAGAGAGAGTCAGAGAGAGGAACAACAACCCTTCTGTGGCATGTCATCAGTGACCCACCTCCTCCAGCCATGTCCCACCTGCCTACAGATACCAACTAGTCAGTTCATTCAAACTAGGATGGACAGATTAGTTTATTGCTTTCCTGATCCAGTCATTTTACCTCTGAACATTCTTGCATTGTCTCACTCATGAGCTCTTGGGGAGGTCACCTCATACCTGAAATGTAACAGGTAAACATAGAATTTCAGAAGTCAGAATCATTTTGTAATGTAATGAGTATATTCAATTAGACAATATGATTGTTTTTTATTTAAATTTGAGAGCATTGTATCACCAGGTTTTAATACAGCTTCTACTAAAAACTCCTTTCTTTCCCTTAAAACATCAATTATTATTCTTTTCTGATAGAAAAATTGCAGACAGACATATAGTTTTAAGAGGATAGCAAAAATACAATTTCTTTTAGTGGGTTGCAAATGTAAAACTTGGAATACAAGTTAAAATTATCTAGTGAAATAACTTTAAAAAATAACAACCAATATATGGTAATTTTGATTCTACTTGCAAAGTTGCTAAGCTTCTGCTAAGTCTTGGGACAAAGTTATAAATACCTACAACTCACTAACACCACATTGTCAAAAAAATGACAATATTAAATAATATCACTTGAAGTCTGCCAAGATACATTATATTTTGAACATAAAAACTCCATGCATGTGTGTTAATATTTAAAAATTTGCAAACTTTCCATTAATTAATAATTTGTCTAGTATTCTTTATAGCAATAAATTACTACATAATAAATTATGGTAATACATATATATATAAGTGAAAACAACATATAAAAGTGCAATAAACTTTACATTTTGAGTTCATGTAGTAGTATTTATAAATACAGTAATATGAAAGTACATTTATTTCTATATGTAAAACAAATATTGAAAATCCCATCCACGTACACTTTGTAATATGCTTTTGCATTCCTCTTTAGTCAAAAAATTCATTCTTTGTCTGGAATTCTATTGACTAATGCCATGTGGTCTCTACAGCATTTTTATTTTATCAAAAAGGTTCATGTTTTCTGGGTGCAGTGGCATGTGCCTGTAATCTCAGGGGCTCAGGAGGCTGAGTCAGGAGGATCATGAGTTCAAAGCCAGCTTCAGAAAAAGAGGCACTAAGCAACTCAATGAGACCCTATCTTTAAATAAAATTCAAAATAGGGTTGGGGATGTGGCTCCGTGATCTAGTGCCCCTGAGTCCAATCCCCACTACCAAAATAATAATAATAATACTAATAATAATAATAACAATATTTTTAATGTCTTGTAAGTAGAATATTTTTGAATGTCTTGTGATTACCTAGTGTTCGAAATTTTCAATTACATTGAATATTGCTGAGGAGCACAAGGTATTTCTTAAATGCAGTCAATCTATTCTCATTTGCTTGGTAGAATAAATTATTCCTTATCATAAGAAGGAGGGGAAGAAGTGAGGAATGGAAGAAGAGAGGAAAGGAGGGAAAGAAAAGGGGAAAGGAAAGGAGAGACAATACAAAGAGCATTTCTGATTCCAGAGTGAAACATAGTATATCATGCTGTTTTTGTTACTACAGCTCTGTAGTATAATTTCAGAGCAGGTATTTTGATGCCTTCTGCTTCTCTTTTCTTACTTAGTATTGCTTTGGTTATTCTGGGTCTTTCATTCATTCAAATGAATTTAAGAATTGTTTTTTCTAATTCTTTGAAGAATGTCATGGTATTTTGATGGAGATTGCATTAAACATGTATATTGCTTTGCTTGTGGGAGTATGGCCATTTTGACAATATTAATTGTGCCTATCCAAGAACATGGGATCTCTTTCATCCTCTAAGGGTCTTCTTCAATTTTTTCAACGTCTTATAATTTTCATCTTAGAACTCTTTTATGTCCTTGGTTAGGTTAATTATGAAGTATTTTATTTTATTTTATTTTATTTAGGTTATTGTGAATGGGATGATTTTCCTGATTTCTTCCTTGGTTAAATCACTGTTGGAGTTTTGGAAATTTAATGATCTATGGGTGTTGATCTTGTATCCTGCTACTTTGCTGAATTCATTATAAACTCTAGATGTCTTCTGTGGAGGATTTTTGATCTTCCAGATATAGGATCATGTAATAGGCAGAGATAGTTTGGACTTTTTTCCAATTTTAGTCTTTTGATTTCCATTCCTTGCCACACTGTTCTGGCTAATGTATCAACAACTATATTGAATAGGAATGTTGAGAGTGGACAGACTTGCAGACTTGTCTTATTCCTAAATTTACTGGAAATGCTTTTAGTTTGTTCCATTTAGTATAATGTTGGCTTTGGGTTTGTCCAAAGTGGTCTTTATGATGTTGAGTTAAGTTCCTTTGATCCCTAGCTTCTCCAGTGCTTTTTAACATGAATGGGTGTTGGATTTTATCAAAGGACTTTTCTGCATCTATTGAGAGATCATGTGATTATTGTCCTTAATTCTATTAAAGTGATATATCAAATTTATTCATATTTTTGTATGTTGAACTAGCCTTGCATTCATAGAATGAAGCCCACTTGATCAACGTGTATTATATTATATTATTTATTTATTTATTTAATTATTTTTATGGGTTGCTGAGGATTGAACCCAGTGTCTTATCCATGCTAGGCAAGTGCTCTACTACTGAGCTACAACCCCAACTCAATCATTGTATATTACCTTTTTGATGTGTTTCTCTGGATGTACACAAAATAGGGTCATACCATTTGTGTCTTCACACATGTACTTAGGGTAATGATGTCCATCTCATTCCATGATATTTCCTACTCCCATGCCCCCTTCTTTCCCCCCCTTCCCTTTGCCCTATTTAGAGTTCTTCTATTCCTCCATGCTGCCCCCACAATCCCCTTATGAATCAGCATCCTTAAATCAGAGAAAACATTTGGCATTTGGTATTTTGGGATTGGCTTACTTCACTTAGCATTATGTTCTCGAACGCCACCCACTTACCTGAAAATGCCATGATTTTATCACTTTTAATGCTGAGTAATATTCCACTGTGTATATATATACCATGTTTTCTTTATCCATTCATCTACTCAAGGGCATCTAGGTTGGTTCCACAGTTTAGCTATTATGAATTGTGCTGCTATAAACATTGATGTGGCTGTTTCCCTATAATAGTATGTTATTTTTAAGTCCTTTGGGTATAAACAAAGGAGTGGGATTCTGGGTCATAAAGTGGTTCCATTCCCAGTTCTCCAAGGATTCTCCATACTGCTTTCCAGATTGGCTGCACCAACTTGCAGTCCCACCAGCAATGCATCCTCACCAACACTTATTGTTGTTTGTATTCTTAATAGCTGCCATTCTGACTGGAGTGAGATTAAATCTTAGTTTTGATTTGCATTTCTCTAACTGCTAGAGATGTTGAACATTTTTTCATATATTTGTTGATTGATTGTATATCATCTTCTGAGAACTGTCTGTTTGGTTCCTTGGTCCATTTATTTATTGGGTTATTTGTTGTTTGGATGTTAAAATTTTTGAGTTCTTCTAAATAACTTCTGTATTTTTGTAGTATCTGTTGTGATATTTCCTTTTTCATCATATATGTTAGTAATTTGAGTTTTCTCTCTCCTTCTCTTCATTAGCATGGCTGAGAGTTTGACAATTTTATTTATTTTTTCAAAGAACCAATTTTTTGTTTTGTCAATTTTTTCAATTGTTTCTTTTATTTCAATTTCATTGATTTCAGCTCTGATTTTAATTATTTCCTGTCTTCTGCTGCTTTGGGTGTTGGTTTGTTCTTCTTTGTGTAGGGCTTTGAGATGTAATGTTAGGTCATTTATTTGTTGACTTTTTCTTCTTTTAGGGAATGAGCTCCATGCAATGGACATTCCTCTTAATACTGCCTTCATAGTGTCCCAGATATTTCGATATGTTGTATCAGTGTTCTTATTAACCTCTAAGAATTTTTTAACCTCTTCCTTGATATCTTTTGCAACCCATGGTTCATTCAGTATCATATTATTTAGTCTCTAGGTTTTGGAGTAGCTTTTATTTTTTATTTTATATTGATTTCTAATTTCATTCCATTATGCTCTGATAGGATACAGGGTAATTGTCGCCGCCTGCAGCAATTGCCGCTTGCAGCAACGATACCACGGGAGAAAACTCAGAGGCAGACTGGAAATGAAAAAGTTCTTTTATTCTTCTTTTTCTAACTTCTCTCTCCGGCTCCAACAACCTCTCCAACTCCAACCACCCCTCTAACTAACCTTACCCTTGTTAAATACATTTTGCCCTAACAAGGACAAGTGTTAACAGCTCGAGCTTACAGGTGCGTCACACAGTGTTCACGGGCATAAAAAGATTCTTAGATAAATGCATGAATATCAGGTGAAAATACTTGAACACCTTTATGGCGCTCAGCTAACCGCCATCTTAGCTATCCTCAATTAGGGCTCTTACAGGTAATATCTCTACTTTTGTAGTATTTTCTATGAGTTGCTTTGTGGCCTAATATATAGCCTATTTTAGAGAAGGATCCATGTGCTGCTGAAAAGAGAGTGTATTCACTCATTTAAGGATAAAATATTCTATATATGTCAGTTAAGTCTAGTTATTGATTGTATTATTGAGTTCTATAGTTTCTTTGTTCAGATTTTGTTTGGAAGATCTATCCAGTAGTGAAAGAGGTGTTTTAAAGTCACCCAGAATTATTGTTTTGTGGTCTATTTGACCCTTGAACTTTACTATTCAGACACCTCAGTCCTCAATATCCTAATTCATGCAAAGTACTTGGTTTCACATATGTTGGGGATGTGAAGGCGGGAGAATAGAGCAAGAGAAGAAAAAGGATTTTTGAAGGAAGAAATAAGGATTGTTCTCCTTGGAGATCAGTATCTTTCCTTCTCATCAATAGGTGGGATTATCTGTTAGCTTCACCCTCAGGATGGTGAGGGTTACCAGGGTGAGAGGGTTTGTTTTTGGTGCAAGGCATCTGGAAGTGGGGTATGGCACCTGCTGGTCCCCAATGAGAGACTGGACCCCAAGGATCTCCTTTGGGGTCTGCTCGTGTGATGTGGGCTCCTGGTCTTATCTCCTTATCTCACCTGAGACCTCACATTTCCTGGTCTCTAAATTAGTCTCTAAACTGTATCTCACTCCCCCCCCCCCCCCCCCGCTTTTCTACTACCTAATCTGGACCTTTCTCTCTGGAGGTCTTGTTGCACACCTGTCTTAGAGAGCTATTTTGTATTGGGCAATCACTGTGCTGGGTTAGTGGCTGCTGGGGAGAGGGGGCGTTGGGAACTATGGTACCTGCCCAGCCGGTGTTCTAAACTGGGAGTTGCCCCAACTAAAAATGGTGACAAAAGTGACCCAAGATGGAGGTAGCTGCTTTCAGTGATGGGGTGTCAGGTCGGGTGGGGAAACTGGGCGGTGGCCTTGCGTGATGTGTTCAGAAATAAGCTCTGTGACATGCATTGTTGTGGCTGTCCTGTCGGCTGTCTTCAGAGCCTGTGCAATGTTGCCAGTGCAGGGTAGGCTATTGAAGACAGGGGACCAAGGCAGTGGCTGCAGAGTCCCAAGATGGAGGTGAGTGGGGAGCCCCTTGTTGGTAGATGGGGGTCTACACAGGAGTGGCAGCCAGAGTTACTGAACGTGGGTAGCAGCTGGGTGTCCTGTGTGGGAGCAGTGTCCGGGATTTCTGTGCCCAGGAGCCCTGTGCGGGTGCTTGGGCACCCAGAAGTCCTGCCTGGGCGAGTAGTTGGGAGTCCTGCTCTGATGCTGAGGCCTGGAGCCCTTTGTGGGCACAGCAGCCAAGATTCCTGCGTGGAAGCAGCTGTTGGGGGTGGTGTCCTCTGTCACTCACAGAGAAGCTGTATTCCCACTACTCGAGTCCCAGGTCAGGGAGCAACACAGAATGCTGCCTCCCTCTGGCCCACCCTTGAATTCCCTCTTATTTATGATTTTTGCCTCTATGTTCATCAGGGATATTGGCCTATAGTTTTCTTTCCTTGATATGTCTTCATCTGGTTTGGTATTGGGGTTATACTAATTCTATAAAAAGTATTTGGGAGTGTTCCCTCCCTTTTAATTCTGTGGAATAATTTGAGAAAGACTAGTCTTAGTTATTCTGTAAAGGTATGGTAGAACTCAGTTGAGACTCCATCATGTCCAGGACTTTTCATTTTGGGAAGGCTTTGAATTGCTTTTTCAATATCATTTGATGTTGGTCTGTTTAGCATATCTGTATCTTCCTAATTCAACTTGGACAGGTCATATGTGTCTAAAAATTTGTATATGACTTCCAGATTTTCCAGTTTATTGGAATATGGATTTTCAAAATAGGTTTTAACATTCCTGTGGATTTCAGAAGCATCTGTGGTGATATCTCCTTTTTGATTTCTGATCTTGTTGATTTGCTTCTTCTCACCCTTTATTTTTGGTTAGTTTGGCTAAGGGTTTGTTAATTTTCTTTATATTTTCAAATAACTAACCCTTCATTACATTGATCCTATATATTGTTTTCTTATTCTCAATTTCATTTATTTTTGCTCTTATCTTAATTATTTCTTCTACTGGTTCCAGGGTTAGTTTATTCTTTTTCTAAGGCCTAGAGATGAAGCATCTGCTTATTTATTTGGGATCTCTCTAATTTTTTAATGTAGGCACTCAGTGCTATGTATTTTTCTCTTAGAACTGATTTCAAAAAGTCCCAGAGATTTTGATATGTTCTGTCTTTGTTCTCATTCATTTTAAAGAATTTCTGGATTTCTATTCTCATTTCTTCTTTGATCCATTCTTCAAATAAAAGAATATTGTTCAATCTCCATGTGTTTGTGGTTTCTTTGATTTTTCTTGGTGTTGATTTCTAGCTTAATCCATTATGATCTGATAGGATACATGAGATTATATCAAATTTTTGTATTTGCTAATATTTTCTTTGTGGCCTATAATATAATCTATTATGGAAAAAAATTTCATTTGCAGCTAAGAAGACAAATTTAGCTGTTTGGGGGTAGAATATTCTTTTTTAAATTTTTTTTTAATTCTATGTTGTTGTATGTGATAACAGAATGTGTTACAATTCATATTACATATATAGAACACAATTTTACATATCTCTGGTTGTATAAAAAGTATATTCACACCATTTGTGTCTATATACTTGTACTTAGGGTAATGATGTCCGTGTCATTCCACCATATTTTTTACCCCCATTTCTCTTCCTTTTCCTTCCCTCCCCATGGTCATGTCTTCCTTCCTTCCTTCCTTCCTTCCTTTCTTTCTTTCTTTCTTTCTTTTTTTTTTCAAAGAAGAGTTTTTATTTTGGAACAAAATTATCCAGTTTGGAGCCAGACACAGAACAAAGCATGATAGCCCAGACTGGAAAAATACTACACACTTGGGTGAGGAAATTCTTTCTGATAAAAAGCAAGTCAAGGCTCTGTTTTTATACCAGAGGATGGTGGGTATGGCCAAAAGTTCTTCAAGGGGTGGAGTCTATTTCTCTATTGCTTGATGTTGGCTGGCCTTATTTCTTATTAAGGCCAATAAAATATGGCACATGGGACCCTGGGAGACTGCCCTCAGGAGATCTAGCTCATGCTGTCACTTCTTGGGGGAGAGGCCTTATTAGAGCTGCCACTCCATGGGGGAAGCCCAAGCAGCTGCATGGAGAAGGTCACTGAAGGAGCACCAAGACCCCCTGCTAGGAGGCAGAATCCCCATGGTCCTTTCTAGAGTTCATCTAATCCTCCTATACTCTCTGTCCTAACACCAGTATGAATCAGCCTCATTATATCAGAGAAAACATTCAGCATTTGGATTTTTGGGACTGGCTAACTTCACTTAGCATTATATTCTCCAACTTCATCCATTTACCTGCAAATGCCATTATTTTATTATCTTTTATTGCTGAGTAATATTCCATTATTTTCACCACATGGATGTCAGATAGAGCACTAATCTCTAGAATATATAAAGAACTCAAAAATCTTAACATAAAAAAAAAAAAAAAAAATAACCCAATCAATAAATGGAACAGGGAACTGAACAGACAAGTTCTCAGAAGATGATATACAATCAATCAACAAATATATGAAAAAATTTCAATATCTCTAGCAATTAGAAAAATGCAAATCAAAACTACTCTACGATTTTATTTCACTCCAGTCAGATAGCAGCTATTAAGAACACAAACAAGTGCTCACTTCAGCAGTACATATATCAAAATTGGAATGATACAGAGAAGATGAGCATGGTCCCTTAGCAAGGATGACATGCAAATTCATAAAGCATTCCATATTTTTCAGCCTAGGTGCCCTTCAACAGATGAATGGATAAAAAAAAAAAAATACAGCATATAAACCCAATGGAATATTACTCAGCTTTAAAGAAGAATGAAATTATAGCATTTGTTGGTAAATGGATGGAGTTGAATAATATCATGCCAAGTGAAATAAGAAAAAAAAAAAAAAAAACTAAATGTTTTCTCTAATATGTGGATGGTAATTCACAGTAAGGAAGCAGGCACTAGGAAAGAATAGAGTTGCCTTAGATTAGGGAGAGGGGGAGTGAAGGGAGGAGAGGGGAGGGGATATGGGGATAGCAAGGATAGTAGAATGAAACATACATTATTCTTTGTTAATATATATATGTACATGTGTGTATATATATATGTATATATATGTATAAATATATATATGACTGCATGACCAATGTGATTCTACAACATGTACAATCAGAAAGATAAGAAATTATATCCCATATATGTATGATATGTCAAAGTGCACAAATGCATTCTGTTGTCATGTGTAACTAATAAAAACAAATTTTAAAAAAAGGGAAAAAAAAAAAGAATACAAACAACAATAAGTGTTGGCGAGGATTCGGGGAAAAGGGCACATTCATACATTGCTGGTGGGACTGCAAATTGGTGCAGCCAATCTGGAAAGCAGTATGGAGGATCCTTGGAGAACTGGGAATGGAACCACCTTATGACCCAGCTATCCCACTCTTCGGCGTATACCTGAAGGACTTAAAAAGAGTATACTATTACAGGGACACAGACACATCAATGTTTATTGCAGCACAATTCACAATAGCTAAACTGTGGAACCAACCTAGACACCCTTGAGTAGATGAATGGATAAAGAAAATGTGGTATATATACACAATGGAATATTACTCAGCAATAAAAGAGAATAAAATAATGGGGTAGAATATTCTGTAGATGTATTAGATTTATTTGTTTAGGTTGCAGATATCTTTATTCATTTTTTTGTTTTGATGACCTGTCTATTGGTGATAAGGATGAACTGAAATCCCCCCGTATTATTGTGTTGAGATCTATGTGGAATTTAATGTCATGGAATGTTTTTTTCCATGTAGTTGAGTGCATTGACATTAGGGCAAAAATTTTGACTAAGGTTATATATTCCCATTAGATTTCTCCCTTTAGTAGGGCTTCTTTGTCTCTTCTGATTAATTTTTGCTGAAATCTACTTTGTCAGATATTAAAATAGCTAATACTGCCTGTTTTCTTAGTCCATATGCATGGAATAATTTTTCCTATCCTTTTACCTTCAGCCTGTGGGTGCCTTGGCCTATAAGATGAATCTGATGTAAACAGCATGTATTTAGATTTTGGTTTTGGATTTAGTCTGCTAATCTGTGTCTTTTCATTGGAGTTCACACCATTGACATTCAACATTAATATGGATATGTGTTTATAGTTTCTTGCCATTTTGTTTTTATGGTATATTTTATCCTATCTTGATTCTCATTTAGTGGATTATTCTTATATTGAATTTCCTCTGTTGATTGGCTTTTGGAATTTTTTTTTTTTTTTTTTTTTTTGGTTACTCTGTGTGAAGTTTACCTTTGAGTATGCTTTGTAATGCTGATTATTTGGTGCTTGTGAAGTTTGTTAGTTTATCCTTGTCATGGAATGGAATGTTTTTATTTTTCCTTCAAATTTGCAAATGAATTTTGCAAATATATAGTATAGTAACTTTGGTTGATAGTTGTTTTCTTTTAGGAATTGGAATATCTCATTCCAGGACCTGCTTGATTTTAGGGTATGAGCTGAGAAATCAGAAGAGAACCTTATAGATGTACCCCTAAACTTGACCTGATGTTTCTCTCTTGCCTCTTTTAACATTCTTTCCTTGCTTTCTATGTTAAGCATTATGATTATGATATGTTTTAGTGAGTTTCTAATTTGGCTGGATCTATTTGGGATCCTATAAGTTTTCTGTATGTGGATGTCTAATTTCTGATATAGGAAAAGTTTTCTAATTGAAAATTGTCCTTTGTCTTTAGTTTGTATCGCCATGTTCTCTTCTATCCCAATGATTCTCAGGTTTGGTCTTTTAAAGATGTCCCCGAGTTCTTTTATATTCTGGTCCTTTTCTATATATTTTTTCCATTACTGCCTTTTGTGCACTCAAGATCATATACCCTGCCTTCAAGGGCTGAGGTTCTATTTTCTACATTATCTAGTCTGTTAGTGATGCTTTCAAGTGAGTTTGTATTTGATTGATCTTGTCTTTCATCTCTAGGGGTTCTGCTTGGTATTCTGTCACTATTTCTATTTCTTTATTAAAGTTGTCATTCATCTCTTGTAATTGCACTCTTAATTCTTTCCTTAGATCTTCTTTTAGTTCATTGAACATTTTGAAAATTATTTATTTAGAATATTTATTTAGAATAAAATTATTTATTTAGAATTCTCTGGGTTTTCATGCACCTCACTATCAGTGAGTTTCTCTGTTGTGGAACTGAAAAATTTGGAGGTGATTTGTTTGCCTGTTTTCTTATGCTTTTAGAGGTCTTGGTTATGCACATCAGTTGAAATGGATTCCTCTTTTTTTTTTTTTTTTTTTTTTTGGTCCATGTCATTTTGAGTGTAATTGTTTTATTTTGTTTTTTTCTGGGGCTTCCCTCTGATTTTTAGTCCCTTCTTTGGTTGTTCCTCCTTGGGTCTTTATTGATTGTTTGGCGTGTTTGTTTCCTCCTTTCTTTGAGTTGGAGTGATGGAGGGAATGTTTTGTTCAGCAGGAGAATCTCTAACCATGAACTTTAGTGTCCCTGTAGGTTCCAGAACCTCACAGTAAACAATAGTAACAATGATTGCACACAACAAACAGTAAACAGTATTAAAGTAAATACTCAGATCCTACTATGATGTCTTCAAATTAATTGCCACCAATAAAGAGGAATGATGGATTCAGCAATTGTTATCAGTGAAAACAATAATAGTGGAGTAGCTTTGGCTTTAAAAAAAATTAAAAAAAAAAAAAAAAAAAAAAAAAAAACAAAAAAAAAAAAAAAAAAAAAAAAAAAAAAAAAAAAAAAAAAAAAAAAAAAAAAAAAAAAAAAAAAAAAAAAAAAAAAAAAAAAAAAAAAATTAAGCAAATAGTGGATGTCAACTATTTCATCCACAGCAATAATGATTGTATTAGTATTAATGGTGGGGGCAGGAATTATATAAACCACTTCATTCTAAATGATGGTAAAAATACAGTTAATTAGGGGAAAAGGAAATGTGTTGGGAAGTTAGAAAAAACTTCACAACTTCAGAAACTGAAAAGAAATAATGCAGAAGAGAAGTAGCAAGTGATTTTTATACAGATGGGGGGAAAATAGAACAGCAAGTTATTGGGAAAGAGGGAGAGGGAACTCGAGAATTTGGATGATAGTAGTAGAGTATTGAAAGGGAAAACAAGAGGAATGAACACATGAAAATAATACAAAATCAAATGAAGATACACAACACAGTGAAACTGAACCCTCACAAGACAATGTTAGAAAAATATGATTACATTAAAAAATAAAAATGCTTAATATGAAAGAAATAAAAGACAAGTGTTTGTATATATGTCCCTGAATCAATCAGGACAGCCATAATCCACACATTCACCACAACCCCTCCCACACACAGAAGGAATAAAGAAATTATATATGTGTATATATATATATATATATATATATATGTATATACATTTATATGTATACACATAGAGGGCATACACACACATATTTAACATATATGTATAAATAATCCATAATCTTGGTGAGGATTGAAGGGACCTTCACTGAAGTGGTCAAAATATTTTACCACAATGGGTGTTTAATGTCTATGTCCAATAGGCTCATTCCAAATTTTTTTGAGTGAAGTACTGATAAAAGAAGGGACATGGGACATTAATCCCTTCCTGTGTTGCTCTCTGAGTTACCAGTTGAGGTGGCCTAAGATTGAAGCCATTTGATAGAAAACTCAGTTTCCTTTCTTACCAGTATGAGGTGGGATGGGTTAAAGACCTACACTCAGTTTGTTTTGACCCTTTGGACAAGTTTGTTGCATTCCCACGTTATCACTCCTGCAGTGATCTGTGAGGGGGTTACAGCAAGTGTGGTGATCTAGTCAGGTCTTAGGTCAAATCAAGCTTCATTGAGTCCTGCCCTCTCTGGAGAGATAGATTAACCTGCTCATAGGGCTAGACTGGCCCATCAGGTCAGTGGGTTTGGTTCTCAGGTGCTTCCCAAGAAATCCAATCATGGGCAATGGGGCTGATCCTGCATACCCTTTTTGTAGGAGCCCAGCATTCCTAGAAGTAGTTCCTGAGTGTATTCACCCCTGCTCCGACTCCTGGCCAGGTTCAGGTGGTCACATGAGCCACCAGATACAAATCTTCCCTTTCTATTTCTGACATGAATCCCCATAGTCTACTCCATGCCTGTTTCTCTCACATCTGGCCAAGCAAAGCCCAGGTCCTTGTTTGCACCTGCCAGGATATTGTGGCTGTGTGTGTGTGTGTGTGTGTGTGTGTGTTCGCGCGCGTGCACGCACGGGCAGCTCTCCCAGGTCCCACAGATACTGCAGGGTGGGCTCACTCCATGAAGGCTCCCACCTTCGGTCTCTGAAGCCAGTTTAGCATCCAAGTATGCTTGTCAAGGACCAGCACAGAGTGATGCCCTTTGTGGCAGATAAGTTTAGGCAGTGTGTTTGACCTTAGGTTTCTCAGCATGAAAACAAATCAGCTTCCTCTACTCCCTCTCCCTCTCCTTTGTCTATAGCAGGTCTGCTCTGGCGGCAGCTGCCAGCAATGGGCTCTTCTGTTTGCTTTATTGTATCGAAATTTCTGAGTCCCTATGCCTCTTTGAGCGTCCAATATTAAATTTTAGTGAAATCTCTCTTTTACCCACCCCATGCCCAGTGCTTTGGTCTTATGCCATGGTGCAGCTTGGAATGCAGCTTCTACTCCACCATCTTCAGACTCCTCTCTGTAAAATCTTTATTGATCTCTTGATTGCGCCAAGAGGAGATGTTGATTGACCTGTATCATCTAGAATTGTGCTAGTACAGCCTATGAAGTTTCAAGAATGACAACATTTTCTAACAATGCATTTCTCAAACTGTACCTGTCTTTAATGTGTATTTTTTAGGTGTTCTTTAACAATTCTTTGAAAAATTTTCAAAGGTTTTCTTCACCTATGAAGCAGTATTCTCTATCATTTTCACCAAATTCCCCATGATAATTGTGAAACCATTAGACATCTTGAAAGATAATAAATTTGAAAGACATTTTGTACTTAATCTTTTTGCTGTTGTTGTTTTGTTTTATTTTATTCCTCTGGGGGCATCATTCAGGGGTGAGTGATTATTTCATTGTTAATATTTGCAATTGCTGTTGAGTTGTACCTTACTTACCTATAGCACAAATAAATCCATCATTAACACACAACCTTAAAAATTTAAACTTTTTCATTGACACACAATATTTGCGTATATTTATGAGGTACAATATGATATTTTTATTCATACAAGCATGTAGAAGAATCACATGTATATTCCACTCTCTTTGATGCTCCCTACCCTCCATTTTTTGTACAAATTCTTTTGGCTAAGGAAAAATTTTTACTCAGAATTGTGAGTTAATTATCCTGCCTAGTCTTTTGCCAGGATAAGATTATATAATTCACACCAGTGTTCTTAGGGGTGTGGTCAAGGAATTTTAGAATTGGAACTAGGGGAAACCAGGGTTTACTTTCCTATATCAGACCTGGAAGTATTAAAGTTCATGTTTATAATATCACGAAGAAAGAATTTGGTGGGGAATTAAATTAACGGAGAGGAGCATGGACAAATCAGAGACAAATTGATAGAATTCTGATTAATTTTATCCTTGGTTTAGGAATCCTTGACACTCACCTATCTTCTGCCAAATTTATCATTACACTATGGTATAGTACTTTATATAAATTCTTCTGTAAAAGAAGAATAAGTTATAGATCAAAATACAAGAAGTTCAGGTAAGTGTATTTTGACTATTTTTCTGGCCAGCAAATCTGTTACATTGTGTTGTTTCTAAAACTCTTATTAGAATATATTCTATTTATTTTAAGAGTGTAGTTCTTCCAGTACTGTGCTTAATTAAAGGGCTTGATTAAGTGAAATTGTGACAGCTTGCCCCTTCCCTGATTTAATTCCAAATGTCAGAGTATATTGGATTGCAACTATTTCTGGTACTACTTAAAAAATAATGGTTTATTTTACTCCTTTTACCAGTACTTTTATTGCTCTTCTTTTAATCAAACTTCCTATGTACTTATATGAGCTATTACATACTAAAGAATTGAACATTTTATGTAAATCATTATTGTTGTATTTTTACACTACTACTTCAATGGAGACCTAAAAACATACTATGTATTAGTAGCTTTTATAGCTGAACAACTCAAAAATCATGATTTGTCAGAAGTGATTGTAGGGATTACATAGAATGATGGATACTTTATATGCTCACAACTGGCTGGCATTGCACTCCAGTATATTTTTCACTTTCTGGCATAAGTATCTGGTAAGATGATAATAAACAAATTTGCTTTTGATGTCCAAATTGCTAAAGTAAAACCCTGAGTTTAACAACTGCAGGGATGCCAATTGATATGGCTATAAACATTAAGCAGAGTGAACACTTGAGTAGGCATTGAATCCATTAATAGATTATGCCTTAATGATGAACAAAATTCTCATTGGCTTAAAATATTAATAATTTATTTTTTACCTGTGCTACAAGAGGGGTACCTCATTATATGTTAGAATAGCAAAATACCATACTGCAATATGACACCAAGGGTGGAAAAGGATACGGAAGAGAGAAACCTCCCACAGTACTCCAGAGCATAAACTGTTACAGCCATCCTGGAAAGCAGTGTGGCATTATTTACTGAAATTAAGTGTGTGTTTGCTTCATGGTTCAGCAGTTCCATTTCTCTGTATATATCCCAGAGAAAGTCTTCCAAGATATATAAGAATGCACACATAATTTTGAGTAAAAGGGAATGATATTTATACAATAATACTCTATATAAATTAAAGCATTTATCTCCCAAATCCACTATGTATTTTACAAGAACTTACACATATTTAAGTAACTATATGAAACACAGCACATTTTTTTTTAAGAAAATAGGGAACAGGAGTAGTGATCAAAGTATATAAGGACATTTAAATATAAACACTATAATGGTCAAAGGGAAGGGAGGGGAAGGGAGGGAGCAGGGGGGAAGGGGGCAAAAAAAAAGAAAAAGTGGTTGAATAAGATGGATATCATTATTCTAAATGCATGATTGAAGACTTGAATGCTACGAATATACTTTGTATACAAACTGTTTTGTGTAAAAAGATGTTCTATATGTGTAGTATGAACTGTAATACTACTACTACTATAAATAAAAATTAAAAAATAAAAAATAGAAAATAAATTTTAAAAAATTTTTTTAAATCTCCAAAAAAATATAAAATGTTTTGTGTCCTTTTTTGTTTTTTTGTTTGCTTGTTTTTTTGTTTTGTTTTGTTTTGTTTTATTTCCTTGTGTTTTTTCCCCCCTCCAGTGCTTAGAATTGAACTCAGGGCCTTGGGCATGTTAGACAGGTGCTCTACCATTGAGCTCCCTACGTCCACCAAGTTAATCTAAATATTTTTAGAAAAGACTGTGAAATAAGGAATGAAACTCACTATATTCTTTGACTTGACATTAAATTAGGGGTTTAATAAAGATGAGGAGTATCAAAATAATCTCTAAAGACTTTATTTTTGTCTTAACCATTTTTTATTTATTTTGGCCAAAGTCAAAAGAAGTTTTTTATTTTGATGTATGGAAGTATTGGCGAATATATTTTCTGTACCTAGATTATTGATTCATTCATTTAATAATTGCAATTTAATTCTTACTTTCTACTATGCAACAAAAAATAAAAATGAATACAACTGTGGTTTTCTCCTTGTGCAGAGTTAACACAAGGAAAATAAGAAATTGCAATACTACTAATAGTAATAAGAATTAAAGATCAGCAAACTAAAATGTGATACAATAATTGATAAGATATCAGACTGGAGAGGAGTTGAGAGACTGATAAAGAAGAGAATTTGCAGAACTCATGTCCATGTTTGCAATGGAGATATGTGTATATCCAAGTACACAGCAACATCCTCCACTGTTTCTAATTTAACCACTTACCCATCCATCCATCCTTCCATCCAGTTATAGTCTACTAGTTCATGGTAAAACCATTTCCTGAGCACTGATATTTAAGTAACACACAGTATAACTAAAGTCCCTTTGTTAAGGAAAGAGACTTCAGCTGTGATGTCAGAATTTAGAGATGGTCTCTGCTTTGCCGTGGAAAACAAGGCAACTGAACTCCCTATTTTTCCTCTAAATATACACCTGATTAGATACACACTAGAAAGCTGAGAATAAGATATTTAGCCTTTGCCAACAGGAAATATTTTCTATAGGAGACAAATTTCATCATTGACTAAGATGCAAAATGGTCAGATGAAGTAAGTTTTAAATGATAATAACATTGAATCAATTTTTCCATCTGTCATCTACTTTGACACTAGCTGGCACTGAGACAGTTTTGTTTGCTTAAGGTTCATTTGTAGATCCTAAAACAGTTAAGTTTTATTAAATAACTGAGATATTTCTTTGGGGTTAGGGAAACAGGTTTGATTATGTAATGATCATAATCAGAACAAAACATGTGCATGAATATTGACAAATGTTTGAAACAGGAATAATGCACTCTTTGCTATTACAGAGCCCTGAGCCAAAAAGTTAAAAAAAGTATGTTCCCAATTTTACTTTAGTGAAATGGAGAAAGAAATGTATTCCATTTTCTATTGAGATTTTTTTAAACCGCTTTGAACATAGTTTTTCCTCTAAAACATATATTTTCTGACCTATTTCTAAATATTTTATCATATAATCATTGTTAGTTTTTCTTTTTACTTTTAATACTGTTAGCTGTAGAAAACAAGTGAATAAATACAACTTTAAAATATCAATATAAACTAATGCAAACAGTGTGTCTATGTATTTCTGGAAGTTTTTCTTTATATGCATGCACATATCTACCACATACACATGCACACGTTCTTTCCATATGCATTATATGGTTTTCAAAAACATGCTTTATAGTTAATATTTTTAGAGTATTTTCCAAGCTATAAAGTCAGCACTAACACATTATTTTTTATGGTATAACTGGTAGACTTCATGGTTCACAATGAATTATTATGGATTCCAGTAGCATTCTTAAAACTGCTCTATTGAGGTATTATTGGCATCTATAAAGTTATGCATAATTAACATAATTTGATGAGTTTGGAAATAAGCATTTATCTATGAAATCATCACTATTCTGAATGCCACAAGCATATTCATCACCTTCAAAAATTATTTCCTGCTTTGTTATTATTTTTAACAAACATAGACTTTGTATACACACACACACACACACACACACACACATAACACACATAACTAACACACTAATGAAGATAAAGAATTTTCTGTCTTCCCAGAAAATTGCCTTCTGCCACTTAGTGATAACTTTCTTCAACCACTTAATTTGTTCCTTCTGTCTCAGGCAACCACTGATATAATTTCTATCACTAGAGGTAACAGTTGTCCATTTTAGAAGTTTATGGAAATAGAATTGTATTTATGATTTTGCGTCCTGATTGTTTTCACTCAGAACAATATCTACGACTTTCAGCATATTACTACAGATATGTGAAGTTAATTTCTTTTTATGGCTGAGTAATGTTTTGCTACATAAATATATTGCAATTTGTAATCCATTTGTGATGTTTCCAGTTTGGAGCTATTTCAAATGAAGTTGCTGTGAGTATTTGAGATGTCTTTCATGAACATATATAACATTATATTTATTAGTTATGTTTTATTTATCAATATACTTGAAATTATTTTTCTAAGTTTAACCTGTCAAAATCAATTGTGTTATAGATGAACATGGGTTATTTAAATATTTGTACACATTCTTGATGGTTAACTAAAAATAAATTCCTAAAATTTTTATTGTTTGATCAAGAATGTTGTTCTATATTCATAAATGTGGCTTCAAAATTATTGTATGAGCTAAAAGTTTAGTCTTTATTTTTTCCACAGGTAGAAAGTAATTGAGTAATATAATTCCTTTTATTTCTTTCTGCTGTGTCAGAGATAGTATGTGGAAGTGTTATTTTGGGTGAAGCAGGAATCTTGTCCCCCATTCCTGTGTATTGTTGTTTGTTTGTATTAATTTAATTAACTATGACTGAATCTTTTAAATAATTATACACATATATTTGTGTTTCATTCCAATTGTATGCATGAGTGCATATGTATATAACCTTAAATATTTAAAGAATTAAAAACGAAATTTCTTGTGGTGAATATCTGTCATTTTTGGCTGTGTAGTATCCTTTATACATCCATTTCTTTTTAGGACCTCCCTTCCACATTTGGTGAGGTCTACATGGGCTGGTGAATATCTTAGATACCATTTTTTATTCACACAACAGTGGTACATAATGGTGGTATTTGTTGTAACATTTTGTGCGTGCGCACAACATAACAATATAATTTGATCAATATCATTACCCAGTATTTCCCCTTCTCTCCCCTGGATCTCACTTTCCTTCACTTAAGGAAACACCCAAATGATTAGGAGTTGGGTATCCCCTCTCCAGATACTGTGTCAGCAAGCAGAGACAAGAAATAGGAACCTCACCCAAATCATTTCTGATGTGGCAGCAGTGTCTCCATTGTCAAGTGTCACTGATATTCATTTTGCAAACATGGTGTTTATATTCAGAAGGTGTAGAAAGTGTGACTCATCATGAAAAAACAGTTCTGTGTGATCATTTTTGTTTGTTCCTTGCTGCTTGGATCTTCATTCTCAGGTCTATGCACAGTTTCTTAGAGCAACAAATTGTTATTTTAATGAATGTAAGTTTCTGTTTAAATAAACACCATATTACATTTTATTTTGTAAGGCAATTTTATTCATTTCTATACATTTCTTATTAACATTTTCTATTAGTTCTCTTATTACAGATAATAATTTATTCTATGACACAGGTAGGGAATACTATTTGTAAGTCTGTCAATATTATAACTTGGTTATGTTCTTAATTAGAGTAAAATTCTGTAAACATTACATATTTTACCTCAGATTGATGATCACACATATTGGTCAAAATCTTCTCCTTCTCTACATACAATTTCCCTATTGTCTTATATCCTTTTTTATCCTCCACTAGTTCACTTTAAATGTTGGATGAGAAAAAGCTTCTAATAAGGTCATTGTTAGGGAGCATTTCCTCTTGAGCTCTGAGGTGTGTAACCATCTTGTTAGTTGAATAACTATGAAGCCACCAAGGAGAGTCACTTTTCATACAACTCTCTTCCAATGGAGTGTTGAAAGTGACTGATACTTAAATGACTGCTTTCAAATATATTTTCATTAATTTCTGCTTTTTTATAGGCTCCTAAGAGTTTGGTGATAGAGTCAAAGATATCATTATTATATGAATTTGCAAGTGATATCATAAAATTTTGAGAAAAAAACAAAGTTTGTATTAGTTTGGAAATAAATATCAGGATTTTAGTTTTACATAATGCTATTGTTTTTGTAAAATTTTCTATGTGATAGTGTGCAATTTTGATTTGTTTCTTTCATAGCCCACTTGATTAAAAAGTGAATCTTAGAATTCTCCATTGTAAAGGTACTTGGTTTCTCTTTTCTTAGTAATGATTATTTCATAGAAAAAAAATTTAAAACTGTTTAAATATTCTTCCTCACACTTTAAGATTATTAATTCACCCTTTTATGTAATTATGGGTTCCTTATTTATTTATTTAGTTTGGTACTGGGGATTGGACCCAGGAGCACTCAACCACTAAGCCACATCACCAGCTCTTTTTAATTTTTTTTTTTTTAATTTTGAGACAGGGTCTTGCTAAGTTGCTTAGGGCCTTGCTAAGTTGATGAGGCTGGCTTTTAACTTGCAATCCTCTTGCTTCAGCATCTTGAGCCACTGGGATTGCAGGTGTGCATCACTGCATCTGGCTGTATTCTTATTTTGTTAAAAATATATTTTATTATCATTATTTTAATGCATAAGGTGGTCATTGATGCTAGCTGTAAGCTAGTTTCTGTGTCCTCCTTATGTTTCCATTGTTTTTTAATATGTCTTAGTTTTCTTGAAAAGTCATAAATTCTTCACCTTGCATTTTAACATCAATAGTCCCCAAAATAGCATTTCTCTAATGAGTTTAGTTTCCTCTGGTAGAGATTGGTAATTAGAAAGCAAGATCCTGGTGCAGGAATTGTTTGTTCCTACTGAAGTGTCATAGCTCTAAGAGTCTCTCACTGGACAGAGAGAGCAAATATGTATGTATGTCTGCATGTGTTTTTGTATATATACAGATTTGCATTTATATCTCCTGTCTATATCTATATGTTTATCATCTATACAATACTGCAAATTCACACCAATTCTTCAATTAGGAATCTACTCACAGAAAGTTCATTTTTATATTTTCCTTTTCCATGTTTGTAACTTGTTTCCCTAATATAGAAAAAGATGAGATTCCCACCATCACCACTACCCCCACACACACACACACATACACAGCATATACATTCATTAACACGCTTGGGTTTGGGCACTCCATGTAGAACATGCCCCATACGTGGACACTTGCTTCATGCTGCTCAAGTTAGCCTTCTTCCCTAGGCTTTCCCTACGTGGGTGTCCACTCTGCAGAGTTAGGTTCTGACACCCTCCACCAGTTCAGCATCACATGACAGCCCCCACTACAGAGTGATCCTCTTCATTTTGCTTAAGCTCTAATATTCTATTCTGGGTCTCTGTGGCTTCACCATTCTTCATGTGGAAGCCTAACTTAATAGTTACTGGAGTCAAGTTTCAAAAAGAAGAGGAAAGAAGGAAGAGGAAGAATAAGAGATACTACATTTTAGAGTGCAAAATGACCTTGGCAGTATGCTGAACAATACCTTTGTAATAGTTAATTTGATTATATTTGGTTTTTTATCTCCAGAATCACCGTATCTTACAGGGTTAAAAGAACTGTACTTCAGAGTTCTCATTTTTTATTTTTTTAGTTTGCAATAAGAATGGATCCAATTACAGAGACTACAATTATGAACAAAGTTTTGACCTGTGTAGTGAAATCCTCTGCGGAACAGGATCACAAGAGTTATAGCTGTAATAATAAAGCAATTGTTAATGCTGCTGAGAAATTAAAATGTAAGTATTAATGTGACACAATACATATTTCAGCAAAAGCTATAAAATTAATTTAAAATTATGAAAACAAAATAATATATCCATGCTAGAGTAATAAAAATGTTGCTTTTAGATAAAATAGAAAAAAGAGTGGGTAAAACTATTGAATATGTTTGAAAAAATCTACATTTAAAAAATAAACAAGATTAAAGCTCTAAGCATTCAGACCTTTAGGGCAAAGGCTGACCTATGGTTCCCAAATGAAAGGTAGTTGTCAATTCAAAACTGAGCATTTAACAGGCATCAGAATTCATTTCAGACTTAAAGATATTTTATATTCTTTTGCAATTACAGATTACTTTGCTTTATTTTAAGTCAATAATTTTTCAGTTTTTCCCTCCTTAAAGAAGAATGAGCAGTAATTAGTAGCATAAGAAGGAATATCTTCAGCTAATGGTAAAAGGATTAGGTAACAGTTTGAGCAGGATAAACCTTCCACCCACTGTGATACCTGTGAAAGCAAAGGGAGATAGTAATTGTGCAGGGCTTCAGACTAGAGACCTGAGAGGGTATTGGATAACCCAGTGGGTACTTTGTACCCATGTCTGGCTAGAGCATTTGCTATAGTTAGCACATCATGCCTGGTTCTTGGCTGGAGACTGCCAAGAAGGGTGCTTACAGCTCACAAAATAAAGATTCTGAATGAGGGCAGAGCTACTTCTTAGCTAATCACTATGTCCCTCTTACAGGAAAATACAAGTGTGGTGTCTCCACATCTACCACAACAGGACATTTTATTTGAATAACAACTTTTTAATAAATCACTATATCAATGCAATAGACACTCTCATTCACTATCATATGTCAAGCATTCATGATGTCATGATAAGTATAAGCCAATTATTTCTTTCCAGAAGTTTAAAATTTAATGACAAAAAGCAAAAGCAAGCCGGGCGCGGTTTAAAATCCCAGCACTTTGGGAGGCTGAGGCAGGAGGATCGCGAGGTCAAAGCCAGCCTCAGCAATGGCGAGGCACTTAGCAACTCAGTGAGACCCTGTCTCTAAATAAAATACAAAAAAGGGCTGGGGATGTGAAGAGGACGAGTGCCCCTGAGTTCAATCCCTGGTACCACAAAAAAAAAAAAAAAAAGCAAAAGCAGGAAGAAAGACAATTAAAATAGAATATGTCAGATATTATAATAAGGAAAATCTGCAAGAACAAGGATTGAGCCTTCAACTCAGGCTGCATATACTCCCAAGCCTTTGTAGAGTATATGAAGATAAACCAAAATCTAAAACAAGCAGAAAATATTCCATGTAGGTTAGACATAGGCTGAAATAAGGGTAAGTACAAAAATAAATTTTTGGAGTAAATATTAACTTGGATTTGTACTAATATATTTAGAACTAAAATCAGACTAGACATATCTATCCACCTTTTCTCAGGCCACAAATCATTAAAACTAATAATATACTTCTGCAAATTAAATATATGATAAATTAAAATATTGTATATATATATATTTTTTTAACTTTTTTATTTTTTACTTTTTTTTCTTTTTGTAGTACTTGAATGGAACTCAGAGTCTCAGACATGCTGGGCTAGTCAAATACTCTACTACTGAGCTACATCTCCAGCCCACTTCTTTTTCATTGTTTTTTTATCCTTAGAAAGAGTCACCCAGCCTGATCTGGAACTTGCAAACCTCCTGCCTCAGCCTCCTGAGTCATTGGGATTACAGGTGTGTGTCACCACATATGACTTGTCTTTTATTTTTCACTATCTAAAAACATCTTCTGTATTTACATAGACACTTTTTATAATGCTATAATGTTAAAAATGTTAATGTTAAAAATGTTCTAAATGTTAATCTAATAATAGTCACTTATTTTGGTACAGCTGAGAATATGAGTATCCATGATCAAAAATTGTCACTAATTTTTTTTATTAATTTTGATCTGACAAATACCATACAATTCTAATGAATTTGTGTGATAATTCAGTACAATATTCTGTAACTTCTAAGTTGTAAACTTTATTATTAAAAGCATTGTTTATTATTTCTCAGCTTTTCTATGTGAATAATGACCTTATGACCAGAAAGAACAAAACATAAAGAAGATAATTTTTGCAAAATTCTGAAAGACAGATTTGAGGGAAGGCAACACAATGAAAAAAAAAATATCTGCACTCAAGTGAGAAATGATAAACATCAAGAAGTTGTACTAAAAAGTTGCGAGCATTAGAAGAAAATTGTTTTAGATACAAACATTTATAATTTTAAGAAGTATGCTATGGTTTAGATATTAAGTGTCCCCTAAAAACTCATGTGTGAGACAATGCCAAAAGTTTAGAGATGAAATGATTGGGTTACAAGAACTTTAACCCAATCAGTGCATTAATCCTCTGATTGAGATTAACTGGAGGGTCACTATAGGCAGGAGGGGTGTGGCTGCATGAGATGGGTTACTGAGGGTAGTCCTTTGGGGTTTTTATTTTGTTCATGGTGAGGAGAGGTCTGCCCTTCTCTGCTTCCTGGTGCCATGTTCCCAGCTGCTTTTCTCCACCACACTCTTCTGCCATATGTTCTGCCTCATCTTAGGACTGAGGAATGGAGTTAACCATCTATGGACTGAGAGCTATAAAACCGTGTATCCCACATAAACTGTTCTTCCTTAATATTGTTCTTGTCAGGTCTTTTGGTCACAGCAGCAATAAAGCTCACTAAACCAAAATATAATTTAAATGTGCTTTCATTATAGTGATGTCTGTGTTGTTTGTAAAATTGTATCTATGAGTTTACATAAATTTTGTTCAAGAATATTTAATCCATCATATTTCCTCACTATTTAACAGCACTAGTAGAAATTCTTTCAAAACATTAATGCATTTATTTTGAGGGGTATTTATTTGTGCAATGTCCTCTAATCCTCTAATCACTTCCATTTTCATGACCCTATTGCAGCTTGATTGAAAGAGATTAAATGTCAATGTTCGAATCAATTCCAGTCAGCACCTAGATTAGAATCTGTGACTCTATGTCCTAAAAAATGAGGGAAATTAACATAGATCACATGATAAGAATGGAATTACAGAATTAGCATATGTAACTACAAAATATTGATTAATGCTTAAGCATTCAGTTATCAAGGAGGGATGTCTTTAAGAGATAATTATAATATCCTAAGAAAATAATATTCAGTTACAGTTACACTTATATATTAAATTTATATAAACTTCTTGAATAAAATGCTGGCATGAATTTTGTGTGTTTTATGTGCAGAGCTTAGAAAAAATAAGTGGTTTGAACAATAAATTGCTAAAGGCAGATAAATGCACTTTTGCAGAACATTTAGAGAATAAAAATGTATTCAGGGGAGTACATTTCTTGACTAAAATGCTTCCAATGCTAATGCATTTTTCAAATTTTCTATGATCTTTCAGTCATTTTGTTAATTTTAGGGGAGTTGATGTTTATGCCATCTCTTTAACTCTCTTCCTCTGTTATTATTTTTTCCTTTCTTCCTTTGTTCCTTCCTTCCATTTGTTTTAAAATAAATAATATTAATTTAGGAGAAAAGTAAATATACTAACTGACCAAACAATATAGGTCATGTACAAGATGATCTCGCTTATATTAACATTGTTAATATTTTTCTGTATACCTGTACATGTATAATTTATGCATAACTTAAAATTACTAACAATCTCATAACAAATTAAAATTGCAAAATTTTCTCTTCATACTTGTGTCCTTTAACACATCTTTTCTTATCATTCTCATATTAAAGAAATACACAAATGCTGGCAAGGTTGTGGGGAAAAGGGCACACTCATACATTGCGGGTGGGGCTGCAAATTGGTGCAGCCAACCTGGAAAGCAGTATGGAGATTCCTAAGAAAACTTGGAATGGACCCACCATTTGACTCAGCTACCCCACTCCTCGGTCTATACCCAAAGAACTTAAAAGAAGCTTACTACAGGGACACAGCCACATCAATGTTTATAGCAGCACAATTCACAATAGCCAGATTGTGGAAACAATCCTGATGCCAATGCCCATCAGTAGATGAATGGATAGGGAAACTTTGGTATATATACACAATGGAACACTACTCAGCTCTAAAAGAGAATAAAATCATGGCATTTGCAGGTAAATGGATGGAGTTGGAGAAAATAATGCTAAGTGAAGTCAGCCAATCCTAAAAAACCAAAGGTCAATTGATTCCTTTGCTATGATGATACTGAAATATAATGGCAAGGGAGGGGGGATGAGAGGAATGAAGGAAGTTAAATAGAACAAAGGGGAGGGAGTGGTGGGGAGAAGACAAGGGGATAGGAATAATGGCAGAATGAGTTGGACATCAATACAGTAAGTGCATGTATATAAACTGAAAAAAAAAAAAAAAAAAAAGAAATACACAAAGTCCCTGCTATATGTTAGGAATTATTCTCAGCACTTAGGATACAAAGTAGATTTTTTTAAAAAAATATATTCTTTTTAATCATTACAGAATAAATTGGTAAATTATATGCATGGTAGAATCCAAACATTATTAATTTTAGCAGTTTTAAGTGCTGTTGAAGTAGAATGAAGTAGTATACATGGGATCAGAGATATAGAGAAATTAAATTCTGAAAGAAAAGGGTCAGAGCAAATATCACTGAGGAGGTGACATGTAAAGGAGGCAGGTGAATTAGCCATAGAAGGATCTGGGAATGCATAATGTGAATTACTGTGAAGTCTTTCAGATAAAGTGCAAGCCCAGAGTGTCCATCCATTTTTCTTTTTTCTTCCACTTTTCATTCTTCAGTGTGGGAGACAGAAACATGTTTATTGGTCTGTATTTAAAATCTAGAATAAATAACATAGATATATATTTTTACCTATGACTTGTAGGTTTGGGCGTCCAAACCTACAAGTCATAGGTAGAGTATTTTTGAACTCTAAATCCTAGTTTTTTTTTGGTGGGGGAGGATACTGGGCATTGAACTACTCAGTGGAGCTTGACTACTGAACCACATCCCCAGCCCTCTTTATATTTTATTTAGAGACAGGGTCTCACTGTGTTGTTTAGCTCCTTGATTTTGCTGAGGCTGGCTTTGAACTTGAAATCCTCCCAAGCTGCTGGGATTACAGGCTCATGCCACAGCACCCAGCTCTAAATCCTACTTTATAAATTGTGAGATATGCTTTTCTTTTGTACTTTTCTTCATCCTTATGAAGGCATAATGGACAAATTGTGTTAATTTGTGGCTAACGATATGGGTTTTTATATGTGTTTCTTAGTTTTATGTCTCTAGAAGACTAGTGAACGTGAAACTGATGAAATTGAAATTTACATTTCATTAAAAAATATTTTAATGAAATGTAAATATTTCTTCTAAAAATTGTTTTCATATTATTTTCTGATAAAAGGTTTAGTGTTTTAAATTAGTGCTAGAGAAACTGCATTGCAGATTTGCTTTATGCTCACAACAAAATGAAGTGAATAATATAATAAGACTTAGGAATTTAGTCATAATCAGGCTCCATCAAGCCAAATTCTTTCTTTAATACAGACAAAATGTCTTAAAGCATTGCTTAAATATCTTTATTTTTTTTTAAGTAAATTCTTATGTACAATAGAAACACAGGTCAATGTTATTTCCATTGAATTTTTTTTTACTTATTTACTTATAGGATAAGTAAAGTCTACTTTTATTTTAAATTGTAGAATTAAAATATTAAATTTATAACAAAACGTTTAAATGAATTTTCTGATTCTGTTTTCTAGTCACCAATATGTGTGTGCTATCAGTTATAATTTTGGGTTTCTGACGTATAAGCAGAGACTTTTTCAGCTGCACCCTATCTAAAATAAATATCTTAAACAAAATATCAGTGGTGTATTTCTCTAGTTTTTAATGCTATTGATTTATTATTCTTATTAATTTCATCATGTCTCTGGTTACACCTCTGCTTGAGGCATCTTCTTACCATGAGGTTACACCTCCAAACATTCATTGCAAACAAATTTTTACATGATCACCTTTTCTAGATTTTTAATTATTTTATCTAAAATTTTAACTAAAATTTATTTGTTTTATCTAGAAACATCAATCAAAATATGTAAGTATAAACTTCAGGTCAAGACTTATTCTGATTGGCACAACATAATAATGATTAATTTTAAGATCTTAAAAGGCTCACAATTTATTGCGAAAATAATTAAATTTTGGGATTTGTAGTCACAAGTAAATTGCAGTTCACAACAGTTCCTTTGCAAAATGGATAACACTGTATCTTATCATCAATATCACAGCTGTCAATGTGGAAAGACAGCCTGTTTTCCCATCACTAGCACTGCTTCCTTGAAAGTTAGATGTTTATTTTACTTCAGAACTTTTTCCACTATATGAAGTATACAAGGTTTCTTTCCTCAATTTTCATTTTACAGTAAGATTTGGGGTGGCTCATCTGATTGGTTTAGTCAGGGTCACATGCTGGCTCCTACTTTTTAGAGGCATGATAACAATATGATAAACTTCCTTCACACAGAAAGGCTGTGTAAAAGACGCTGAGCAGTTGCAAGCTGCAAAGTGCAACTAATATCCATTATATTATTAAATGAGCTTTGATATCCTGATATTATGAATGGGAGACTAAGACACATTTGGTAGTTCTAGTTTTGTTCATCACAAAACTCATCTTTCTTGTATGTGATAATCTTATATAATATTTCATATTATCCCTTTTGTAGACCTTTAGGCTATATTGAAATACTTGGAAAAAACGTAAGCAAATAAGCTACTCTGACGGTTCATAAGAAGTTTTACAGATGGCATACTGTTTTAAAATTAACTATTAAAATGGCGATTGCATGGTTAAAGGATGCTATTAGGTAAAAGTAAAGTCATTTAATGTAAAACTTAGCACATCCTTAGTGACAAATACATGAAAGCAAATAGCAAGCGCAATAAAAATAAACTCAATTATGCAGCACAATTTTCTAGAAAATAATTCCCACTTGAATTTGAATGTGAATAGTCAATTTAAGTCCTTTCTATGAAGTGGCCACCCTCATTACTACTGTTCATTTTAATTTTCATTATTCTGAATACCTGCAGAGCATGTCCATGTATTTCGAAAAGTGGAATTTTTGAGTTGGTAATTTATAGTGCTGTACTTTCATTTAACAAATAATAGAATTTAGATTCACAAACATGAATTTTCTCTTAAAAGTTTAGTTCTTCACAAATGTTATAGTGCAATTTAGTTTTACCTTTTATAAAGAATTCTCTTTCCACTACTTTTGGGGAAGTCTGGGTTTTCCAAGACTACTTTCTGACAAATCTGGCATAGGCATGATATGCTTTTTATTGTTAGATATTATTTATGAACACCTGATTTATCTCCTCTACTAAAAATTATTTAGAAACAGAGAGTATATTTATAATTTTAAATATATATTGTATTCAAGACTCTAATTTTTGTTGCAAAATGTGACGCCAATAAATAGAAATAAAGAATGAGCCTTAAGTCCCCTAATTTTAATATTTATTCTTCCTAGATACTACCACTTAATAGATATTAAAAAGTAAATATTATTATTTGTGAAAAAGGTAAACTATGAATAACCTAAATTTTGGTCTTCACAGAGCCCTTTAAATATGAGTGACACAGCAAGGACTTATCAACTTCATAGTTGTGTGATTCTGGCAGATTCATAGAAACTTTTGTCAGCAGACATAAAAATGCAATAATATGAAAGGTAGACAGTCACCAACGGGGGAAAATGGCAAAATAAAGGGTCTAGGTCTACAGAGCACACAAGCAGTAACTGTTTTTGAGTCCAAGGCAATATAACTTTGTAATTTTGTCTCCCATCCATTTCAATCAACAATAGTCTGTGATGGACAAGTGTATACAGCATGAAAGAGAAATGGATTAGCAGGAAACAGGAAGCTGAATGTGTGTGTTTCATTTAACCCAGTGTAATTCAAACTCCCAGCATAATAATAATGATATTCATGATAACTTCTTATATTTGAATGTCAGTATATAAACAAGTCTGTGTTTATCATTTTAATTAGGGCAATGCATTTCATATCTTATGAGTTTAGTAGAAAGAGTAGCTATTATAGCATATGAACATTTTTTGCTATTTGAAGACCCGCAAGAATGTTCCCTCCTTTTTCCTTATTTATTAAATCTTTACCACAGATCTGTTAGATAACATTTCATGTAAATGAATCACATGGAAAAGTTCACCTAGGCTACTTAAATTTCAATGGCACATTACAGGTTGAAAAATTAGCTTAGTGTAAAAGAAAAAAAATATTTTATTCATTGACAGGATAAATTCTAGTTAGGTAAAATTTCTTCAACAATGTGTTTTATGTTGGTGCAAAAAATATAAATAGGAAATTATATATATTGAAGCTAAGATTGCAAAAGAGATTAAAATGTCATAAAATTATTCATATAAGGGAAAAAGGAAACAAAACATGGAGCAAACCAAAATGTACGTTCTCTCCCATTTAAAGGGAGTTTATTGATTCTAATAGAGCACATAATGCCCCCCAAAAGCAAAAATAAATTCTATAAAATGAGAATTAAGATGCTTTTAAAGATAATCTATTTTATCATTCATAGTGTAAATCATACTGTATTAGTTAACAGGCAATATAATCTATAAAAACAACTAGTACTGTCATTTTTATCTTCATCTTTATTCACATTTTTTTTCGTTGACATACAAGCATTTCATCAGGCACCTATGAGACTGAGTCTAATATGAGACTAAGTAAAACCAGTGAATGAATTAATCAGTATCTCTAATATGAGACTAAGTAAAACCAGTGAATGAATTAATCAGTATCCTCAGCTGAATGGCTGGCCGACATCAATTCAGACTTCTGTGTTCGGCTCTTAATGATTCTTTGTGTGCACACTTCATCTTCTCCTTAGTCCAGAAGAGGTGGAAAGTTTTAATTCCAGGAAATAAAAGTCCATGAAATTGACATATACATTTTAATTCCAATGAGATATTTACTTTCACATGTATAAAATTATTTACATAGCACTGCACCCACCCCACTACCCAACCCCATGACTCATATTGTTTTAAGCACTAGAAGCCATCTATTTTTTTTTATGAAAATGCCAATCATACTGAAATATATTCGTGTTTCTAAGTGTACTGTGTCATGCCAAAAATGAAAATTCATGCCAAAATATGAAAAATGAACAACACTACAGATAAAAGGTATGGAAGATCTGTTTCATCAGAAGAAAAGCCGCACTCAGATTTACCAGTTTTTGAATTGTCAATATTTAAAATGTGGATTAAAGTCTCTTTGTGTGAAAAAAATCTGAGAAGTACTTGAATACATAATTTCTTTTTTACAAAATATTGACAACACCAGAGATAAGTTTGCATTTCAAGGAATAAAATTTGTGCAAACTTGCATATAACAGTATCAAATATTACACTGGACAGACATATGGCACCACCCACTCATCCCTGGATCTGTTAGCATTCCATTTCATATATGGCAACATCTGTATGCAAATAAAGAGGCTAGAATATTACCTGACTCTATTAACTTTCATTTTTAACCCACATATTTTGTATTGTTTACTTTTCACATGTAACATGAATCTGAGAAAAGGAGGAAATTTTAGAAAACCTTAAGGAAGCATTTAAAAATTATGATATGCTTTTCAACTCTTCACAAAAAAAGAACCAGTTTGAAAATATTTTCTTTTACCTCTTTGCCTGCGCGCGTGTGTGTGTGTGTGTGAGTGTGTGTGTGTGTGTGTGTGTGTGTGTGTGTGTGATTGCCTGGATTGTGTGATTTTTGATGTGCATAAATATATTTTGCATGTACAATGTTTCCAAAGAAGTAAATTTGGAATCATCAAACCATGGGTTTGGGTATGTTTCTTCCACTTACTAACTGTGCTATTGTTACAAAAATCCATTTTGGGTGGGTTTTTCTTATAAATTCTATCCTTTACAATGTACAAGACAGAAATAAAATAACAAACTTCCCCTTATGATATCATTGTAAGAAGATAGATGATAGATATATACATACATGCATACACAGAGAGATACATGGATAAACAGATAATGTGCATAAAATACTTAAGATACTACAGTTTCATAGGAGATGCTCAAATCTTGGTACCAATTAATAATAAATATAATTTTCCTTCTCAAATTTGTAAAGTATAAAATATACAGTGAAACAGCTAAATGCTACTTCTATGAAGATTCCTTCTGAAGTTCTAAGGCATGTCATATACATATCCATCATGTCACCAAGCTACTTATCCCATTATATATTGCACTATGTAGTGGGTATTTGCATGTGTAGTGCCTACGTCCCTATCTACTCTTGTGTCCTTGAGAATTGTGACCATATATATTCTTCATGATAACCTCAGAAACTATGATAAGAATTGGCCCATAACTGCCTTGAAATATGCTAAACTGATAAATTATTAAATTAATAATTGATTTATTTAGTAACAGTTATTATTTATAATTACAAAGCTACATCAGGCATTAAAAAATAAAACAGCTGTGAAAAGATTCACCAGAAATGTATTTAAATTTGAACTTTGTAACTAAATTTGTGTGTAACCTTGGGAAAATATCTTTGCTTTAATCTGTGAAAGAAGGAAATGGATTAAATTATCTCTTAAGTTCCTTTCCTATTGTAATATCTTGTAATTCTGTACTTCTGATTATCCTGTTGAAAACCAAGTAGCAATTTGCTTAAATGACAAAAATGGAGAAATTTGTATTTAAAAGAAAATATGTCAATTAATAACAAATGGAAGGCTTCAGTTACATCTCAGGGGGAAGTTCAGATTTTCTTTTGAGTTTTTCCTTCTCTCTGCAAAAGAACCTCTCTAGTATAAGCAGAGAATTTTCATTCCAGCCTAAGCAATACACATGATTTATTGCATGTGCTGGTTCAGAGTGTTTCACAGATATCCTCCAGTTAATGTTGCCAGTCTACATCCATGGGACTTAGTGACAATGTTATTAATCACTCAGAATCAAAAGATGTAAAGAAAGAAAAAACAGTAGGTATCTGAAAGGTAACATTTGTATCTAAGCTTAATTATAACAAACTTATTTAAAACTGTTGATTCAAGAATGGCTTAGCAGAGAGACAAAAATATTTGAATGGTATGTTCTGTTTTAATAAGCTTGTGTTGGAATCCTAGCCAATTCTGACTTCTTTGACTTGTTTTTAGAAGAGACTGATGCTTATTACTTTCTCTCACCATGTATTTGAGCATGGCATTTTAGGAGAATTTAGGGAGCAGTTTTCTTAAAATTATTGATTTGGAAGTTTCTCATGTAGAGCTCAGATCTGTAAGACCAACAAAAACTAAGTTCAGCCAGGCATAGTGGTGCATGCCTATATCCCAGTGGCTTGGGAGGCTGAAGCTGGAGGATTACAAATTCAAAGTCAGCCTCAGTAATTTAGCAAACCTAAGCAACTTAGCTGAGACCCTGTCTCAAAAGAAAGTAGTTTAGTTGTAGGGGTTTTTTTTTGTTGTTGTTGTTGTTTGTTTGTTTGTTTTAATAAGGGGCTGGAGATGCTGCTCAGTGGTTAAGCACCCCTGGTTTAAAAAAAAAATAAGTTGAGCTATCTTGATAGGAGGACACATTGTTGTCTCATTAAATCTTACAGCCAAAATATTGATGGCTCTCTTGGAATCAACAGAGACGAGAAATGAGTAGACCCTTATAATTGACCCAGTCACTCCTGTTGTTTACTTTCTGCTATGCATTTTTCCATTTCAAAGCTAAGTGTTCCCTATTCTTTGCTTGTAACATAACACATTTCACTGAGGAACTTGAATTTATAGATTTTGTATTTGACCATCAGCAGGAACACATTTTCACTCAAGAACTCACATTTATAGATTACGTGTTTGATGATCACATATTTGCCTGTCTTTCATGCCAAGTTCCAATATTCTATCATAAAGAACCAATGGCTTTCATGAAGTATATATCACTAGTTCGTCATGAGTCCAATTAATGTGGAGTTAGCCTGGATACAATATTGGCTGTGGGCATCTAATGCTAGGTGTTGAATAGGGAGATACTTTAAATAAATAAATAATAGTGTTCAAGGGCTAAGAAGATACCTAAATGTATCTAATATAGAATTCTTTCAATTTAATTATTTATTTCTACTCTTTCCCCATTTTACTGAGTAGTCCTGGAAGAGGAGAACCAGCATCCAAGACACATCTCAGGTTATAAGGGATGTTTAAAATCATTTGGTCTAAACCATTCTCCTTGCTCATGCAACATTTATAGGACCTGATCCAATGATTAGTTTAAAATTTTCTGCACTTTAATATTTATATAAATACCTACTTCTATTTAAAATAATTTAGAACAATATATGCAAACTTTAGCAGGTATTATTCAGTGACTCATATAATTCAAATGTTCAGAAATTTTACATCTTCTTCAAATGTTTACAGATCCATTAATCAATAGATTATGGATTCATCAAATATTGATTAGAAAGTGAAGAGTGACTAATGATGCGTTTAGGGTTTCATTTTGGTGTGGAAGAATGTTCCAAAATTTATGATGGTGGTTGTACAACTACAGATATACCAAAAACTTACCAATTATAATCTTTAAATGGGCATATCATATTATGTAAGAGTTTTATCTCTATAAGCCTTTTCTAGGTACATAAAAGACACTGGGAATTTAGAATAGTGTATTCATAATCAATATTTTCAGTAAGACATTTTCCACATGCGTCATCTATGGAAACACAGTAGCTGTAGGATACATCCTGGAAAATAAGGTTTAAGTGGCAAAGTGGGGCATCTGATGGATTACTTTGAAACCAGAGCAAGTAGTTTGAATGTAATTATGCTGACAAAGAAGGGCTATTAAAGGTATTTGAAATGCCAAAACCAGAGCTGTATCTCTGAAATATGTAAGTTGCAGTAAGATGTGTAATGAATTAGAGGGAGGAGGCACTAAGAGATGATTGTGATCTGGTAGCAAACTGATGTGAAAGAGTGAGCAATGGTTATGGATTATTAAGCTATTTGATATAAAATGTGGTCCTTTAAATAAAAGAACAAGAAGAGGAACTGCTTACAGTGGATAGATAAGAAATGTGGTTTTGGTTATGAGGGACTGATGTGTTAGTGGAATGTTAAGTTTGACAATTCCAGCAACGGGGTGAGGAACATAGCCTGGAAGGGTGGGTGGCATGGCATGTTCAGACGAGAAACTGTTCTTGAGCATGCTGGTTTGGTGACCTAGACTTTTCACAGGCATATTTTCTCTGTCCTATTGACTTTTAGTACTTGATTAGCACTATAAGGTGATAGTGATAATGTACTGCAGATGGGAAGAGCTTAATCAGGGCAGCCTTAGCTTGTGTTAATTTTGTGGAATTATAAAAGGGCACCTGTTTAGTTCATGCATCCCTGTGCCAAGATGCAGGCTTGGCAAACAACTTGGGCTGGACTCCAGCACTCACTCCTTTCTGAGTTGTACAGCCTTGTGAAGCATCTGTATGACAGTACACGGGTCCCTGACCAAAATCGTCTCCAATATGGCTATTTCAAAGTACACTTTTAAATAGAAAAAAATCCTTTGTATATAGTGGGTAATATTTGAATTTGATACAACATTAATATCTGAATTTGATTAATATTTGAATTTGGGTAAAATAATTATCTGATATGGCTCACTACACTGAGTTTTACAGTGAAATTCTGCTACCCTTTAAACTACTTGAAGTTCATTGTGAGGGATCCTGGCTTTTATCAAAGGGATACAATTCACATTACCATCTTGACTCTTCCATCTCATGCATCACTAACTTACAGATAATCAGGGCTGCACTCGGGGGTTTAATATACTTTGACTATAGGACTTATTTAATTGCACATGACTGATGCAAGCCACCCTGTGTTCCAAAAGTCTGTTTTCATTGCATTGTTTCCCCATTCCTAGCCTTAGAGTTTTAGGCATGACATCAATCATATGATGATTATATTTGTTATATTATCAGAAAAAAGAGTAAACTGTGCTCAGACTACACAAGTTAGAGGGAAGTTAAAGTCATTTACCATTATTTCCTTAGTAATATTTCTTGATTAAGTCTTTTAATCTTCAGTGTGATAGTACCAAATTTTCTTTTTTATTTATGTGGACACAAATGATCTTTTCACATTTTCCCCCATTTTACTCTTTTACAGCATTGCTACAAACTAACAGGAAAATAACAAAGTGTACACAACCAGATTAATAAAGAAAGTGTTTCTATATAAAGAAAAACAAATTGCCATCAAAAATGTAAACAAAATTTTATATATCACCAGTAATAAAAAATGTTAATTGAATCAACAATGTGGTGTCATTACATAAAATTTGGGAGGTAGACAGAAAGTTTGGTAATATCAAGTTTTGTAAGAATGTGTATAAGCATAAAAACAATGAAAGTCATGTGTTTTGAGGACAAAATATTATTTCATCCATAATTAAAATGGTTAGATGAAGCATACTTGGCAAGTACTTATACAAAAGTAAATAAACCATAAATGTGACTGTGTTATATAGAATCATAAAATCTTTTAAAACTTTCATACACTGTGAATCACTAACAAGAGTTTATTGCTGGTGAGTAATAATATCATGAAGAACACATAAAATTATGTTAATCTATTTACAGACACCCAATTTTGGCTTTCTTGCTGAGAGCAACTACTCCCAAGATCCCATGCTTTTAACTGTCATGAGAAATTCATTACAGCTTTTCAAGTACAAGTATTATCTATAATATTAAGTATCAAGGGAGAAACCTGTACTCTAATTAAAAGAACATAAAAGACATCTTTTTACTGTGTGAGCATGCTGGACTCGCTATTTAAAACTCTCTGACAGCATATAAGGCAGTCGCAACCTATAAAAGGGTTGTGTGTGTATCACAATTCTATTTAAAAGACATTTGTCAGCTTGAAAGTCCTTTTCAATATATATAAAATCTTAAGATTCTAAGATTTGGTATGTAGATATCTTCCTAGGAGTGATTTAGCCAATAGCATTCCTGAAATTAAACTTTATACTATAATTTATATTTCTCTTTAAAATTGGATAGTTGTGTTCAGTGTGGTGCCGCATGCCTGTAATACTAGCAGCTCAGGAAGCTGAGGCAAGAGGATTGTGAGTTCAAGCCCAGTCTCAGCAATGCCGAGGCACTAAGCAACTCAGTGAGACCCTGTCTCTAAATAAAATACAAAATAGAGCTGGGGATGTGACTTGGTGATTGAGTGCTCCTGAATTCAATCTCTAGTACCAAAAAAAAAAAAAAAAAAGATAGTTGTCCTTTGTCTTCAAAGGGGCTTCTCTGCTCCCTGTTTCTGCTGGACTCCTCAATTTCATAATATAAATAATATATTTTTCAGATATAAGCTGGAAGTCATCAAGAAATTCCTCATTGTGCTTTATGTATCAGCATATTCTCTTTGTCTTCTCCCCTCACTTCTCAGGAACTTATCCTATATCCATTCATAATTGATGTGGGCTTGTCCACCACCAGGAATAAGCCTTAGCTCAGGTAAGATGAATCTGAGATGGGTTTTCTATTCTTTACTGCCCAGCATCATGCTACACTCTTAGGATAGCACCCTTGAGGTAAAAAAAAATTCAGCAATGTGTCAGAGATGCCAGCATAATTAAGGCACTGTCTGATTTATAGTGCATCAGATCTGAGGACTTCTGGAAAGGTGCTCTGATTTGTACACACTTCCCTTGGTTAACTTTATAACTGTGTCATGGGCCAAACTGAGTTACTATCCAGATACGCTGAGTTATACATGCTTGAGGTGAAGCACTAGGGTTCCTGGTGAGCATATATGCCTTTTGCTTCTGATACATAGCAAGCTCCATTCTCCTTTCCACTAGACTGAGGTACATGGACAGCTCAATAGTCACATTGAGATCATGATGATAGTGGGATTTTTGGTTTTGGTGTGACCCATATTTTTTAAATGTAATGTCTCATCAAATTTTCACAACAATCTAATAGAATGACTGTTATAATGAACTCATTTTATGAATAAATAACTAAGCTGTATCTGGGTTAACTAATTAGGTCAATGTCATATAGTAGCTCTGTGACAAGGATGGATTTACATGCAATCTGACAGATTGTATGCATGATTTCTTTATCACTAGCCATAATTTTTTATTGATAAATGGACAAAAAAAATGAGGTTAAATAACAAGTAATTACTCCCCTCACCAAAAAAATTGTCCAAAATATGCTTTGATTATATTTTTGTTAATATTGAAACTACTATTATTTAATTTTACCTAGGCATTTATATTCTTTAAGAAATTCACTTTGTATATAATGTAAATAATTTGTTGGTATTTTAAAATGAACATCATTTTTAAAAACACTCCTGGATGAGAATTTTCTGAGCAAAACAAGTTTTCTTGAATAGAAAAGTCATCTAAATGTGTAATGTTGTTTTACGATGCAAATATACTTGTCTCTTTATACATTGCAATCTCCAGTGCCTGGGATAGTGTCTGGCAGATAAAAAGGGCCACTAAATTTGATAAATAAATGAATAAATTATTTGTTTCTTCATGTCAATGGAAACTCTGGCTCCTCGATACAGTATAATAAAAGCAGCTTCTAACTGACCCTCTCTCTCCTGAATTCTTATGCCGTCTTTGGCTACCTAAGTATAAAACTTTGAACTTTTGTATGATTTAGTTTATCTTTGGTTAGTGAATATATTGCTATACCCCCTGTAGATTAAATAGTGATTTCCAATTGGGAGAGTATAAATATATACAAATATATAATTTCTAGTACTTCAAATGTTAATTCAAATCAGAGAAAGTTTGTTGACCCGAATGCTCTGTACCTTCCCCTGAGACTGGAGACAGTTTTTCAGTAATTTTTAAAAATTGGATTCAAGCAGCCTATTTAATCATTTGCACATGGAACTGAAACTTTCAAAATTGAATCATTTTATTCAACTAGAACTAGTGACTTGGGTTTCTTCAAAGTGTGAGGATGTGATGGCAAACAGTGAGATAGTAGTTAGAGTAGCTGGATTTGAATTACAGATTTGCTATTTTATAGATCATCTTATCTATCTTGGCCTGTTTCCTATGTTTAAAGAAGAGAGAAAAGGTTCTGAAGGTTAAATAGTAAAATGCATATGAAGTGCTCCTAAAGACCCCTGAAAGTTTTTAGCAGTGCCGAAAGTACACTTTGTCATATGATGCCACTTGATTTAGTCACTCAATATGTGAATGTGCAGATAGGCAGTGTTACTGTTTTATACTAAGCAAGAAAGCAAAAGAAAAAAAACAACGTTTATTATGTACAGAGTGAAAAATGGAATGTGATTCTCCAGTTCTGATTCTTAGGGACTGTGGTAAATATTTTATACTACAATTAAACATTGCCCTACAAAAGGGAGAAAGAAGATTTTTTTCAGGTTGAATAGATTCCAGAAAATATTTTTATTCACCAGAAAAAGCATGTTGTTACTTTCTACTGTTCCATATGTCAAAAAGGATTACTTTCATTTATCAGGATGTTATTTAAAAGTTAGGACACTGTAAGTTGGGTGCCATGGTGCACACCTGTAATCCCAGCAGCTCGAGAGGCTGAGGCAGGAGGGTTGCAAGTTCAAAGGCATCCTCAGCAATTTAGTGCAACTCTGTCTCAAAATAAAAGATACAAAATAGCTTAGAATGTAGGTCAGTGGTTAAGCATCCCTGGGTTCAATCCCCAGCACAAAAATTAAAAATAAAAAAGGACATTGTAGTGTAGGAGAAAATTAAAACACAAGGGAGATTGAAATTTTAATAAATTGAATAGTCTGCTGATTATGTTTATCCTTTTCTCCTTAAATGTCCTCATATCACTTTTTGGATTTATTTGAATGTGCCAGCCACGTGTCACCTTGCCTATACAATGAGTATTGCCTATTGCATTATCATGTGTAAAAATTCAAACAATGGGGAAAAAACAGTACCCAAAGATAACTTTAATATTATTTTAAATACTGTCCTTAGCTTCCAGCAGAGGCTCTGTTTGGGAAATAAACAGAGGGATAATGCAATCACAAAATAATGTGATTTTCTGAGAGCAGTGGAAGCATACTAGAATCAAAATATCAATAAAATAGTGTCCTTTCCCATAAGACTCGAGGTGCCAGCTGAGAAAGAGGACGTAGTATACCAGGATTTGGGATCATGGGCTAATGAGCCATTTTTTTTTTTTTTTTTTTAGAATTCTGTGTCTTCTGAGCCTGTTCAGGTACAAGCATTTACCTACCCCTTGCATCTGATTTTAAGGTATTGCTGCGCACACTGAAATTTATGGCATGGTGGATCCAATAACATCCAGTTCAGGATGGACAGATCATGTTGCATGGTAACTCATGTTCCATGGTCAAGTGTTCAGTGCCTAATGAAGTTTAATAGGAGGCAAGAGCTATCTCTCACAAAGAGAGTAGCTGTGAATGATGACAGGGCCTTGCTCCCAAATCCTAAAAGCCTATACTGTAATTCACCTATGTGAGCCTGACAAAGTTTCTAAATAGCTCCCTCTCTACTTATGATACTTCAAACTCCATTGGATAAATGAAATGTATTGGAGTCCACTGGTGTTGGATCTTCTCAATCAATGATCCAAGTGGGAGACCTGCTTTCACAGAAGTCTGGACCTGTGAAAGAACCTTCTTTTATTCCAGGCCCCACACAAACCTACTAGCTTTTTGGGTCACTTAGGTGGGCTATGATATCATACTCAAATGAGGAATATGTTGCTTCTAAAGTCCAAATAGGCCCAGTAAGTATATTGCCTCTTTCTTGGTTATAGAAGGGATACAGCAATTTATCCTCTACTCTAATATTTATATATATCTTGACTTCTTCAATGCCACTGGACCCCCACAAATTTCACTGAGATAGAAGGTCCCTAAATTTTAATTGGATTTTTATTTAGCCATTTGACATACAAATGTCTTACCAAAAGTTTATAATAGTTACTAATTCTTGCTCACTAAGTCCAGTCTGCTTAATGCCATCATTGTAAAGGGGCAGTGTGATATCTTGTGTAAAGATAATGCAATGCAATCAGAATTCCTGCAGAATCAATTGTGACATAGAACTGGAGAGTTTATATACCCTAGGCTAGGACAGTGAAGGTATAATTCCAGCCTGTCCAGATGAGAGCACACTGCTTTTAGTAGGTCTTATGAACAAGAATAGAGGAAAAGGCATTTGTCAGATAACTGGCTCTATACCAAGTATTTGGGAGTGTGCTAATTTGCTCAAGCAATGAAACCACATCTGGTATAGTAGATACAATTAGAGTCTCCATTTGATTTAGCTTAAGATAATCCACTCTCATTATTCAAGATTTATCTGTCATCTGCACAGAACAGATAGGCGACTTGAATGGGAATATAGTGAGAATCACTACTCCCGCACCTTTCAAGTCTTTGATGATGGCATAATTTATGCACTTCCTTTAGAAATGTAGTATTGCTTTTGATTTATTATCTCTCTAGGTAGAGGAAGTTCTAATGACTTATACTTGGTCTTTGCCACCCTAGTAGTCTTCAGACCACACACAGGTCAAGGATTGGATTCTACCAGCTGCAAAGCCTATGTATTTAATTATGCATTCTGGAATGGTAGAAATAACCACAGGATGGGCGCAGGGCCCATTGTGAGGCAGACTTGAGATAAAACTATTTATCTGACCACTACCAGCCCATACTGTGACTGGAGGGTCACAGTGGCATTTTTAAATCTCCTGGAATCAGTGTCAGTTCAGAGCCAGGGTCCAGTAGTTTTCCCAAAGAACTGATTAATTCATTTTCCCCAATGCACAACCACCATGGTGAAAGCTATATGACCCTTGGGGGGGGGATGGGAAAAAATTTACATTGTATCTTTGGTTGGACACAAGTTTTGTTCCAGCTTCCCCTTCATTGAAGACATTCTGGATCTGTTAACTGGTTCAAGTCTGAGAACTGATTGAGTGACTATGAGTGTTTTGATTTAGAATTTCATTCACTTAACCTGGAACTTTTCTGCAAATACAGACCAAGTAAGAATTTAGTAGACTTCCTATCTATTTCATTTTTAGGAACAACATGATTAGTTATACACCACTATAGGTTTGCACAAGTCAGACTTTTCTGAGTGCTGCTTTGGCTGCTGTCCATTAGGGTATCAACACCCATCTTCCTTGAGTGCCACAACTTGGTGGTTCCTGCCACACCAGAAATTACAATTAGAAAATTCAAGTAGTTCTTTTGGAAGGCACTTTCTCCTTGGTAACACTTTGCACCTCACACTTGGAAGCCTGCATACTCATAAATAACTATAAAATATATCTGAACCCACTTTTAAAAAAGTGTTAAATAAAAGTAATATTTGTGTGTATGGACTATAGCCTAATATATTGTCAGTAAATCTAGCATTTTGGTTCCCTTTCTTTCAATTTCTTGTATAATTTGTTCAATTTTTCCAACTTATAAAATTTCTAAAACTACCCAATTATTAGTCTAATTTCTTAATTACATTATTTCATAAGTACATTAATTATTAGAATTTAAATACCTCTAAGTAATTTTATTGCTCATTATCTACCCACATCAATGTTTATCCAGTCAGTACTTCTTCAAAATGATCTATGCTTTGGTTGTCTATAGTATTTTTTTAAGTAATTTTTTTTTCAGGAAGACAACTATGGAGTTACAATTTTCATTTTCTGAGCACATGAGAATAATTTCTTCATTAACACAAGAATGATAATTTTGACATAAAATTCTCAAGTTTTAGTTTTAGAGTTTTAGTCTTTTTCCCAGAGATCCTTTTGCTTTTTTTTTTTTTTTTTTTTTTTTTTTTTTGGTACCAGGGATTGAACTCAGGGGCACTTGACCACTGGTCCACATCCCCAGCCCTTTTTTGTATTTTACTAGAGACAGGGTCTCACTGAGTTGCCTAACACCTCCCAAGTGCTGGGATTACAGGCGTGTGCCACCTTGCCGGCTCTTTTGCTTTTGATATTTGGAAGTACAAAACTATAGTCCTGGAAGAAAGCAGAATCAGTTACAAGGGAATTTTGTTGTTTATAAAATATTTGCAGTGAAGATACACTTTTATTAAATATTTTCCATGGTTGATAATTTCTTTCCATTCAATTAATTTTCCAAATTGTATTAAATTCTCTCTTTCAGTATTGTCTCCACTCTGTTTCATCTGATCGTTTCCCTGTGATTCTATTAGATAAGGAATTAATTACATTGTATCTCATTTATCTTTGCTTCAACATTTTGACACATCATACATAAGTGGAGTATAACCTCTCATTCTTTAGGTTGTACATAATGTAGGATCATAGCAGTTGTGTAGTCATATATGCATGTAGGCTATTAATGTATGATTCATTCTACTATCATTCCTACCTCCACACCCCTCCCCTCCTATAGAAAATGAAGTACTATTTTTTCTGGGAAAATATAATGAACATGATAAGAATCAGAGAAAACAGATGGTGGAAAATTGCTTGTCAAAAGTTACCCTCATTGAAATGGAATGATAGTCTTATGACTCATGAGAAAAAAGAAAAACTTATATGTCATCAGAAAATGAACGAGCAAACAAGGGACAATATCTACTTAAGCAACAATATTTTGTTTGCCAGAGTATAGAATCAAAACAGGCATCAATTCATTCTCAGTTTCATATGGAATTTGGAAAAAAGATGAAAAGTGTGTGTTTGCTTAAAATATATACATTATATATATAAAATATTAGATATAAAATTTGTATTAAGTTTCTTCAGAAAAACAGAACAAACAGGATAAATCTATATAAAAATAGATTAATATATGATATTAGTGTGATTATGGAAGCTGAGAAGTCTAAAGATCTGCAGATATACAGATGGAAACACAGAAGAGTCAATGATATAATTCTACACTAAACCAAAAGCCCTGAGAACCAGGATAACTGGTGATGTAAGTTCCAGTCCACGAACTAGCAACTTTCCAACCCAAGAGTCATGATTCAGTCTGAAGCCAGGAAAGGACTGATACGTCAGCTGTCAGCTCTACCAACCAGGCGGGAGAAGTTTCCTCTTACTCATATGAGAGGGTCAGCCTCTTTTGGTTTATTTAGAACTTCAACTGCTTGAATAAGGGCCACCCACACTAGGGAGGCAATTCACTTTTCTCGTCTTAAATGTTATGTTACTCAGATTGAAATGTTACTTTTATCCCCAAACATCCTCATTAGACATGACTAGATTGATTAAATATCTGGGCACCATGTGGTACAGTCAAGTTGAAACATAAAATTAAACATTATGTCTACATATGAAAATATAATTAGTATAAAGACTTGTAATTATATATTTAGATACACACATATATATTCTGATAAGAATATATATATATGTGTGTGTGTGTGTATGCAGAGACAGAAATAATTTTTATCCCAATTCTATAAGAATTTTTCCTCTCCTAGAAAGTGAAAACAAGAGAACTTAAGCCTAGATCCAAAATAATATTAAGTTAGACAAGGATTTAAATTTTTGTACATAAGTTTGTGCATATTACAGGACCCGGTAAGGTGAATTTGGCTTTGCACCTGCTGTTTTTGGAAATGATTTCATACACAAGGTATTTTTCTTGCCAATTTGCATGTGTTTTGCTGTTGTATGCCAGCAATCTTTGCCAAGATGTTGTGTTAAGCTAACTTTTTTATTTTTGCCAGAAAACATAGAAACATAGTGGGGCTTCCTTAATGGCTAGAAAGGGATCCAATTAATCAAATACATATGACAGCTGGAAGTTCATATCCTCAGGAGTAAAGTTACAATTACTGAAAACAAATAGAAAACTTTTATCCAATGACCTGCCTTGTCTGAGTTTCTAAAGTTTCATAATTACAAGTAAGTTCTGATAGATCAGGGGATCCAGAGAGATTAGTTTATATACAATGCTTAAGCTATTTTTTCTCTAAAAACACACTGAATCACGAGCAAAGAGACTTTGTAAACAAAGTATTGAATTATGATTTTTGATCAGAGCTAAAATTTTTGTTAGGTGGTTTCACTGCTTATATTGGAAATCAAAGCAAAAAAGTCATGAAATTTAGAGCATTCTTTCCCAGAGAGGCTTTGATCTGTCAATCAATGTATAAAATTATTTAATTTGTGAAGTGTCAATGTACAAAACAGAGTGCTATACACATGGACAAAGCTATACCTGTATGTATTATGCTTGCTTTTTCGAACACTTGTAGGCATATTTATGGAAACTGTCATTGGACTGATAAAGTGTGCACAGAAGGGAAGAAAAGGTCATCCTTGCATAGAATATCAGAAGATGTCAGTAATTTGAGGACTAATGACTTAAAAGCTTAGGAGAAATGAAGAAAACACAGTGGTATTCTTTGTGATTTATTTGGTGCTTACCACATAGCATGTGCTTAATAAATCTTTCTTATCCTAAAATATGTGTAATGGTCCCCAGAAACTGTCCTAAGTCAGAGAGGTACTTACAAAACAGAAAAAAATGAGGCATAAAGATTATATAAAGTTTATTAGTATATTAGAGGAGACTTCTAAAATTCAAGAATCGTGAAATGATAGAATTAATTCACAGCACTGTCCTGAACATTTATAAATATTTATTCAACAACATAATAATAACTGGGATGCTTTCAAGTGATAGGAATTATAAAACAAACAGTAGTTTTTTTTATCAAGTGACCCGGTGACATAGAATATTAACTGTAGTTTGACTTAGAATTCTTAGATCAAAGAGGTAGACCTGCAAGTTTAGACGGGGGGGGGGGGGGGAAGTACTTTGAAAAAATTTAATATATCTCAATATTTGTAAATCATCAAAATATGTATTATGTGAAAACTCACTGTAAATATACTATTATATAAAACTATACATACATCAATTCCTATGAAATTAGCATTGCCTATGAATGTAATGCTTAGTAAAGAACATTTTTGGAACATTCGATTCTGAATATATCTGGGAAAATTAACTTTAAGATTATCCTAGATAATTTTTTATGTCAGCTTTTTAAAAAAAAAGAAAAGTAGAGATACTCTAAAAAATAGGGCTGGGGTTGTGGCTCAGAGGCAGAGCGCTCCCCTCGCATGTGCGCGGCCCCCAGGTTCAATCCTCAGCACCACGTAAACATAAATGCATTGTATTGTGTACAACTAAAGTAAATAAATAAATATTTTTAAAAAAATAGTGTAGCATGAACTTTTTTGGTTGTAAAATTTATATGCGTTAAACTCTGTAAATGACATACATCTAAAATATTTCGTCAATGCATTTTAATCACCATTGTAAATGAAAAAAATGATGTTTTTGTTGCTACAGAAAGGTTCTTAGTGTTATGTGCTAGTGACCATTTCATTGCCATGAACAAAATACCTGACAAAAACAACTTAGAGAAAGAAAAGATTATTTTGGGCTCATGGTTTCAAGTTCTCTGTCCATGATCAACTGAATCCATTGTTCTTGGTCAGAGGTGAGGCACAATATCTCTAAGAAAGGATAGGACAGAGGAAAACTCTTCAGCTAATGGAAGCCAGGAAGTAGAGAGAAAGCATAAGGAGCCAGGAACGAGATGAGATATAGAACCCAAGGCCATGCCCTAGTGACCTTCTTCCTCTAATCACACAGTAGTTCATACAGATTATTAATCCATCAAAATGATTAATCCATTCCTGAGTTTACACCTCTCATAATCTAATCATCATATCCAAACCATATCATGTTCATTTCCAAAAATATTTTAAGCCTCAGGCAGGTGTGTCAGCTCACTCCTGTAATCTCAGTGGCTGGAGAGGATAAGGCTGGAGGATGGTGAGTTCAAAGCCAGCCTCAGCAATTTTGCAAGGCCCTAAGCAACTCAGTGAGAACCTATCTAAATAAAATGTAAAAATTGGGCCATGGATATGGCTCAGTGGTTAAATGCCCTTGGGTTCACCCCTGGTACAAAAAAGAATAAAATAAAATTTGAAACCTCTATGCCCCTAAGAAGCAAATCATTTCTAAATTTTTAAGTCACATATTAGTTGTAAATTTACTAGAAGATCAAATAAATTGAATCATGAGTTATGCACTCTTATGTGTTTTGACTTCTTTCATTCAATATGCTTTTCAGTTTTAGCCATGTTATTGGATGTATCAGTACTTTATTTGTTCCTGTCTTTTGAGGATTAGGTTTTGGGGGTTGTTTATTTTTGTTTTGCTTTATTTTTGTTTCTTTGTTTTTTCTCCTTTCTTCTCCCAACAACATCTAAATTATCTTTTTTTTTTCTTTCTCCCTTTATTTTTTCCTCTTTTATTTCCTGCTTCATTACAGCCATTGCTGGCTACCCCTCTTTTGCATTCTCTGTTTTGAGTTTCAACATTCTGCATTTTATTTTATCTTCCTACCATATTTTCTTTTCTTAATCTCTTTTCAGTACTGGGAATTGAACCCAGAGGTGTTTAACCACTTAGTCACATCCCCCACATGTTTTATCTTTTATTTTGAGACAGGGTTTTGCTAAAATGCTTAGGGCCTCTCTAAGTTGCCAAAGCTAGCTTTCAACTTGTGATCCTACTGCCATAGCCTCCTGTGCTGCTGGGATTACAGGCATGTACCACTATGTCCAGCTTCTCTTCTCTTAACAGGTATATTTTACCACCTTTTAGCACTAATTGGTTTATATAACTCCTGCACACACCAATCATATTGTTGCAGAAATTAGCACTGTAAATGACACAATTGTCACTTGCTATTTATTTTAATGCCATATCTAGTTCATGGCTATTTATCGTTTTTGCTGCTGACAATTGCTGAACTCACCATTTCTGTTTTTGTGGTAGTTAGTGTAGTAGATATCATAGTAGGCACTGGGTTTTTATCTTAATGCCCTATATTGTTTCCTTCACTTGTTGCAATTATTTGTTACCCCTTTTTCTGTGAGGTGTTGGGAATTTATGGGGACACTACACGAATATACATGGTAGAGACTTTGTTTCTGAAATAAACCCATTTAAGAGACAGTGAACCTTGGTCTACACACAAATTAACCACCACTGAAATTTCAGAAATACTTTAATTCAAAGAATAGAAGGGACCAAAAAAAATCCAAAGAAGTGGCTAGGCCCCAAGTAAGAATGGCTTGGCAGGTAAGGGGGAGGGTATGCCTTAGGTTCCACACATGAACATCCACTCCTATACTCCTACAGTAAAAATAGAATTAACAGAAAGCCTGTGAATCTCAAACCCATAAGAAGCCTCCATCTAAATAATTCTATAACACTTTGGCCAAAGAAAGCTTTGCCTTAAAAAAGGCACACACATTAAGAGTGGAAGAGAAATCCATTTAAACTAATCCATAAAACCCCAACACTGGAATAAAATAAATATGAAAAACAAGGTAACATGACACCTTGCAAAGTTAAGAATTCACCAAAAAACAACTCCAAAGTGTTAAAGTAGATGAAGTAGGAGTTAAAGAATTCAAAAAATGATTATAATATTTAATAAATTCTAAGAAAAGACTGGAAAACAACTGAATGAATTAAGGAAGTCAGTACAGAATATGAATGAGAAATTCAGTAGGGACAAAGAGCTATTTAAAAATAACCAAATACAAATCTTAAAAATGAAATTCATGATAAGTAAAAAAAAATGATTAGTCGAAAGGCTCTATAACAGAGTAGACCATGCCAAAGATAGAATCTCAGAACTGGAAGGTAAAGAAACTGGCCTTGAATATTCAGACAATAGTAAGGAAAAGAAAATAAGTGACAATGATCAGAATACAGAAGAACTTTGGGACATTAAGACTCCAATTTTAAGAATCATTAAAATTGTAGAGAGTTGTGAAATCCAGGCTACTGGTATGAAAAATCCCTTCAGGAAAATAACAGAAACATGTTCCAAACCTTCAAAAACGAGAAGGACATTCAAACACAAGAAGCATTCAGAATTCCAAATAGACACAGTGAAAAATAAATACTACATCACATATTATAATTAAAATATCTAACATACAAAACAAGTACAAAATTTTTAAAGTGCCAAGAGAAAAATATCAGGTTGTATTTGGAGGTAAGCCAAGAGGAATTAATTTTAATTTCTCAGCACAGGCTCTAAAATACAGAAGGGCTTGGAATAATGTGTTCTAAGCCCCGAAAGAAAATAACTGTCAACTAATATTGCTAAATCCAGCAAAGCTATCCTTCAGTACTGAGGCAGAAATAAAAATCTTCCAACACAAGCGGAAACTAAAATAATTCATGACTATTAAGCTGGCACTAAAAAAAAAAAAAAAAAAAAACCAAACATTTAAGGAAATACCACACAGAGAAGAAATCAAAACCAAATTCTAGAGTGAACAATTCTCATTTGAAGAGTAAATAAGCAAATCTAACAAATGAGAAATAGGACCAAATTAAATGCCATAAATAAGTCAAAATGGCTGGAATTATTAAACATCTTTCTATAATAATATTAAATGTAAAAGGTCTCTGTAATTAAAAGATATAGGCAGGCTGCCAGGCAGAATGGATTTTTTTTTAAAGACTCAAACCTATGCTGTTTGCAAGGGACTAACTTTATAGACAAAGAGCCACAGGTTGAAAGTGAAAGGATGGAAATTGGCCACCTTGTAAATGAAAACTAAAAACAAGCAGAAGTAGCTACTTTCATATCTGACAAAGCAGACTTCAAGTCGAAATGAATCTAAAGACACTAGAAAGACAATTTCATAATGGTAAAGGGAAAAATCCAACAAAAAATTATAACACTAGTAAAGATTTATGTCCCAAATGTTGGTTCACATCATAAAACATAAAAGAGATACTATTGAAATTAAAGACTCAGATGGACCCCAGAGTCTAAAAATATTCAACATCATTAGCAACTAGAATAATGGAAATCAAAACTATACTAAGTCTTTATCCCACTCCAGTTAGATTGGTAGCCATCAAGTACAAAAAAAATAATAAATACTGGAGAGGAAGTGGAGAAAAAGGATGAGACTATTGATGAGACTGTAAATTAGTACAACCACTGTGGAAATCAGTATAAATTTTCCTCAAAAGATTAGGAATGGGCCCACCATATGATCCATCTATGCTGCTCCTTAGTATTTATCCTATAGAATTAAAGTCAATATACAATAGCAACATATGCATACCCATGTTTATAGCAGCATAATTCAGAATAGCCACTCTATGGAACCAAATTGGGTGTCTACCAATGGATCAGTGGATAAAGAAAATGTGGCATATGTATAGTTGAGTTTTATTCAGCCATTTAGGAGAATGAAATTTTGTATTTGTAGGAAAGTGGATGAAAGTTGAAAACATTGTGTTAACCAAAATAATCCAAACTCAAAAAGTTAAGGGTTTTCTCTCATGTATGGAAACTATAGAGTAAAAAGGAAAAGAAAGGTGGTGTTGGGTGGGGGTGGGGGTGGATCTCATAAAAATCAAAGGGAGATGCATACCATAAAGGAAAGGGACCAGGGGGAGGGAGGAAATGTAGAAAGTACTAAATACAGGGTCAAATTATATTGTTATATTGTGTGCAAATATGAACATTTGCCAACAAATTCCACCATGATGTATAATTATAATGCACTAATAAAATTATGAAAAATAAATGGATAATTTTTTTGTTTTAAAAAATTAAAATCAGGAGCAAGACAAAGATGGCCACTTTCACCACCTATTCAATATATATATTTGAAACTCTAGGCAGAGCAATCAGTAAAGAGGAGGAAATTAAAGAGATACAAATGTGAAAATAAGAAATTAAGTTATCAGTTTGTTGATGACATGATACTATGTCCAGAGTACCCAAATAACTACACTACAAGACTTGTAGAGTAGATGCACAAATTTAGAAATGCAGCAGGATACAGGATCAACATATATAAATCAATTGCTTTCCTATACTTCAGTAATGAATCTTCTGAGAAAGAAATCAGGAAGTATATCCCAAGTAATAAGAACTTGGGAATAAATCTAATGAAAGAAGTGAATACCTTAACAATGAAATCTACAGAATAATGAAGAAAGAAATTATATTGGGAAAGCCTCCAGTGTTCTTGGGATGAGCAGAATTTCTATCTCTATGGCCATAACAAACCATTATACAGATTTGACTGAATCCTCATTAAAACACCAATTATTCACATTACTCACAGAACTAGGAAAAAAGCAGTCCTAAAATTAATTTGGAAAAATAAAAAATCCAGAATACCTAAAGCAATACTGAGCAAGAATAGTGATTCCTGAAGGCATCACAACACCAAATGTCAAATTATAGTAGAGAGGTGTAGTAACTCAAAGAGCTTAGTATTGTCATCAAAACAGACATGAAGACCAATGGAGTAGAAGACACCAAGACAAGCCCACATAGATACAGTCATTCTGATATTCAAAGAAGGTGTCAAAACCATGTAGGAGATAAGATAGCCTGTTTAACAAATGGTGCTGGCAAAACTGGACATTGAGAGGTAAAAGCACAAAATTATGTTCTTCTTTTACCCTTCACAAAAGTTAACTCAAAGTTAGTTGAAGACCTTTTAATTAGACCAAAACTTTTGCAACAGTTAAAGAAAAACATAGCGTCAACATTCCAACATATTAGCACAGGCACTGACTTCCTTAACAAACCCCTAAAAAATAAATAAATGGGACAGCATCAAATTTAAAATCTTCTACAGAGTAAAGTAAACAATTAAGAGTGCAAAGAGAGAGCCTACAGAATGGGGGAAAATCTTTGACAGCTACTCCTGCAACAGTGGATTAATATCCAAAATATATAAAGAACTCAAAATATGAAGTATCAGAAAGCCAAATAACCCAATAAGTTAGTGGATAAAAGAACTAATCAATAATTTCTTAAATGAAGAAATATGAATAGCCAACAAATAAATGAAAAAAATGCTCAACATCCCAAGCAATCAGGGTAATATAAGTTAAAACTACACTGAGATTCATTTCAATACAGTTAAAATGGCAATCATCAAGAATACAACAAATAATAAATGCTGGCAATGATTTCAGGAAAAGGTACACTTATATATTATTGATAAGACTTCAAATTAGTACAACCACTTGGAAAAGCAATATGGAGATTCCTCTAAAGACTAGGAATGGAACCACCATTTGACACAGCTGTTCCATTCCTTGGTATTTATCCAAAGAATCAGCTTACTATAGTGATACAGGCACATCTATATTTATAGTAACACAACTCAAAATAGCCAGATTATGGAACCAGCCAGGTGCCAATAAATAAAGGAACAGGTTAAGAAAATGTGGTATATATATTCATAATGGGGGTTTTATTCATCCATAAAGAATGGAATTATGGCATTTGATAGGAAATAGATGGAAAGGGAGAACAACACAATAAGTAGAACACATCAAACTTAGAAAGTCAAGGGTCAAGCATTTTCTCTCGTACGTGGAAACTAGAGAAAAATTTTAAAATGAGGGGTGGATCCCATGAAAACAGAAGGAAGAACAATGGAAAAGAGGAAAGGGGATGAGGTAGAAGAAGGAGGCATGGGAAAAGGGAGCGACTGTGGAATGAAATTGATCGAATTATGTAATGTGCATTATAAATATGTCACAATCAATCCAACTTTTATGTATACCTATTATGTAGCAACTTAAAAAAATAACAATAAATACATAGAAGAGAGTCCAGTAGAGTAGAAGAAGAAGAAGAACAGGATGAGGAAGGAGGGGAGGGAAAGTAGAAGTGCTGAAAATTGAAATGGGGCAAACTATGTTCCATGTACATATGAATATGTCAAAATGAACCCCCTATTATGTACAACTATAATGCACTGGTAAAAACATTTATAAAAAGAACATTAGAATAATAATGACATATTTTAAAAACAAATATGAATTGTTATATTAATACCATCTTTATTTTATTTTTTAGTCAGTGATATTTTATATCTAAGTAATTTTACCCAGCCCAAAATTTATTAAGAGATTGAATATGTTCTCTAATACAGACCAAGGGTACTAGAAAAGAGCAGCCCTCACTAGACACTGAATCTCCTGATACCTTAATCTTGTATTCTCCATCCTTCAGAACTGTGAGACATAAATTTTTGCTTTTAATAACATACTGAGCTTCATTATAGCAGAAAAAGACTGATATATCACTTTATATAAATTTTAAAATGACATGATATTTGATGTGATGTAAAAACAAAACTTATGCCATATACCTTGCCAGCTTATTATATAAAAGAAGTATAACTCTCATGTTTTTACACCAAAATCTGAGAATGGAAATAAAATACAAAAGTACAAAGGTCTCACATTAGTGTAACAAGAAAAATTTCTACATAAAAGACAAATAAAGTAAATAAAACTATGTATTAAATAAACAATTGACCATGGTTGCTTAAGCTTGAAAAAACCTATCTCTTTAAGTTCAAAGGTGGGACAGATCCATCTTCTAATGAATGTACAGTTTAGGCAGGAACTCTGGTCAACGAGAAATCCTAGCAGTCATAGTTTATTATGAATATAAATAGAGATCCAGAGCATGGGGAGTGTCATGAAAAGATGAGCAAGTATCCAGCCCTGCCTCACTGTAAATTTTCATGAAAGACAAATCATCTTTTGAAAAGACCAAAAGAAAGGGGAGCATTTATTTATTTATTTATTTATTTATTTTAATTTTTTGTGGGTCACAGTGAATTCAATATCACGGCCCAAGTATCCTAAAGCAAAAATCATTGTAGGTAAATTACACACTTATAGTTACATGTATTTTTTGTCCAATTTACGTTGCTGCGTTGTAGTCCAATTTTAAAGGACGTCTTAAGAGTGAAGGTCCATAGATTTTTAAATAGTTTAGGTGAGGGGCCAATGCTAGAATAAAGAATAAAATCCCCTTACAAAGTGGAGTTTGGGGGCCAGACAACAGGTTCAGTAAGAGAGAATTTTTCCACTGATATCATATCTTTTTTTAAAAAGTGATTTTTTTCTAGGAGTAAAGAATAATTTACTATTAAAAGATACATGCTTATTATTCTTTGCCACATAGGGCACTGAGGACCAAGCATAGAATGATCTTTTTGTGACTATATATTTACCAACACAGACATTTAAAAATACCCATGTGTCCATGAATACAATAATTCAATTACAGAAATTCACAGAGTGGGATGTTATGTAGCTACTCATTAACATTATATCTCTGAAAAATAATTGGATATGAATAAAGCATAATGCTAAGGGAAGAAAAACATGAAGAGATTAAACAAAAGAGTACAAAACAAAGAAAAAATTATAAGCATTACACACACACACACACACACACACACACACACTGTGTAAAATTGGTTTGTATATAATATAAGGAGTTTTTAAACAGTCATTTGTATACCGAAATCAGACTTGAATTAAATATACATTTTACATGATATAAATTGGTATAAATTTTTATTGTTTGAATATCTGGAAACAATGTGCTTTTAACATGAGACCAGTATAACTTGTACACATAAATATGGGAGATAGGCATTTTCATAAAAATAGAAGGAAGACTATAGTACAATTTATTGCAAACAAAAGATACAACACATTGAGGAGTGTTTAGGGCACCGCATATTATGCCTGCTGTGCTGCTCGGAAGGCAGTTTTCCTTTTAGTCAATGTCTCAACAGGGTTGTGCCTAGTGATGAAGAATTGGCTTCAGGTGGGGCATTCCACTTTCCTGCTCATAGGTGCAGCCCATACTCTCAACGCCATTGTATACCAGATCATTATGAATAGTAAGGCATATGAGTCTAATTCTTTTTGTTTTTCAAGTTTCCATTTTTAAATTTGTTCTTATTAGTTATACATAACAATAAAATGTATTTTAATGTATTGTACATATATAGAGTATGACTTTCCATTCTTCTGGTTGTACATGATATGGAATAACATTGGTCGTGTTTATTTATGCACATAGGAAAGTAGTCTGATCCATTCTACTGTCTTTCCTATTCACATTACCTCTCCCTTCCTTTCATTCCCCTTTGTCTAATCAAAAGACTTCTATCTTTGTCTAACCATCATCCTTATTATGAGTTAGCATCTGCATATCAGAGAGAACATTTGGTCTTTGGTATTTTGGGGACTGGCTTTTTTCACATAGCATATTCTCCAGTTCCATCCCCAGTGGCAAATGCCATAGTTCCATTTCTTTTTGTGGCTGAGTAGTATTCTATTGTGTACATATACCACATTTTCTTTTATCCATTTGTCTGTTGAAGGGCACCTAGGCTGGTTCCATAGTTTAACTATTATGAATTGAGCTGCTATATACATTGATGTGGCTGTGTCACTGTAGTATACTGATTTTAAGTCCTTTGGATGTAAACCAGGGAGTGGGATAGCTGGGTCAAATGGTGGTTCCATTCCAAATTTTCTGAGGAATCTCCATACTGTTTTTCATAGTGGTTGCACCAATTTGCAGTCCCACCAGCAATATGTAACTGTACTTATTTCCCCACATCCTTGCCAAAATTCATTGTTACTTGTACTCTTGATAATTGTCATTCTGACTGTAGTGAGATGAAATATCAGTGTAGTTTTAATTTGCATTTCGCTAACTGCTAGAGATGTTGAAAATTTTTTTCATGTATTTGTTGACCAATCATATATACTCTTCTGTGAAGTGCCTATTCAGTTTTTGCCTATTTATTAATTTTTTTTTTGTGTTAAGTGTTTTGAGTTATTTGTATATGCTGAACATTAATGATCAATCTAAGGTTCAGGTGGCAAAGATTTTCTCCCATTCTGTAGGCTCTCTCTTCATATTCTTGGTTGTTTCCTTTGCTGTGAAGAAGCTTTTTAGTTTGATTCCATTCCATTTATTGTTTCTTGATTTTACTTCTTGCATGTTAGATGTCTTGTTAAAGAAGTAGGTTCCTATGCTGACATGAGGTAGATTTGGGTCTACTTTTACTTCAGTTAGGCACAAGATCTCTGTCTAATACCTAATTCCTTTATAACTGAGCTCTCTTAGAATTCAGTTTTGTGCAGAGTGAGACATAGGGGTTTAATTTCATTTTGTTACATGTGGATTTCCAGTTTTCTCAGCACCATGTTAAAGAGGCTATCTTTGCTCTGATGTATGTTTTTGGCCCCTTTGTTTAGTATGAGATAACTCTATTTATGTGGGTTTTTTTTTCTCTGTGTCTTCTATTCTGTGCCATGTGTCTGCATGTCTGTTTTGGTGCCAATACCATACCATTTTTGTTACTATAGTTCTGTAGTATAATTTAAGGTCTGGCATAGTGATGCAGGAGTTTCACTCTTCTTGCTAAGGGTTGCTTTGGCTATTCTAGGTCTCTTAATTTTCCAAATGAATTTCATGATTGCTTTTTCTATTTCTATGAGGAACATCATTGGTATTTTAATAGAAATTGCATTAAATCTGTATACTTCTTTTGGTAGTATGTCCATTTTCACAATGTTAATTCTTCCTATCCTAGAGCATGGGAGATCTTTCCATCTTCTAAAGTCTTCTTCAATTTCTTCCCTTAGTGTTCTGTAGTTTTCATCATAGAGGTCTTTCACCTCTTTTGTTAGATGGATTCCCAAGTATTTTATTTATTTTTTGAGGCTATTACGAATGGGCTAGTTTTCCTAATTTCTCTTTCAGTAGCTTCATAAATGATGCATAGGAATGCATTTGATTTATGGGTGTTAATTTTATATCTTGATACTTTGCTGAATTAATTTATGAGCTCTTGAATTTTTCTGGTGGAGTTTTTAGGTCTTCTAAATATAGAATTATGTCATTGGCAAATAGGAATAATTTAATTTCTTCATTTCCTATTCATATCCCTTTAATTTTTTTTTTCCTGTCCAATTGCTCTCGCTAGAGTTTCAAGGGTTTTTGAGTAAAAATCATGAAAAGAGGGCATTCTTGTCTTGTTCCAGTTTTTAGAGGGAATACTTTCAGTTTTCTCCATTTAGAATGATGTTGGCCTTGGGTTTAGCATATAGAGCTTTTTACAATGTTGATGTATGTTCATACTACCCTTAGTTTTTCTAGTGTTTTGAACATGAATGGGAGCTATGTTTGTTTAATACTCTTTCTGAATCTATTGAGATAATCGTGATTCTTGTTTTATGTCTATTGATGTGATGAATTCCCATATGGTGAACAATGGGATGAACCCCATTTGATCGTGGTGCACTATCTTTTCAGTACTTTTGTATGCAATTGCCAAAATTTTACTGAGAATTTTTACAACTATGTTCATCAAGGATATTGGTGTTTATATAATGTCTTTTTTCCTTGATGTGTTTTTGTCTGCTATTGGTATCAGGGTGATACTTCATAGGATGAGTTTGGAATGGTTCCCCCTTTTCTATTTCATGGAATAACTTGAGGGGTAGTGGTGTTAATTCTTCTTGAAGGTCTGGTCTCAGTTGATAATCCATCTGGTCATGGGCTTTTCTTAATTGGTAGGCTTTTGATGGCATCTTCAATTTCATTGCTTGAAATTTAATTGTTTAAATTGTGCATGTCCTCCCTCCTGACTCAGTTTGGTTAGGTCATATGTCTCCAAAATTTTTTTTAATGTCTTCAAGATTGTCTATTTTAATAGAGTATAAATTTTCGAAATAGTTTCTGATTGTCGCCTGTATTTCAGTAGTGTCCATCATGATATTTCCCTTTTCATCACAAATTTTAGTGATTTGAGTTTTCACTTTCTCTTCATTAACATAGCTAAGGGTTTATGAATTTTTTGTCAATTTTTTGAATCATTTCTTTTGATTCAGTTTCATTGATTTCAGATACGATTTTAATTTTTTTCTGTCTTCTACTGCTTTTGGTGTTGATTTTTCTTCTTTTTCTAGGACTTTGAGATGTAATGTTATAGCTTTAGCAAATTTCTATTATTTTAATGATTGAACTCAATCCAATGAACTATCCTTTTAGAAATGCCTTCCTAGTGTCACAGAGATTTTTTATATGTTGTATCATTATTCTCATTTACCAATAAGTATTTTTTTAATTTCATCCCTGATTACTTATGCTATCTATTCACCATGCAATAGTGTATTGTTTAGTGTCTAGGTGTTGGAATAGCATTTATCTTTTATCTAATCACTGATTTCTAATCTCATTCCGTTATGATCTGATAGAATGTAAGGTATTATCTCTACTTATTATTTTATTTTTTTGTAATTGCTTAGAGTTGCTTTGTGGCCTAAGTTATGATCTATTTTAGAGAAGGATCTATGTGCTACTGAGAAGAATGTGTATTCAATCATTGATGGCTGAAATATTCTATATATGTATATGTATAGAATATTATAACATATATATATTATAATATATATATGTTAATTCTGAATTATTGATTGTATTATTTATTCTGTAGTTTCTTTTTGTTTTAGTTTTTGTTTGGAGACTCTATTCAGTGGTGAGAGAGGTATGTTAAAGTCACCCTGTATTATTGTGTTGCGTACTATTTGATTCTTGAAATTGAGAAGGGTTTGTTGGATATACATAAATATTCCATTTCGGGGGGCATATTGTTATGTCTTGTTGACGTGTAATTCATGCAAGCACTATGAAATGACCTTCTTTCTCTTTTTAAATTCACTTTGGCATGAAGTTCATTTTATCTGATATGAGGATAGAAACCCTTGCTTGTTTATGAGATTAATGTATATGATATGTTTTTTTCCCATCTTTTCACCTTCAGTCTGTGGATGTCTTTACCTATGGTGCAAGTCTGGAGACAGGAATATTGTTGTGTCTTATTTTTTAATCCAATCGGCCAGTCTGTCTCTTTATTAATGAGCTTAGGCCATTCATGTTCAAAGTTATAATTGACATATGATTTTTATTCCCAGTCATTTTGGTTTATTTCTGGTTTTTAATTTAAATTAGTTTCTCATTTGATTGACTATTCTTTTAGTGTAGTTCCTCCTTTTGATGGTTTTAACTTTCAGTTTTCATTTCTTCTTGATGAAATATTTCACTGAAAATACTCTATAGTGCAGGCTCTTGTGCTGTGAATTCTTTTCCCTTTTGTTTATCAGGATAGGTTTTTATTTCATCTTCAAATATGAAGCTTAATTTTGCTGGGTATGGTGTTCTTGCTTGGCATCTAGTTTCTTTTGGGGCCTGGTATATGTTATTCCAAGACCTCCTCGCTTTAAGTGTCTGGGTTGAAAAATCAGCTGAGATCTGGTTTCCCTCTAAATGTTACCTATTGCTTTTCTCTGGCAATCTTTAAAATTCTGTCTTATTCTGTGTTAGGCATTTTTATAATAATGTGACTTGGTGTGGGTCTGTTGTAATTTTGTATATTTCAGGTTCTATAAGCCTCTTATATTTGATTTTCCATTTCATTCTTTAGTTTTCAGATATTATTTCATTGAAAACATTGTACAATCTTTTGGTTTGTATCTGCATGCCTTCATCTATCCTGAAAAATATTAAATTTGGTCTTTTAATGTTTTCCTATGTTCCCTGGAAGTTTGGTTCATAGTCTCTTAACATCTTTTTCTCCACATTTGACTTTATTTTCAAGATTATATATTTTTTCTTCCTTGCCTGAAACTCTCTTCCAAGTGATTTAGTTTGCTGGTCATGTTTTCCATTAAATTTTTAATTTGGTTTATTGATTTCTTCATTTTGAGAATTTCTGCCTTAATTTCTTTCCAGAATCTCTACCTCTTTATTGAGATAATCTTTTACCTCCTGTATTTTTTCTCTGATTTTGCTCCTATGTCTTCCATTACCTCTCATATCAGTTTAACTATGTACATTCTAAACTCCTTCTTTGACATTTCTTCCACTGTGGTGTTAATGGATTCTAATATTGGAACATCTTGGTTTGTTTGGGGCGATTTGTTCCCTTATTTATTCATTTCATTCGTGTCTCCACTCATCTAGCAGTATGTAGCTGAGGCAGTACACTTTCTACCCTGTAAACTATAGTGTCCCTGAAGTTTTCCAGTACACCATTAAGGGGGACACAAATAATAACAGCATCTAACGCAAGCATTATATAGCCTTAAACAAAATAGCTCCTACTAATATGTCTACAGTTTTTTAAAAAATATTTTTCTAGTTGTTGATAGACCTTTATTTTATTTATTTATATGCAGTGCTGAAAATCGAACCCAGTTCCTCACACATGCCAGGCAAGTGTGCTACTGCTGAGCCACAGCCCCAACCCGAGAAGTCTACAGTTTTTTATATCATCATAGAAATTATATGTCCAGTTATGGCATACAATATAAACAGTAAGTTTGCAAAAGGGCTTACAATTTCAAAAGGTGGGCAAGGGGAGAACAGAAGTGGTGTAGCATGTGATGATTATGAGGTAGAAGTAGAAAAAAAATAGAAGTAAATACTTAAAAGAAGAGTGAAAGAGGGGGAAATACAGTTGGCTATTCAGAGAAAAAAGAGAAAGAGAATCAAGGGAAACAGATAGGTGAGAGAAAAAATATATAAAATAAAAATTTGAAAAATTAAAAATAATACAAGTTAAGGAATACAAACCCAAACTGAAATATATTATCAGACAACCTAGTCCTAATAAACTTATCCATGAAAAATAGTCTGTTTCAAAAAAAGTAGAATTGTGAGAAAAAAGAAAGAAAAAAAAAAAAAAAAAACTCAACAAAAAGTTGAAGGATTGTTTCTGTTGGAGATCAAAAGGTTTTCAGCCTCCCTTCTCCACAGTTTTGGGTCTGGAGTGTTGCTGCCCCATCCAGCAACTGAACTAAAGTCACATATGTGAATTTGGGGTGACACAAAATGCCATGCAGACACAGAATACCTTTTATGAGTTTCAGGATGGCTTCCTGGGCTCCCAGCCTCAAGCTCCCACAAAGGGGGGCAAGAGAAAGTCAGGAGAGGCTGACAAGAGAGAGGGGGCAAACATTCTGGAGCAGTCTTTTTTTGGCGGATGCTGTTTCTTAGAACAGTCTATCTAGAAAAGGGCACAAGGGATAGGATTACAAAGGAACAAGTGATTGTAAATTAACCTCACTGGGTGACGCCTACTTTTGGAGCCACACCTTATTATCTGAGTGGAGGTAAAGCCCAAGTTATTGCAAAAGCAATAATTGTTCAGAACCTCTTGCTTCAGGACTTAAAGGTGTGTTCATCCAGATTTGGCCCCAGACAGAGTGTGATGCTTGCTCCACTCTCAGGGTGGGGTGCTAGGGTGAGCAGGTTAATCCTGGAGGCAGAACTCCTGGAGGTGGGGGAAGGGTTAGGTTTAGGTATGCTCCAGGATCTTTGCTGAGTGCCAATTAGTCTGGAGATTTTAAATTAGCACACCTCCAGGGTCAAGCAATTTCTGGTCCATGCTGGAAGACTCTATCACAGGAATCTTCTTTGGGTTCCACTCATGTGGTGTGAGGGCCAATGCTTAGCCCAATATATCACTTGCAGAATCCATGACTCCTGGTCTCAGATTCCAACAATTTTATTGAAGAAACTATTCTTTCCCTATCATATATTCTTGGCACCTTTTTGAGGATCATTTAACCATGTATTAGAGGGTTTGTTTCTATTCTACTGAAATATAAGACTATTTATGCCAAAACCATATTGCTTTGATTAGTGTAGTTGTATAATATGTTTTGAAACTAACAAGTGAGGCCTCTCTCTTTGTTTTCTTTTCCAATTTTGTTGGGGCTATTCAGAACTCTTTGTGATTCCAAAGTTCATATTTTTTTTCTATTTCTGCAAGAAATACCATTAAGTTATAAATGAAATTATAATGAATCTTCAGACTGTTTGGGGTATTATAATGTTTTAACAATGTTAAATGTTTCAAGTAAGACTCAATGGTGTAGGCCTGTAATCCTAGCTATTCAAGTGGCTGAGGCAGGAGGATCATAAGTTTTTAAGACCAGCCTGAACTTCTTAGCCAATGGACATCTTGGATGTTTTCATATCTGTTTTTTGTGAATAATATTGCAACTAGCACAGATGTACAGATATCCATTTGAGTTTCTGATTTCAATTATTTTGAATATTTACTGAGAAATACAATGACTGATGTTACGATTATTCCAATTTTAATTTTTTGGGGAACCTCCATACTCTTTCCATAGCTACTGTACAACTTACATTACCTCCAACAGTGTACATTTGCAAAATCAAATAAATTTTGCCTACACTGGCTCACTCTTTTTTTTTTTTTTTTTTTAATAGCTATCCTAACAGGAATGAGGTGATATTTCATTATGGTTTTGATTCGCATTTCTCTAGAAATTAGTAAAATTGATTACATTTTTACACACTTGTTGGCCATCTGTACATTTTCTTTGATGAAATGTCTACTCAGGTCCTTTGCTTATTTCTTAATCCAGACATTGGGTTTTTCTTTTTTCTTTTTTCTATTAAGGAGTGGGAATTCTTTATATATTTTAGAAATTAACCTCTTACCAGATATATGGTTTGTAAATAGTTTCTCCCCTGCTGTGAGTTACCCCTTCACTTTGTTGATTGTTTCCTTTGCTGCACAACATGATTTATCCTGAAGAGTGTTGATTTTGCCCTTGAAAGAATGTGCAGTTCCACTGCTGTTGAATAGAATGTTCTGCATATGTCTATTTGATTTATTGGTGTATGTTGTTGCTCAAGTTTACCATTTCTTATTAATTATGTCTGGATGACCACTCCATTACTGCAAGTGGGGTATTGGAGACCCCTGTTGCTATTATACTGCTGTTTATTTCCCCCCATAATTTTATTAATATTTGTTTTATAAATGGATACCCACCCAGAGATTCTGCACAGGCATCCTGGAAGGCTCTGCTGTGCTGCCCTGGCACTTTTGAATTCCTGGTCAGGTGCTTCTCTCCCAGCCAATCCTGCAAGCAGATATATTAGAGAGATAGGAGGTAGCTGGGTGGGTTTCCACACCAGTATTCCCCTGAGTAATCCTCTCTACACTCTTGTTTTTCTCCAGGTCTCTTAGACATACTCTCTGTCCTACAGCATGGGTTTGCCAGACTTGTTTCTTGGGCCAGACTTGGGTCTGCCAGAAACTGGCTCTCTTGGCTATTGGCCCCCTTGCCATGGCTACAAAATGGTTCCTTCCTTTGTCTCTCACACACCTCCACTGCAGTTTATCTCCTGAACAAGGATATTGCGCAGCACACCTTACCATGTAGTCAGGCAGTGTCTTTGATTTCTAAATTCTCCATACCCAGAAACACTTCAGTCCTACCAAAAATGCAAGTTCCTTTAATTACCTTATCATTTTACTGGGTTCACAAAGGCACTATTCTGGCTTGTGCCTCCAGTCTCTACCATGGCTGTGGCACTGGGAATTTCTTCTTTATTTGATTACATTCGATCTCTTGAGTCTCGGATCTGTTTTTAGTGTCCAGTATTACATTCCAGTAAAGTTCCCTCTAATATTTATTCATTCACCCACCTTGCTTAGAGGCTGCCTGTCTGCCTTTCTTAGTTTCATGCCATGGAGTAACTAGGGAAGTGAACTCTCTATTCTGCCATCTTCCTCTCTCCAAGAGGAAGATGTTTTTATCTATTCACAGGAAAAGCAAAATACATTTATATCTTGGAAAAATATTACATTTTGAAGTGTTGTTACTTCAGACCTGGTACTGGTGTTAGGAAAGTACTACTGCTTTGGATTTTATACACTATCATAGCAATTGAAGCATATGTCTTTCAAATTAACATATTTGATAAATGATTAAAGTAAAAATGTATTGGGTTCATTTCTAGCCTGTTTTTTGTTCTTTTGTGTTTCTAATAATTAAAGATGGATAAATTAAACAGGATGAAGACTGTTTATTCTTCAATTCCTTATTTGCCAAATTTAACCACATAATTAAAAGCAAAGAAAGATTGCCTTATTTTTTCCCAATTTACTGATAAAATCTCTTCATGCCATAAGGAAGAAAAACTTCAAATTTTTTTTTCAAAAGTAGTGTATATGCATACACACATATTTTAGATTGTGGGCCTATTCAAAGTCTTAAGAATCAATGGAACTCGAAGTTTGCTTATATGATTAAAGAAAAGGGAAAAATGGAAGAAACAATCCAAGCAGTGGTCCATTAGAGCTTCCACAGGCAACATGCAGGCAGGATGGTGAAAACCTTCTTCATTTACTTCCCTGAAAATCAGCATAGCATTTTGGATTAAAAAAAAAAAAAAAAAAAAAAAGATACAATCACTTGGCTAGTTCTAGGTACCTAACATTACACTGAGTGTGAAAAAGCTTAAGATCTGAAACAAGATACAGATGTCCACTTTCACCTCTTTTATTCAACAGTTTTGGAAGTCCCAAAGACAGCAATTAAGCAAGAGAAAGAAACAAAGGATATCTGATTCAGAAAAAGTTACATTTTTGTTGTTTGCAGATGAGATGATCTTATCTGTCAGAAACCCCCCAAAACTCCACCAAAAATACCTAATAAAACAAATGAACTCAGCAAGGTTTCTGAAAATAAAATTCAAAGACAAAAATCAGTAGCATTGCTATATGCCAATAACAAATTCCCTGAAATAGAAATCAAGAAAGAAATCCCTTTTTATAATAGTTACAAAGAATAAAATACCTAGGAAAAAAGTTTGAGTGAAGTGTGACAGATCTATATAATGAAAACTATAAAATATTGAAAGAAACTGAAGATAACACAGCCCGTGTTCATAGACTGAAAGAATAAAAATTGTTAAAATGTCTACACTACCCAAAGTGGTATAGGAATTTAATGCAATTCCCATCAAAATACTAATGACTTTCCTCACAGGAAAAAAAAAAAAAAAGTCTATGATTTCTATGGAACCACAAAAACCCTGACTAGTCAAAGTCTGAGCACAAAGAACAAAGAAGACTATACAACTTGACTTCAAAACATGCTACAAAGCTATAGTAATCAAAACAGCAAGATGTTGGCATAAAGACATAAAAATAAACCAGTGGAACAGAATGGATAGACAAGAAGTAAACCCATGCATCTATCACCAAATGATTTTCAACAAAGATGCTAAGAACATACATTAAGGGGGAAAGTATTTTCAATAATAGCGCTAGACAAATGGGATACCTTCATGCAGAAGAATGAAGCTTGATCCCTATCACTCAGAGTTACAAAGATCATCTCAAATGGGTTAAATATTTAAATGTTAAATCCTGAAACTATGAAACTATTAGAAGAGCAGATAAATGCTTCAGAATATTAATATGAGCAAGAATTTCTGAGCAGAACCTCAAAGCACAAGAAATCAAAAGAAAAATAGATAATTATTTTTAAGTGTTTCCCTTTATCTTTCATTTTAAGCAGTTTGACTATGGTGTAGCTGACTCTGGCTTTCTTTTTATATATCTTGCTTAGAATTTACTGAGTGCCTTAAATCACTGGGTCAGTGTTTGTTCATTTTATTTAAGAAATAGTTAAACATGATATCTTTCAATATTTTTCTGTCTACTTACCTTTCCCTTCTCTTCCTGTGATTCTAGTTATATAAGTATTTTAGAAAATTCAGTATTTTCCCATGAGTAACTATGGTTCTGTTCATTTTTTTTCTCTTCTCCTTTCCTCTTAGAGTGAATAAATTTTTGAGCAGTCTTCCTATACACTGTATATTTCTTCTACTATTTGTAATATATTTTAAGATTAACTATTAAGATTGTTTTCATCTTAATTATTGTACCCTTCATATTTAGAATTTGCATTACCTTGCTCTTTACATATGTTTTTTTTTTTTAATTTCAAATCTCCCTATCTGTTCCATCATTAAGACAAATGGCAGACAAAAGACAGACCCAAATGCTTTTTGATACCTAACACATTGAAGCTAATACCATGTCCTCTGCTCTTAGATTGGCATATAACTGTTCTAACCACAAATTTATGGTAAAAATAAGACTTGCCCTTCCAAAGATGGGCTATTTCTCTATTGGTTTCTTTGAGGACTGAATTTCCATTCAAGAAGTTTTGCTACTATATTCTAGAAATTACATTGATTAATCCTAGGACAACATTAAGTAGGAAATTAGATCAACTGAAACCAAGCTTCCAACAATTTTTATCAAAGGATCAGTCATGTGTGTGAAATCATTCCTCACTTTCAAAGTGGACCAGCTGCAATCCAATTATAATTGAGTGACTCTGAATGAAAGAGAAGAATTGCTTGCTCCAACACTTAACCTAAAATAATATTGCATAAATAAGAAATAAATATGAATTATTTAAATTTTTAGTAATTATGCAGATTCGTAACTGGAGTTTGAAACAAAATATACTCATGGCAGAACTCTTAGTAAAATTTCTGCCTGCAATAACATGACATTGACATGGTAACTTATTACTTTCAGATCTGTAAAAATTATATTCTGGAAAAAAGCACTAAGTTTACAACTGACATGCTTTTCCACTTATAATAAAAGAGACAAAAATTGATGTAAAGGCAGAACTGTATGATTCAAAAGCAAGAAAACCCACAAAGTATTTAAAGGAATTCTCAATTCATTTACCAAAACATGCCAAGATGATTTGAAATATAAAGAGGCCTTTGGTACTTCAGATATTCATGAGCAAGAAGCAGACTGAAAAGACTACTCAGTTGTAAATATGTGCTATATTTTATGAAAGTACAAGTATACTCAGAAGAATCCCTATCTGGGGATGGGGGTGAAGAATAGAAATTCAGTAGATTACACAAAGGGGAATGCTGGGAAGGGAGTGATGATGGGAATAGCAAAGACAGTAGAATGGATCGAGCATAACTTTCTTATGTTCATATATGAATACACCACCAGCATAACTCCACATCATGTTGAACCACAAGAATGGGATCCTAATTAAAATAAGTTATACTCCATGTATTTTTAAAATGTCACAATACACAAAATAAATACAAACAAAAAAATTCCTATCCAGTGAAAACTCCCAATGAATGCCATTGTTACTAAATAAACTCATTATTTAGCTTCATGTCATCAACTCTCTTGGTCTACATTTAAACTGAAGGAAAAGAATATGCCTTACAAATTTTCCATAGACTACAGGTAATTAGTTACAAATGCCTTGTTTATTTATGTCCAAAAGAATTGTGGGTTTCTGAGAACTAGAAGTTTGTGTAAATAATTAAAATCAGGAAAAAAAAAAAAACACATTTTTCCCTGTAACTTTTGTGCAACATGAACCTAAACTCATATTTCTTCATGGAATCATGATTTATACATGGTTACTTACAAAAGATGTGTTTTAAAGTCTGAGTTGATAGGCTTTTTTTCCCTCAGTAATAATTTATTTTGGTTCTAATTTCATGTTCAGAAATTATTGTCAATAGGGGAATTAAATTGAATATGACCATTTAGGTGTAAGTGTTGCTGAGGGTCTGAGGCTATCTCAAATATGTTTTCCTTCTCTAGAAAATATTTATACTATAGCCACATATATGGATGCTGTAAAATTAGTATTGTGTAGGTTGTTCATTGCTATTTATTTCTGCTTCCTCTCATAGCTAGAAGTCCTTTTATTTCACTTAAAATCTATAACAGAAAGACATGTTTAGTTCAGTCTCACAATTTAAAGAACAGCCTCAAAAACCATGTCCATAGCTACAATAAATAATGAAATTGGTGCATTAGTCAGTGTTTCACTGCTCTGATGAAAATACCTGACATAAACAACTTAAAGGAGAAAGCTTTCATTTTGGCTCTTGGTTTCCATGATCAGCTGTCTTGAAGACAAATGCATCATTGTGGAAAGGTGTGGCAGAAGAAAACTACTCAATTCCTGACAGCCAGTAAGCAGAGACAGAGGAAGGGGCCAAAGTAAAGATATAGTTCCCAAGGGCACACCCCCAGTGAACCTCTTCCTTTAACCATACTCTGCCTGCCTATAGTTTCCACCACCTCCCAGTAATCCATTCAACTCTCAGTGGGTTGCTTTATGTATCCAGTCTCATTTATGCCATCCTCACAGTGTTATTGGATAGACAGTCCTCTAATTGAGAAATGAAGGCTCACAAGTGCTAAGTACATGACCTAAATTTCTGCAATTAATTCCAGAAAACATTATTTGGTATGGAAGATTTTCATTTGGATAATAGATAGTAGAAGAAAAATCTGAAGAATAAATTTCTTTTTATGATATATTGGCTAATTGAATAAAAGCCACAAATATTTTTTATCCTAAAGAGGAAACTCCACAGAGAAAAAAGAATGTTAATTCTTTCTGAATAATTTGAGTTCATATTTTTCTAGAAATAGATCATGTCACAGCTTCAGTTCATTAATGTGTGTGTGTTCGTGTGTGTGTGTGTGTGTGTGTGTGTGTGTGTGTGTGTGTGTGTGTTTGGCTGGTTTTGGACTGATATTATTTCAAAGGGACATATTTTTTGAACTACAATATCTTATAAAATATTTTGGAAGCAAATCTTTTATTTTTTATGCTGCCAACTCTCTATGATACAATATGAGTCATCTGCCAGCAGGAAATAAAATCAATTGCAACTTCTCTTCACAGAAATCAGGAAAGAAGCAAAATATGTAAATCCTTCTCTGTATCAAAGAAAAGATCATGCTTAGTTGCATTTCCTCAACAACCTCTTTGCAAAAGAGATGGTTAGCTTTACTTTTATTAGAACCATTAATAACCATGGCATATCAGACAGGCTCTCAGCTATAGGCTCATCTCCTGGGTGACTGAATACCTATATTTTTAAAAGTCTGTGAATGTTGCTTTAATTATTTAATAGTTCATTGGCTCACATATCTATATTGCCCTTGCACAAAGTTTCCAGAACCTGCTCCTATTGCCAAGTAATAGAGCAGAGTTGACATTGTAAGCCTTGATAATCATGCTGTTGTACACACAGATTATCACCAACAAAATCTGTTTTTCAAATTTATTTTTATTACAAATTCAAGTGTGTTTTCAAGTGCTATGTTCAGTCCCAAATCTTAATTCAAGTATCCTGTTTTTTCATCAGTAAATTCAGAATATTTCCCTGTCTTGTCATAATTTTGGATTTTTGTTTAAAAATAAAATTCCTGTTAAATTTTATAAATAATTTCTGTCTTACATATTTAGGAAGAGATGGATTTCTAAGTGTATCTTAATGTTAAATTTATTCACATTGCTTGAATAACTCTAATCAGGAACCTGTTTATAAAAATTAAAACTGAACAGAGCAGTATTTATTGTTAAAGGACATCAAAAGTCAGGAACAAAATGGTTTCTCAAGCAGGTAGGCATTAATTTAAACCCATTTTATCTACTATCATATACAAATAAAAATATTAACATTATGTATTTTATTTCCACATATCATAATAGAATTGGTTAAAATATACTATTTTTAACAAGCCATTTTTTTTTTTACTTATGTATTTCAAAGACATATAATCAGTGTGCTCATGTATGGGTGTAGTCATAATCTTAGTGTATTTTTCTAGAATGATACAGTGATTATGAGATGGAAAGTATTTGTGAAAAATAACAACTGCTAATTTAAATAGTTATTGAATGGTTACAATTAATTAGTTAGAATGTTACTAAAATTAAAGACTGTAAGGAATGATTCCCTTTTGGAATTGCATTACATTTAAGCTGTCATTTCAAATTATTTTGATCCTTTCTTTTATAACTGACAGTTTTAAACCATGGTATGAGTAGTGCTACTTTGTTCTAGTATGAAACCTTATGAAGTGTTACAGATATTGTGGAGAAGAGAGGAGCCTTTTGTGAATTTTCCTACCTTCCTTCCTTCCTTCCTTCCAGGGATTGAACCACTGAGCTATATCCCCAGCTATCCCCTCTTTTTTCTTTTTCTTTTTTTTTTTTTTTTTTTTTTTTTTTAGACAGGGTCTTGCTGAGTTGCTTAGGCTCTGTCTATAAGTTGCTGAGGCTAACCTTGAACTTGTGATCCTGCTGTATCAGCCTTTCCAGTCACTAGGATTACAGCTGGGTGCCACTGTACCCAGCCTAGATTTCTAATCCATAAGATTCTTGAGCATGATATCATGATTTTGTTTTATAATACTAAGATCTAGATCATATTTTAAATTTCATTTAGCAACAGGTAACTGATATTACATGACTCTTCATTTTGCCATTCTCTTTTTCCACTTTTGGTGATTTTTTCTGGACTACTATTTTTGGTTTTAAATAAATGCAAATATCCACTACTACTAGAGTCTATAGTCCTTCTTGCATTCAGATTTAGTCCTCAGGTATATATTCCCAACATTACAGTGTTGAGGTAAATTTTCTGAAAACCATGCTGAATAAAAGCAAGGCCTTCCTTAAATTACTATAGTGGCTCCTCATTGTCTTCATAATCAAATTCAAACTTTATCACACTTTAAGACATTTTGTAATATAATCCTTACCTATTGAAATCTTATATCTCTTAATGCCATTACCCAAAGTATTGCCACCCCATTCCAACAACCTCCTATTTGAGAGAGAATATGGCTAAGATGGAATGGTATTAAAATAAGAAAACTATGACAATCATAGTGTTTTATGCAGGCATATACATATACCAAATTTACAGGTTTTAGAATTATGTTTAAATTACTTCTTTGCATTAGCACATGAAATATCTCCTCACTATTTTTTCCCAAGTTGTGAACATTATGTTTTCCTTGAAGTTCAAATCAATGGCCACTTTCTCTAGAAGACCTTCCCTTCGCTACCAATCTAAGAAGAAATTCTTTGGTGCATTTATATATAGCCTGTGCATTTATAGCATATACATTTATCCATTCACACACACATACTGTATAACTTACAACACTATTTATATTATAGTAAAAAACACACAACATAAAATTTATCATCCATTTTAAATGTGCAGTATGATTTATTATCTATATAGATAAATAGATAGATAGTGAAGCATCTCTAGAATTTTTTTATATTTAAAACACTAGAATTTTATGCCCATTGAACAAAAGCTCCCCTTCTTTCCCTGCATGACTCCATCACATCTATCATCTACTTTTGGCTTCTAAGAGTTTCACTAATTTAGGTAGCTCATATAAGTGGAATCATGTAATATCTGTCCTTTTGTGACTGGCATATTTTGTTTAGCATTATGTTCTCCATGTTGTAGAATATGACAGGACTTACGGTTTTTGTTAAGGCTGAATAATATTCTATTATACACACACACACACACACACACACACACACACACACGAACACAGGTTTTTATCCCCCATCTTTTGACTATTAATAGAAAATAATGCACTTGGATGTCTTCAAGATCCTATTTCCAGTTCTTTTTAATGCATGACTCAAAGTTGGATTTGTAGGCTATATGGTAATTCTTTTTTCATTTTTTGAAGAAATTTTATACTGTTTTCCATGAAGCAATGCCATTTTACGTTCCTACTAACTGTACATCAGAGTTTGAAATTCTTCATATCCACAAGGGCATTTGATAGCTTTTGTTTTCACTCTTACAGTAGCCATCCTAACAGATGTAAGATGATATCTCATTGTGTTTTTAATTGAAATGTGCTTGATGATTAGATACTATGTTTTATACAGTTCCACTTAACAATTTGCTTTGTGGTCTACACTTTTGGGGGCATCTATAAGAAATAATTGCCAAATCCAATGTAAAGAAGTATTTCTCTGAATATTTCCTTCTGGAAATTTATGGTTTCAAATCTTACATATAGGATTTTAATCCATGTTGGGTTAATTTTTTAATGTATGTCATACATACAATTTCACTCTTGTATCAAATTTTTCCAACACCTTTATTAAAGAAACTATTCTTTCCAATCATATATTCTTAGCACCTTGTTGAGGATCATTTAACCATGTATTAGAGGGTTTGTTTCTATTCCACTGAAATATAAACTATTTATGCCAACACCTTACTGCTTTGATGAGTGTAGATGTATAATATGTTTTGAAATTAACAAGTGAGGCCTCTCTCTTTCTTTTTCTTTCCCAATATTGTTGGGGCTATTCAGAATTCTTTGTGATTCCAAAGTTCCTAATTTTTTTTTCTATTCATGCAAGAAATACCATTAAGTTATAAATGCAATTGTAATGAATCTTCAGAATGTTTGAGGTATTATAAATATTTTTTTAACAATTTTAAATGTTTCAAGTAAGACTCAGTGGTGTAGGCCTATAATCCTAGCAATTCATGTGGCTGAGGCAGGAGAATTATAAGTTTTAAGACCAGCCTGAACTTTTTAGCCAATGGACATCTGGGGTGTTTTCATATCTGTTTTGTTTTTTGGTTTTATTTTTTTTTTTTTTTTTGCGAATAATATTGCAACTAGCACAGATGTACAGATATCCATTTGAGTTTCTGATTTCAATTATTTTGAATATTTACTGAGAAATGCAATTGCTGATGTTATGATTATTCTAATTTTGGGGGGGAACCTTATACTGTTTCCATAGTTACTGTACAACTTACATTCCCACCAACAGTATACAAGGTTTGCAAAATCTAATAAATCTTGCCCACACTGGCTCATTCTTTTTTTTTTTAAAATAGCTATCCTAACAGGAATGAGATGATATTTCATTATGGTTTTGATTTTCATTTCTCTAGAAATCAGTGAAGTTGATTGCATTTTTACACAATTGTTGGCCATTTATGCATTTTCTTTGATGAAATGTCTACTCAAGTCCTTTGCTTATTTTTTAATCCAGACATTGTTTTGTTTTGCTGTTAGATAGTGGGAGTTCTTTATATATTTTAGAAATTAACCTCTTACCAGAATATGGTTTGTATATAGTTTCTCCCATGCTGTGAGTTACCCCTTCACTTTGTTGATTGTTTCCTTTGCTGCACAACATGACTTATCCTAAAGAGTGTTGATTTTGCCCTTGAAAGAATGTGCAGTTCCACTGCTGTTGAATAGAATGTTCTGCATATGTCTATTTGATTCATTGGTGTATACTGTTGCTCAAGTTTACCATTTCTTATTAATTATGTCTGGATGACCACTCCATTACTGCAAGTCGGGTATTGGAGACCCCTGTTGCTATTATACTGCTGTTTATTCCCCCCCCCATAATTTTATTAATATTTGTTTTATAAATGGATACCCACCCAGAGATTCTTCACAGGCTTCCTGGAAGGCTCTGCATGTGGGCTTACTGCTAGAGTACTCTGTCAGTCTGGTACCAGGCTCAGCTGATGAGAGAGCCTGTTTCCTGAGTTCATGGAGACTGGACTGGTGCCAATAGACTTGAATGAACCTAAATTCTGGATCCACTTAAGCCTAGTTCATAGGGAGGACCTATATTGTTAGACTGCCCTAGCAAGGAGATGCTTGGTCCCTGTGTACAAGAGGGTTAAGATAAACCTGGGATCAGATGCTACTGCCAGCCTGGTATTGATGCAAGCCTACAGGTTTGTTCCTTGAGCCAGAAATCTGGGGCAAGTGATATCAGCCTGGCACTAAGTCAGGCCTGAAGTGTGTGTTTGCTGGGACTCTTATTGATTTTCATATAAGAGGTCATCTGTGAAATCATAATAATTAAGATCACTTAATTATTAACATTGCATTAGTTATAAACTCTGCACTTATCCCTTAAAGTTTATTTTTTTCTTATAGTTTTTATTAGTTCTTTTTAGTAATACACAATATTAATTTTGTTATTATTATAAAATTGTGGAATATAATTTACTCTAATTCAGTCCCTAGTACTTCTGTTTCCCTTCCCCTTCTCCCTCCCCTTGTTACCTCCCTTCTACTCAACTAATCTTTCTATTTACTTATAGTTTTTTAATGAACCCCTTCTATAATTTCTTAATGAACAGTGGACAAACTAGCTTGCTAATTCATATTTTTTTGACTAATTTATCTTTCTTCAGTGAGCCAGAGGTTTACAAACAAGCAGAAAAAAATACTTCATATAATATTCTGTTGTTATGTGGATTCAAAAGATGCCTTCTGCTTCTTTTCTATTAAAATTTCCTCATGGATGTAGAGGGGAGAAATGTGTGGAGAACTAGCTAGCTTCTCCCAGTGAATGTTTAGCAAGAAAACTGAACTCCTTGCCAGGATGGGAGTCAGCATGACTAAGCTTCAATGTGGAGGACTTTTCCCAGATTCCAGGCATCTGCCAGGTAACATCATTCATTCCCAAAGGACGTCTGGAAGGAGTTACAGGAGCAGACTGCAAGGAAATACTCCAGTTCTCTGACTGCTCAGAGCTTGCTGTTTTGGCATAGTTTCCTTATTCACAGATGGAGCAACGAGCCTTGCCAGAAAGTATCATTGTATGTTTCCAAAGAAAGTTTCTCTATCTGGTAGATGATGACTCCATAAGTAAGTTAACCCAATTCTAGTCCTGAAAAAAATCAGGCTATCAAGTTGAAAATCAGATAGCTCTTTGTTGGAGGTTTGGTACCACTACCAACATAACTGGCTACATCAAATCTCTTATTTTCTCTCTTTACAATTAATTTTCTTTAGAATTTTCATGATTTTTCATTGCCAGTAACACCACCAGTTACTATACAGTTGCAATCATTAATGCATTTGAAAAAAGCAGTATTAAAATATTATGGTGATTGTAGAATTTTTCATTGTCTTATTTTGAATTTATTTACTTATATTTAAAATGTCAGACAAAATTGTATCTGTCACATAGCTATCATTTTTATAGTGAGAATCCTGTATATTCACTCTCAGTATTTTCAAAAATACAGTATATTATTAAATAGAGTGATTGTGTTGTACAATAATCTTTTGAGAATATTTCTTCTAACTGAAATTTTATGTCCTTTTTCCAACATCTTCCCAAACACCCTTCCTTCCAACTTTCTAAGCCTCTGGTATCCACCATTCTGGTTTTAACTGAATCTGAATTTTAGAAGAGATCTTCATATGGTGTGGACACTGGTATTTTTTATTTAGAACATGTATTTCTTATTAGAAATGTTAAAGGCATAGCCATAAGATCTTATTTAATAGGAACTTTTGCAATCAATAATAAATCCTGAAATTTAGCAGATTATTTTGGCATCAAATGTAATTCTGTTTTAATCAGATGAGCTATTCATATAACCTATAATATTAAAATTTATAAATTTGAATTATATTTATTTTGAACCATATAATATGTAGTTCTATGATGATTTTGTATTATTGTTATCTTCACATGTATATTTCTAGAAATTTGTAGTAATACTTAGTTTTTTTTTTTTTTACTTTTTGGGTATCTTTTTAATGTTTAATGTCAAGTTAATTATCATTTTGTAAAAATGTTCTGAAATATTTGTTCTTTTTTCCCTTAAATGGTATAAATTATACTACAATTATCTGGTTTTGAAGATTTAAACATGTTTATCTGTAGAGTCATCTGCCACTGAATCTTTTTTTTTTTAATTTTATTTGTGTAGCTATTGAAGAACTTAATTTTTCCAGTGCAATTTGTTTTCATTTTTGGTTATTTTATATCTGCTCTGTTTTCCAGAAAATATATTTATAAAAACAAATTTCTTTCTTAATTTAACCAACTTCTTCCTGAAAGTCTTTTGCATTAATCTGTACATCTATGGTTTTTGCTCAATTTAATTGAAGATTTGCATAGCTGTATTTTATTATTTTCAGTGTTTTTTGTTTGAGTAATCTAGCCAAACATTGTTTTATTACTTTCCCCATCTGCCACACTTCTCTCCAAAGTTCTCTAGAATCTATTTAATATTTATCACTTTTATATTTTAAATGTTATTTGTACATTTTCAGCCATTTTTCCCTTTAGCTTTATTTTTGTTTATGTTTTATTTAAATTTTGATTTTTTGATTGACATAAAATTTGAACAGGTTTTTGTGAAATAATGTATGTTTTGATATGTATATATATATATGTGTGTGTATATATATGCATATCTCTCTCTCTCTCTCTCTCTCTCTCTCTCTATATATATATATATATATATATATATATGCCTACATAATTCCTATATAGTGATTAACTCAGGGTAATTAGTATATCCATTACTTTTAAAGTTTTATCTTTTCTTACAGCAAGTCTATTCAAAGTCCTCTCTTCTAACTATTTTGATATATAGTTTACATTATTGTTAATTATAGTCACACTGTAGTTCCATAGAACACCAGAAGATTTGTCCTCCTATCAAATTATGGCATTAGATTATTGAACCACCTATGTTGTTAGGTATATGCACATTAAGGATTTTTATATATTCTTGAAAAAATGACCCATTTATCTTTACACAATGTGCCACTATACCACTAACAACATTTTCATGTCCTGAGATCTGTTTTGCCTGAAATTAATACAGCTATTCCAACTTTTAAAATTAGATTTAGTATGATATGTTTTTACTAACAATTTTCTTAAATATCTGCCTCTGTTTTAATATTGTGTTTCTTGTTGACTTTGAAAGTATCTGTATATTAACTGGTATTTTTAGAAAATTCATGTTATCATGTTTATTGATATTATTGAATTAATGTCTGTCATATTTTAACTGTTTTATATTCTTTACACTTGTTCTTTGTTTATTTTCCATTTTAGTCTCTTTTTCATGCTTTTCCTGATTTAATTATGCATTTCATTTATAATCCCCTGTTATTGTACAGGAACCCTATCAATGTGGTGGTATATGTCATGGAAGGGGAAGCATCATATTTCCCTTTGATTAGGTCTCAGGTTTTAATAAGCCTCAGCTGAATGCTTATTTTTTCTTACCTGCAACACTAGAGGGGTTTGGAGTTGGGTGTTTTCTCCTCTCCAAGATATATTATTTTTACTAAAATACCAGTCAGTAGACGCTGGTAAGGTATCCCTTGAGAGCAGACCTTCTTAAAGATCTCTGGGTTTTCCCAAATAGTGTCTATGTTTTCTGCTTTATCCATTATAATGCACTGTCATTATTTGAATCCTTATTGATAATGTCAGGTATTGGGGAAAGGAAGCATTTAAAGATCTTATGATTGAATCTCAGGGGTTTTTTTTAGTTGGTTTAACCACCCTTGGCTGTGAACTTCATAAACATATTATGGTCTTTTCTATTTCTCCTTTAAAGAAGATATGAAAACTAAAGGAAGGTCAAGTTCTCTAACTGTCCTTCCCCCACATCAGGTAGAGCACTGGTAAAGTAGTTTCCATGGATGCAGGACTTTCTTGCAGAAACCTGGAGAAGAATCTGGGTGTATTCAGTATTGTTATTTCTCTTCTGCCTCTGCCCTAGTAGGAGTGAATTTTTCTTTGATCTTCAGAACCTAGTGAAAGTTCTGGAGATAAAGCCCTCATGGAGTTTGGGGACCCCATTAAGATCCAGGTGCCAGGAGTTTTAAATTCTCAAGATAGACTTTACTCGGCTCCTGGCATTTTGCTAATTCCCGTTTAAGTATTCCTAGCAGTTACTGTCACTAGTGGCTTCTACTCCAGGGAAGCAAATATTTGTCTGTGAATGTTGTGGTCACTCATCTCTCAAGTTTCAGGACTGGCTGTTTGCCATGTGTACTCCGTTATCTAAAAGATATAAGAAAAGTCATTTTTTTCATTTTATTCTAAAGTTCTTTTCTTTTTAGGAGATCATGAGTGATGATTTTCAAGTTCTGCGTGTGTTGGAACTGAAATGTAAGAATTACTTCAGTTTATTTTTTTAATTATTTAGTCTATTCTTAATAGCTTATTTTCACCTATCTTTTAAAATAATATAACTAAATAGGACTATTCATTTTCTTTAAACAAAGTTTCAGCAATGTGTCTTAGATTCTGACAGGACACAATTTTGTTATTGTTTATTAAGGAAAGGGTTACATGTAGTTTTTTTTATAAAATCTTTCATTTATTTACATATTTAATGCTTAGGTATTTGTTCTTGTTTTCATTTAGTAATAGATATTTATCTCATTAAACATGCATGCAATTATTTTAAATTTTATTTTACATTAATGAACCACATTATACTCACCAAAGACTATTTATAATTAATCTAGAAATGGTTTAAAGTACACAAGAGGGTGTGGATAGGTTGTATGTAAATAATATGCCTTTTTATATAAGGGACTTTGACTATCCCAGGATTCTGAAACCAATCCCCTACAGAGACCAAGGAATGACTCTATTTCCTAAATGTGTTAAAATCTTTCTGGGAATTATATTTTAGTTGTCTACTTTAAGTTAAAAAGTTTTATTAATATTACATCTATGGTAGGTAGTACATTATGTAGAGAATCCTCAAATTTAGATTCTACACTTCCAAATATAACTAACTCACTCAAATCATTTATATTTGTAAATCAAAATGGGGCTGTATAATTTGAAAAGAATGCTTTAGAATTCCTTATGTATCAGAACAATAAGATTAAGAGCATATCTCTCTAAATCTATGCTTTGAAAGAGCCTACAATTATTCAAATCAATAAGATTTTCGCTGTGTGCAGTGGCGCATGCCTGTAATCCCAGTGGCCCAGAAGGCCAAGACAGGAGGATCGCGAGTTCAAAGCCAGTCTCAGCAATGGCAAAGTGCTAAGCAAATCAGTGAGACCCTGTCTCTAAATAAAACACAAAATAAGGCTGAGGATGTGGCTCAGTGGTTGAGTGCCCCTGAGTTCAATCCCCATTACCAAATAAATACATAATATTTTCAATTTTAGTATGTCCAACCTTCCTAGATCAGTGTAATAGTTACCTCTTTACACACCATCAAAGAGGCCTCCACCTCTTTGATGTTCTAGAACCTTTCTTATGTTGCAACAGGTTTGGTACTCCCTGCACAGTACATTCTGATCCCTAAATTCATTATTCTTTATTTTGAAATCCTATAACTCAATAATAATAACAACAATTCAATAAAAACAGACAAATGAATCATACAGATATTTCATAAAAGAAGATACATGAATGTCTATTAAGCTCAGGAATAGGTGTCAAGTGTCTTTAGCCAACAAGGAAATGCTAATTAAAACCACACCAAAATAGAAATACACACTGTTAAGTATAACTAAATTTAAAAATGCAACACCAAATATTAATTAGGATGTGGAGCAATTAGAACTCTCATACATTACTACTGGGGATGTCCAATGATACAAATTTGGAAAATAATCTCGAAAATTTCTTACAATATTAAATAAAAACCTACTCTACAACTCACTGATATTAACCCTAGGTATTTACCAAAAAGAAATGAAAGCATATAAACACATTATATACGACTGTTGATAGAAGCTTTACTCATAGTGAAAAAAAGAAACACAAAAACTCTAGAAGCACGATTAAACAAATTTAGCCATATTCATATAGTAAAATTCTTCCGAGCAACCTACAAGAAATGAACTACTGATATAAGGACATGGCTGTTTGTCATAAATACTTACGTGAAACAAACTATACACAAACAGTTACATATTTTATTATTCTCTTTATTCAACATTCAAAGGCAGACAAAATTCATCTATGATAATATAAATTAAGATAATGGTTGTCTATAGCCTCATGGGGATTTATTGGAAGAGAAGCTAGGGACAGGTACTGGTGATGACTATGCTGCAAATCTTGATGGGGTATTGATTATAGTCTTTACCAAAACTTACTGAATCCTGTACTTGGCATCTTTGAAATGTAGTCTTCAACATTTCTAACTTTAAACACACACACACACACACACCAAAAAAAAAAAAAAAAAAAAAAAAAAAAAAAAAAAAAAAAAATAAGGGATTGATAGTAATGAGAATTCATTCACAACTCCATAACATATTTTTTAATGAAAAGACACAGGGGGTGATCACATAACATTTTACTGCCTAGTGACATTATAGCCATCCCACTTTGTGTAAATGCACTCTATGATATCTGCACAATGACAAAATCACCTAAGAACACAATTTGCAGACTATATCCCCATCATTAAGCAACATATAACTATATAACACAAATAAAAATAAATAAAAAGGTACAAATTGACCCAATCAAAATATGAAGAATTATCCACTTGAAGAAATCCAGCTATCTTTTGTTTGTAAGAACAAAGGAGAAAGGAACCTCCACTCTGGAGTGACAACAAAACCACCACACACTCATTCCAAAAATTCTCATCTTTCAACTTGAGTAGTGCTATGGATTTTTATATTAACTTTTTATCAGTCATCATATTTTGTCCATATTATCCCATCTTGGAGATGGATGATATGCATCTATGGTGGCTGGGAAAGAAGGGTTGATACTAATATACAGTATAAATGCTTTGAAGTCTGAACAAAGGTCATTATTTCTAATTTCCCATACACCTCAAATAGAACAACAAGTGTATGTCCATACAACAACTGCTAAAATTGTGTCAAGGGACATATTTTATTTCTTCTATGAGCAGGAATTACAAATATAAAGTAGATGAAACACAGGTTTAATATAAGAAAACCAAAACAATCTAACTTAATACTAGATCAAGAAATTTGGGATATATTTCTGAATTATCCTGAAATATTGCTTTATAAGTGGTTTTTCATCAAGAGAATGATTTCTGATGCTGGGGTATTTATAGAGTCAAGAGAAAACATAAATAGATTAGCTGTAAGTGAAACAGGATCTATATGAAGTTAAATTAGGGAAAACAGATGGGAAACGTTATTTAAGTGAGTTTATTTTATCCTAATCTAGGTTCAAGAATAAATCCTAATCTAGGTTCAAGAATAAATGACATATCCTAATCTAGGTTCAAGAATAAATGACATATCTTCCAAAAATAAGCTTTCACATTTCTACTATATTTTATTTGATGATATGAAAGTTTTTTTAAAATCTTCCTTCTCTTTTTCCTTCTCCTCCTTCAGTAGGACAAGTATATATTTTATCATATTTATTTAAAATTTTGGTTTTTTTCTAGAATGATTTAAGAAGTATTAAAGGAGATAAAATTGGTAAAGACAAATGTAGCTACAAATATGAATTCAATCCTATCAGTTGGCCAAGAGAAAAGTGAAGAAACTGCTATTTTTCAGTATGAACAGTCTGCATACACCTAGCTACCAGCATAGAGTAAGGGTACAGCCAGCATGTACAGAATTCATTTAAAAATCTTATACATCAGTGCTATGGGAGTATCATGTTATACACATTTTTGAGTATGTAAAAGTCAATTGCACTATTATGTATAACTATAATGCACAAATAAATATTTTTAAATTAAGCAAGGTAATTTTACCTTGATGAAGAAAAAATAAAGTGTTAAAAACATTAGAAATGAAATTTATTGAGGGTTCTTTCTTTTTATAGAGTGGAATTTAGGTCTATGTTGACAGTAGTTTTTGAACTTTGCTTGCTTTGGAGATGCTTTGATCCTTGTTCATTAAGACAGGAGAAAAGAGTAAGATAGTTAAGGCAGAAGTACTTTCCAAAAATGAATTGTGCTTCTTGTGTTACATCTTTTGAGAGTGTAAGGATGATCTCTAGAACCACTAAAAAGTGGGGAAAACACTTTATTTCAATGATTAAGATATTTTCCTGGATTATTATTCTTAAGAATAATCACTTTGTCTATTTTTAAGCACATAGAGATATTTAAAGAGAAAACTTGCATAAAATCCACAGACTAAAACAGCCAGAGTATACAGAATTTATTTCTGATAATGTTCCTTTACTTCAGTTATTCTAGAAGTGCATCAATTATAATCTCTTATGTTAAGGGTGGTGTCTGTAGGAGTGCTACACAGTTGACGGCCTGATTACATTTGAAAACCACATCTGATTTTTTTCCTACTATTCCAAACTTCATATTAAAACCTTGCCTTAGGGAAAGCAAATTTCCTTGAAGAAAACAGAATGAGACATGATATATTTCAGAAAAACAATCCCCAAAACAAAAATAAATAAAATTTGATTCAAAAAAAGTATTCAGATTATATATTATGTGAAATTTATTATAAATTTTTCATACTAATATTTCTATACAATTGCATACTAATGAAACTTGAAATATGTAAGGAATTTCAGGAAGCTAAGAATATATCTACAAACATCTCATTTTTAAAAATCTTGTCCTTCTTTTATATGGCTCTGATTCTAATTTTCCTCTCAATACACATGCAACCTTATTTTTCTATGTGTACACATATTTTATTTATGTTCCCAGAATACCCAGAGGACACAGTAGAGTATAATTTCTGGAGGATTTGATAAAAGTGCTATTTACAAAGGTGTGATCACAAAGAAATCACATTGGATACTGCTGTACCCAAAAGTCAGTAACAGCAGGATTTCATTAAGACCTCTGGTTCCGAAGAGATGAAGCTAAGGATACTAGGTATTTGGCAAATTAAAACAAGACACATTATTACATTGTAAAGACAAAAATGGCTGCAAGGAGAGAGTCATCTGACAAAAGCCAAAATATTTCTTCAAAGAGGTGCTCCCAGACTATAGCAGATCCAAAGGGAAGATGCTGGGGTAATCAATATCTTGAATTAACTCTCTGAGCACACTCCTCCCACTTCCTGCCCAAAGGCTGAATCCATCATGAAAACCAGAGACAAGGAAAGCCTAAAGTAGTCCATCAGTTTGAACATCTCAAGGCACAGGGCAGGGACTAGAAATTTAAAGAATGGATCTTGAGGGGGCAAATAGGAGAAATCCACAGTTGCAGATATATTTATGTCATTAGGTGTATTTCTGGAATTTTTCAACTTTTTAACCAAAAAGATCAAATACCCTGTAACTTTGAAAAAGGAAAAGGACTATTACTATTATTCATGATTATAGGCCAAGCACAATATGTTATATGCTTTACAAATGACACAAGTAATATCAATCACATTTCTCTTACGGAAGTAGGTTAGAAAAAGTAAATAGCTTGATCAGTGACATAAAGCCAGGATGGACTATAGACTCAAATCCAATCCTTACATAATTTTGAAGTACATACATTTAAACACTTATTGTAAAAGCCTCTAAGCCTTGAAGAGTCCCTGCTTTTTTCTTGGTTCTGGTCAAATTTGATCATCATTTTAGGGGTATGTCTTGAAATTTCTAATCTTTGTGTCTTTGTGTGATATGTATAAAAATGTAGTCATTAGAACATACTATATATTTTATGTATAAATATATATACATACATATACACGTATTATATATATATATATATATATATATATATATATATATATATATATATATATATACATTTGCACGTCCTAGAAATGTTTGCTCAGTGATGGAATGCACAGAGGCTTCCTACGATTGTATAACCTAGTGACACTGGGGCCATCTTTGTTTATGGAAGAATACACACAATGTTGCACTCACTCACACAATGGTGACACTACCTAAAGCTGCAATCCTCAGAATGTATCTCTATCCATCCTTAAGTGATTCATGGAGGTACTCAGGTACTTACATATTTGGGCTCTGCATGCTGTTCTTCTTTATATTCTATCATTGTGGAATTCTATCACTCATTGCAAATGTACCAGTCATAATTTTTCCAGACTAAGACAATATTACCCTTCCTGGAACCAGTAATGTCTTTATTTTTACATACATCTATTATGGTTTTGACCTGGAACATGCCCCAAAGTATCATGTGTAGAGATGTGACTTCTGGCAATGAATGGATCAAGAGGGCTCTGGCCTCATCATCAATGTTAGCCAAATGGACTATTAGGTGGTTAGACCTAGTTGGAGGAAGTGGATCACTGGAGGCATGCCCTAGGTGGGTTTCTCTTCTCCACTACCCATCCCTGTGTCTCTCTGTTTCCTAGCTGGTATAAGCTAAGCAGATATCCTCTGCTATACCCTTCTGGCATGATGTTTCTGCCTCAGAGCCAGCTTCCATGGACTGAAACTTCTGAAACTGTGAGCCAAAATGCATCTTTTCAGTACTAATCTGTTCTTATTAGGGGTTTTGATCACAATGATGAATGTCTGACTAACACAATATCATAGGCACTGACTTTGGTCACTGCCATGTAGGTTAATTGTACTCCAGTGCAGAACGTACTCTTGGAGGGCAAGTCCACAGACTTAACTTCACAAGCAAGACAACATGGTGTGCTATGTGCCAGCTTTTGTACAACTGCAAGGAATAGATAAATATCTTCAGAAATACACCCCTTTCTTAAAAACTCAAGAATTGTTTCATAAATTTGTGCTCTTGGTAGTCATTTGAGGTCAGTCATTTTCTTGGTCCATAACAACCTACTTTTTCTCTCATCATTTACAACAAAAGAGATGAGAAGGTAGGCCCTTGCAATAACTTCAATTTGGATACAAGGTTTTTATGTTAGAGAGAAATAATACTCTACTTAAAAAAGTAAGTGTGTGTTCCCCTAGCTATTGGTTTCAGAGCACACTCTTGATGGGAATACCTTACCATTTGTTCCATGGGGTAGATGGAAGAGGAGGCAGAGTTCTGGAGGTCTGCAGTGGATTGAGATGACTCACCACAAAGGCTTATTCCTTTTTTCTTAATGTTTCCATTTCTTCAGTCAACAATAGTCATTTTTCAGATACTATATGCCCTACCCTGGCCTAAGCAATGACAACAAGTTGAACTTTTCATTTTGGTATTGGTAAGGCTAAGAGTGTATGTAAGCAATGAAAAAAGGTGAGTTTGAACAGGTAGGGAATGAAAAAGTTTCATGAATTTTGAAAATCTTGGTATTATATTGATAATTCATCCTGAACACAAGGGGAAAATTGTATTTTTAACTAATTAGCTAATATGAACATATTTACATTTTAGAAAGATCAACCTGGCTGCAGTGAATTGAAAAGGGGGAAATAATTGCAACAGGGAGAATTTGGAAGTTGATAAAATAATTCAAGTATGAGATAACATAAGTGTGTGAGCAGTGCTGGTCAAAGAGATGTACATGACTGAAAGGTTGGAGTGAGGCCAGGGACATTAGAATATGAAACTGCAACACCTAGAAAAATGATTGGGCTGGTCTTCAGCCATTTTCAGGTGGCATTTACTCAATTGCTGTACTAATTAGGTTAGTTTTTCTCTTTATCTTATAAAAATATTAACTCTGAATACTTGATGCAGAGACCCTAAGTTATTTGTTCTTTATTGACTGAGATAAGTACTAAGTTTAATGTTTCATTTGACATTATTTTGTATTCTCTGTTCAAATAAAATCCCTGAAGTCAAGGACCATCTGAGCCTCAGCAAATGCTTAATCCTTACATGTTCTGTGCTCCCCAAATATCTCATGCTTATAGCTTTATTATGATACTAATCTTACTGCACAATAATTTACTTTCCTATTATTCTCAGCAAAAGAATGACTCTTATTACTAACATCTGACTAAGATTCAGTGGGGCATATCCTTACCTTAATCTGAAATTTGAAATCACACAACCGTGGTTTGAATATTTCCTCACTGATAAAATTTGACGTGTCTTGCTCAATTTCAAATGAAGATAACAATGCTCCAGCTATGTTGTAGATAAAGTAAAATAATGTACATTAAGATCTAAGTATATTTGCAGCTACTATTAAATGCTCGATACATACCTATGCACTTCACATGCATGTACAAATTTAATCCTTACAGAAAGTCTAGAGGTAACTTTTGTTTTTATTGCAGTGCTGGATATTGAACCCAGATCTCATGCATGTTAGGCAAGCACTTTATGCTGAGCTACAAATCCATCCCACTTCTATTTTTATACCAGTGTTGTATATGAGAAAACTGAGACAAGGATTGATTGCATAATTTGCCCAACATTTTCATTGCCTGTTACTGAAGAGCAAAGATTAGAATTATGCCATTTATTGCCTCTGCAGATGGAAGAACAAATGAATCCCTTTCCCCCCTTTCCCCCACAGCTTCTAAGAATTAAAATATTTCTATAAAAAAACAACAAAAATATTGATATATTCGTGAACAAATGCATTGAATAAAGTGCCTACTTTCATTAATAAAGTATCCTTTTGCAAAGCTCTCTGCCTGGTACATGGTTAAGACTAATGAACTATTGAATAAATAAGTGTCTGTTTATAATTCATACATTCGGTTAATTCCTTTTTAATAGTTTTGAATGATCACTATCATAAACAATAGCAGCAACAACAAAATCAAACCATCTGTCAAAACAATGTGATTAAGCATTATAGACTGAGACTAGCAAAAGGATTGGGAAGATGGTGAAAACGTAATAAAGGAAATACTGCAACAAATTTACATTTCCTGCCCCTGTGATTACCCATCTAATTTCCAGATCTGCCATTTGTATTCAGGTGCAGTAAAATACTCCTGTTCTTCAATATTCAAGCAAAGCACTCAACATCACCCTCCTTCTTTGGAAGAAAATGTGGTGTAAATATTTATCAAAATTTTATACAACTATGACTTTTAACCAATAGTAAGCACATGAGTTATTGCTTAATATAAAAACCTCAATTTTCTTTACATAAACATGGGTTTTCCATTAATGGCAGCTGATTGGGGGACTTTTTATTATTTTTGAGCCAAGAAAGCAAGGGTGATGAGTTTTATCTATTCTCTCCCTTTTATGGGTTCAATTAAGATGATTAACAGAATATATGTCTGAGCACACTTTCAAACTTTGTGAGCATTAGGCACTGACAGGTCCCAGATTTCCAACTTATTAGAAATCAGTATTCAGAGCAAGAATATCCTAAGCCTCTAAAAGACACAGACAGAAAATAGTGTTCAGTGCATGCCACTTAGACATAAAGGGGATCACATAATGCACTGATTACATTGATCTTTCCAAGATCTATATGGACCCCTTTTTTGCTACTGTTTTTGTTCAGAAAAAGTTAAAACAGTGTTAATATTTTACTTTAGGCTCCAGAATTTATATTTATCTTGAATCTGGACAAACAGCTCAATTTTTATTTTAAACAAATATTCATTGTCAGATTTCCACAACTAGAATTTGAGGTCAAACAGTGTTTTCAATTTAGTTATTGACAGTTCCCTACTGTCATGAACACAAAGGAAAAACCGTATCTTCCACTTACCATTTGTACCTACGTTCACTGCAGAGAACATGCAAATAGTGAAGTTTTGATTCATAATCAATCTCACCTGAACAGCTGTTTAGTCGAATTGATGCGCTGAAATTGGAATTGTAGATAATAGTGATTTCTTACTTGAATTAAAATTGACCGAGCAATATCAAATGACCAAGCATTTTAAAAGACTGGTAAACATGAGAACTTGGACTAATTTCAAAGCTGCTTTCTTATGCATTCACTATCAAATAAACAGAATATTTAAAGGCACAAGAGAGTGTCCATAGCTGGCTATTCACTGTCTCTTTCTTCATGGAGTAAAGTTGTACACTTGATGGTCATTGTAGCCCTTTCAAAGTTGATACCTTCAAAGGTCAGGTCAAAGAGGCTTAGAAATGTGTGCTGGCTGTCTTTTATTACATTAGACCAGAAGTGCTATATCAGTGCTCAACTCTAACTAGTGCTATATAAGCCAATTTCTTGCAGCATCAAAAGAATATTTCTATATTCAATTTCTTTCATATAATTGAATCCAGAGCAAATGTAAAAATAGCCAACACTGTGCCAGTGGTCTACAAGTTGTTCATTTTATATATTGAGATATTCTTCACTGACTTTAGGCAAATGATTCTGGGGTCAAGGAACTCAAGTCTATTTTCAGTGAGAAAATTTTTAAAAGGAAGGTGTGATTTCACAATGAGGTGTTAAGGAATGTGCACAGGATGTGTCAGAAGATGGCTCTGCTCCTGGATCACCCTGTATTTGGAACAAGCTAATTAGACTGTCAGCATGGGTTTTTATATAATATAGAGCCTACTCTATATTCCCTATTGGATTTCTAGAAATGGCATATATCATCACTAGCTTAAGTGAAACACTTTGTATATTTCAAAATGTGTTATTTATGCTAGGTTAGTTATTATTGCCTCAGTGACAGTAAATGCTTCAGTTCCAGATATACATATCACTTCTTCCCTGAAGATACTGAAAAGAAAACTCAACAAGATTCTCAGATTTGGCAGACTTCATCAATGGTCTTTGCAGTATTCTTCCTTTCCCTCTCCACATGCTTTCTAAATTAATAATCTTTTGTCAAAGATAAATTAATTGTATTGGAGTAGAATGTATTTCTGAATTCTTCATTATGATTCGTTAAACTATTTTTCTGTTCTCTCATCAGTACCATGCTGGCAGAATTACTGTAGATTCATACTAATAATTGAAGTTGGGTAGGGCCAATCATTCATCTTTATCCTTTAATATTTTGTTGGCTTTTCTTTTACCTTTTTATAAACTGGAGAATTATTTTGTCAATATATATGAGGTATATTGTTAGGATCACACTGTTTAAGACTTGAAATGTCAGATATCTTTGTAAATATTGCAATGTATTTAAGAAGATATATCTTGATATTATTGAATGAAGTCTTTTTTTTTCTTTTCTTGTACCAGGGATTGAACCCAGGGGCAATTATCCACTGGATGATATCCTCAGCCCTTTTTTGACTTTCTAGTTTTAATGTTGGGATAGGGTCTTGCTAAGTTGCTTAGGACCTCACTAAGTAGCCGAGGTTAGCTTTGAACTTTTAATCCTCCTGCCTCGGCCTCCTGAGCTGCTGGGATTATAGGCCTGCACCACTGTGCCTGGCTTGGATGAAGTCTTTTATAAGTGTCCATTAGAACAAGTTGATCAAAAGGGTAGTTTAAGCCCTTTGGGGTTTGTGCCTGGATCTGAAAACTACTGATAGAAGGATGTGGAAGTTTCCAACTACAAATTCTGTATTTGTCTAGTCCTCCTTGCAGTTCTTTCAATTTTTGCCTCAAGCATTTTGATGCTCTGCTTTTAGATGGATACAGATTATGACTGTTTTGGGTTTTTTGGAGAATCATCATCTTTAATATTATATCATATACTTCTTTGTCCCTAATAATTTTCATATTCTGAAGTTTACTTTGTCTGAAATTAATAAAGGTAATCCAGGATCCTCTGTATTGGTGTTAGCATAATATATCTTAATCCAAGTCTTAAAAGTTAATCTATTTGTGTACTCACACTTAGAGTTGGTTTCATGTAGACAACATATATTTGGGTTTCTTTTTAAAACTTATTTATTTATTTTTAATTTGACACATAATCTGTGTACATTTATGAGGCACCATGTGATATTTCAGTACTGTCAACAAATGTTCAAATCTATCTCCTCAAACATTTATCATTTTTTATTGCTGTTGTTTATATACACACTAACATACTGTAATTTAATTCACGTATTATGCTATTCACATTTAGAGAGAGTTATACTGGTAAAGTTAGATTAATCTCAATTATATTTGTAATTGACTTGCATTAGTTGCCCTTTTTCTATGCTTTTGACCTTTTTTTTTTTTTTTTTTTTTTTTGGTCTTACATTTACATGTTTCTCGCTTTGTCTGATTTCAACTGAGCATTGTATACAATTCCAGTTTCTCTTTTAGAATACTAATTATTTGTATTTTTTCCTGTGGTTGTTCTGGAGTGTACAATATCCTTTTATGAATGATCTGTGTTCACTGACAGCTTTGCACTGCCTCATACATACTGTTAGGATCTGATGACACAGGATTTCTAATTGTTCCTTCCAATTCCTATCATATGACTGTCATTGATTTCATTCATCCATAAGCTGAAATCACCAAATTTATTATTGTAGTTATAATTTTCAATACCCTTGCCAGTTAGAACACTGAAAAATAGAACTTATTAAAAATTTTATTTTCCCCTTTATTCCTCTCCTAACACTTTTCCTTCCCTTACATAGATCCAAATTTCTGACCTAGATACTCTTTTTCAAAGGAACTAACTTTTATTTTTTTTTCAAAGCAGTTCTACCAACAAATTCCCCAAAGTCATTTTTTTCTGGGAAAATCTTTAGTTATTCTTTATTTTTGAAAAATAACTTTGCTAATAATAAAATCTAGATTTTTTTTTTTAATTTCACTCAATACTCCCTTCTTGCTTGTTCTTGCTTAATCATTCAGAAGGGATGGTCCATTTAATACTTATCTGTGTTTCTTTATAGTTTAGCTCTTTTTATTTCTCTACCTTCTTTCAAGATATTTTTCTTTGTTTTTGAGACTGTAGTTTGAGTAGGATGGGACTAGGTGTGATCTATTACAACTGTTTGCCTATTCATTGTTGGTCAATATTTGAATTGTTTTGATTTTAAGCTATTATGTGAATAATTCTGTCATGTGTTCACTGCCAAACCTATATCTATGCATTTGCAAAAAGTATGTATCTTTTTGTGTTTTTTTTTTTTTTCCTTCATAAATAACCTGGAATGAAAAAAAAAAAATCCTTTTTCTTTTTTTGGTGTTAAGCTTTTTGAATTCTTTGTATATTTTGGAGATTAATGTTCTATCTGAGGTGTTTGTGGTAAAGATTTTCTCTTATTCTGCAGGCTCTCTGTTAACACTCTTGGTTGTTTCTTTGCAGTGGAGAAGCTTTTGAGTTTGATACCATTCCATTTATTGATTATTGCTTTTACTTCTTGTGCTTTAGGAGTCTTTTTTTTTTTTTTTTTTTTTTTTTTTGGTACCGGGGATTGAACTCAGTGGCACTAGACCACTGGGCCACATCCCCAGCCCTTTTTTTTTTTTTTTGTATTTTATTAGAGACAGGGTCTCACTGAGTTGCTAAGTGCCTCACCATTGCTGAGGCTGGCTTTGAACTCGCGATCCTCCTGCCTCAGCCTCCCAAAGTGCTGGGATTACAGGCGGGCACCACCGCGCCCGGCTGCTTTAGGAGTCTTATTGAGGAAGTTGGTTCCTAAGTTGACATGTTGACATGGTGGAGAGTTGTGCCTACTTTTTATTCTAGTAGGCACAGAGTCTCTAGTCTAATGCCTAGGTTCTTGATCTACTTTGAGTTGAGTTTTGTACAAGGGTAGAGAGAGTTTCAATGTCATGCTACTACATATGGATTTCCAGTTTTCCCAGCTCCATTTGTTGAAGAGGATATCTTTTATCTAATGAATGTTTATGACATCTTTGTCTAGTATAACTGTACTGATGTTGATATGACTCTAATCCAGTTATTCCACTTCTTGGTTTATACCCAAAGGGCTTATAATCAACATACTACAGTGACACAATCACTTCAATGTTTATAGCAGTTCAATTCACAATAACCAAGCTATGGAACCAAACTAGGTACCCTACAACAGATGAATAGCTAAAGAAAATATACTATATATACATAATGGAATGTTACTCAGCCTTAAAGAAAAATGAAATTATGGCATTTGCCTGTAAATAGAAGGAACTGGAGAATATCATACTAAGTGAAATAAGCCAAAATACCAAAGGTGGAATGTTCTCTCTGATATGTGGATGCTAACACACAACAAGGGAGGGGAAGATCAGAAGTTCATTGGATTAGACAAAGTGCAATGAAGAAAAGGGAGGGGAAAGGAAATAGAAAAGAAGAATGAATTGGACATATCTTTCCTATCCTTGTATATGAATACATGACCAATGTAACTCCACATCGTATACAACCACAATAATGGGATTCTAATTGGAACAACTTATACCTAATCTATGTATGTATAATATTTCAAAATATACCCTACTGTCATGTGTATCTAAAAAGAACACAATTTTATTTTTAAAAAGAGTTCAAAGTATATCTCCTAGAAGAGAAGCCACCAGTGACTGGGGAGGCAATGGAAGGCAGTACCCTTATCTCAGACACCTTCCACAGTGGGCTCCCATGACCTTGATGTAAGTGTTAGAACAATTAATAAAGACCTGGGAAGGTGCATTCATCAATAAAGGGCAAAGGATATTTTCCATTGTCTATGCAAACAGTACAAAAGTAGTCTATGATATTAACTTTTTTCACCTAAATTATATTCTTAGCTGATTCAAAAGAAAGAACCTTTAAACAAAGAACATTAATGATTGATGTGTCTCCTATTATTATTGGTGCTACTATCCCTACTACATCTAATACTATTACCAAAGAACAGAAGAGTTCTGATATGAATTTTAGCTAAAAATTTTAATTTAGAAACATTATCTTCAATGGACTTACATATGCATATAAGGACTTTAGGGCTGAAAATTATGAAATTTTAATTTATGCCTTTCACTTTTTTTTATTTAGAACTCTATAAAAGTGCTTTGATACCACCTTCATGATTTCACTTTTCTGTATCCATAGCATATTATATTCACTAACATTGGAATTATCAGGTTGATGTGTTTCTTATATTTAATTCTAAAATGTAACTTTTTATCTAAATTGAATTATTTTCCTATATTTTTAAATATATTTATTTCAATTGATAAGTAAAAATTATCTATTATGCTATAACACATGATGTTGTAATATATGAATATATTTTGAAACAGCTAAATTAAGGTATTTAGCATATACATATCACTTCACATACTTATTTGAGAGGAGTGAGAACTCTTACAATCCATTTTCTTAGCAGTTTTTCGAAATGCAATATACTGTTAATAACTAGTCATAGTGATGTACAAATATTCATATCTATTGACACAGTTTTGTTTCTCCAAAGTTAATGTAAGAAAACAATTCAACCTCTTTTCTTTTTTTTTAAATATTTATTTATTTGTTTTAGTCATACACAATGCCTTTATTTTTATGTAGTTCTGAGGCTGGAACCTGGGCCGTGTGCTAGGCAAACGCTCTACCGCTGAACCACAACCCCAGCCCATCAACCGCTTTTCTTATGTTTAATTCTTAGAGGCAAATATTTGTATACTTGAATATTTGTATACTTTCTAATATTTACATATGCATTTCCAAAAATGTTTTCTCAGAACCACAATGCTGCCAGTAGTTTAGGATTGTTAAGTTTATTCAAGTCTCTTCATATTTGTTGCTAAATATTCTAATACTTGTTGATTTAAAAATATAAAGCTTTGTTTTTAAAATTTTATTAAAAAGCCATACTAGAAAAAAAAAATTGAAATAAATTCATTATTTTTAAGTGTTTGAGTGATACAAGCATTATTCCTTAATTCTCTTTTTATTTTTGTACTTATATACAAGGCATATATATTGTGCTTTTATAATCAAAGAATAAATAATCCCATAAAACTTGTTTAACTGTTTTTCTAAACTATTTATTAAACTAAACAATGTTGATTTCATTAAACTTCATATTGTCATGTAATGAGAAAAATTGATGTTGTTCAAAACTACAGAAAAAAAGTAAAAAGAATAACCTGGGGAAACACTTTTAACAATATAGATTTTAGGTTATTCCAGAGAATAATTAATGTATTCACATATCTGAAAACAGATACCTCCTTCAGTTTTATTTTTGTAAAAATTTCTTTTTTCAGCAGATGTGTTTGTGTACTGCCAAGCTTGTAAAACAAAGCAGCTTATCTTTTTGTAGAAATAAGCATATTCAGTTTACCACACCTTATAGAACAATGCTATTTTCTAATGTTCATCCTCATAGAAACAAGTTGGAATAGATAATATTTTGAATTCAATAGAAACAAGAAAAACACATTACAGTAAGCATGGCTTTTTTTTTTTTTTTAAGCAACATAGAGAGCTCACAATAAAATGAAGCTTTAAATAGATGATTTGAAATTTTGAATTTTTCTTCTATGTAATTTGAATCCACTTTCCCTTTTATTGAAAATGCTTACTTGTAATTACATATTTTAATGTACCTTCATTATCAGTATTACTGCAAGAATAACTAAGGAGGACTCTGGCCTCAAAGCCTCTGATTTATTAGGTAACGTCTGAAAATTTGCTTTACACGCAATCTATACATGAAGGAGAAGTCTATGATAACATTCCACATACTATGCTGCACGTAGCCTGCATGGTCTACTAGACTGTGAGATCTTTGAGGGCAAGAACCATAGCTTTTTAATTATCTATTCCCACCATTTAGCATGGTGCTTTTCACAGCATGTGCCCCATGAATGATTATTGAATCATTGAGAGAATGATGGCTAGAGGGTAAATCACACTGTGCAATATATTTCACTGGAATTTCTCCTCTGAGAGGTTGGAAACCATACTTTTGTTGAGAATCTGTACAAGAGTTTGTACTTTTTCAAGATTTATTCAGTCTTTAGATCTAATAAAGTTCTATTCCTCATTGCTTAAGTTTTTTTTTTTCCAAATATTAGGAAGCTATTTTCAATTGTGATGAAAGTTTTCTTAATGGTCTCAATTATAACCATGTAAAGTTTTGAAAATTAACATGGCCTTCATATGGGAGAGGTGAACTACACTCTACAACCACGGACAAGAACAAATTGGCATTTTACTGGATAACAATGAAAGTCAACACAGGATGTTCAAAAGGTAGTTTTTGTTATTAATTCTTAGACTTCCACAAGTCCCAAATGCCAGGCATTTATTTATATGCTGTCTTTGGTAAGATGATGTTTTTTTCCTGTGCAGGGCATAAAGGAAACCCAATATCAAAAGTAAAAAATGTACACCAGAGAAATACATACTAAAACAATAAGATAGTATTACACGCCTATAAAAGTGGGCAAAATCTGGAAGACTGACAACACCAATGCTGGCGAGAATCTGGAAAAATAGGAACTTTGATCCATTGGTGGTAGGAATGTGAAATGCTATAGTGATCCTGAAGTCAGTTTGTCAGCTTTTTACAAAAGTAAACACATTCTTTCTGTACAATTCAGTAATGTGCTTCTCAGTATGTTTCCAAAGGCATTGCCCACACAAAAATTGTGCACACATATTTATAGCACCTGTTTATTCATAATTGCCAAAACTTGGAAGTAACCAAGATTTCCTTCAGTAAGTGAATGGGAAATAAATTATGAAATACCTGGACAATGGAACATTATTTACTACTGTTAAATGAAAATGTATCAAGTCATGAAGAAGAGATGGGGGAAAACTTAATATTAAATGAGATAATAATTATGATGAACCTTAAATAAAATACGTAAATCACAAAGGATTAATGTATATTCATAAGTGAAAGAAGCCAATCTGAAAAGACTACATACTGTATGACTATAGGACATAGTTTGACTGTGGAGACACTTTAAAAAAATGTTTTCTGGAAGTTAGCTGGAGGGACAAATGAAAAGGTGAAGCACATAGGAGTTTTAGGGGAGTGAAACTACTCTGAATAAATCTATGATGGTAGATACGTGTCACCACACATTTGTCCAAGCCCATAAAACATAAAATACCAAGAATGAATCTTAATATAAACTATAATCTTAGGGTGATAAAAGTGGTATATTTGTAATGATTATGATGACAACTGTTGCAAAATACTATATGCAAGGGAGTCCTTGTTCACATAATGGCAGACCACATTACCTCAGACTAACCTTCTGATAAATAAACTATACAATCTAGATAAAATATTAAAAGCAAATATTTGAAAACATAGGAGAGAAGTAAAAACAATTAGAAGCCAAAGGGGAAAAAGTAACAACATTTGCTGACCTCCAATTTGATAGTTTTCTAGTCTATATGGCATTGGGATTTGGGAGGCTGGAATTCAATTAGAAAGTATCTATATAATTAAAATGATGGGATAGAGGAAAGAATAAGAGGCTTGCAAAGCAGCAGATAATTGAGATGGAATATTCAGGGGAATAAGGAACCATAGAGGAAGTTATTCCAATATATGCATTCAAGCTTGCTTAGAACCATTGACTATTGGTTATCAATCTCATCCAAGTTTACTGCTTTACTTAAATTGTTGCTTTACAGGGATCTAATGATATTCATTTTTGCTCACTTTTGTTATTATTTTTGCTAAGACATATGGTTATATTTAAGAAATCTTATTTTATATCAGATCTTAGTGTTATTAAGTGTATTTTGAGTCAGTTGAAGAGACTGTCCTGTTACACTGTGAACTTTGAATACCTGAGCAACAAGTTCCCTTGGCTGGGAATTCATATTCTACTCACAGAAAGATTAATCTTAGGGAATTTTTGCAAGGGATTTCTTCTCCTCCAAAGACAGTATGGTACAAAGGAAAATGTTACATAGGCCTGAGTTTAAATCCCAAACCCAATCCCAAACCTAATGACACTTATTAACTGTGTCAGTAGGTCATGTTGCTCATATATATACAATTTCTTATTTTAATCTGAAAAAACGTGAATATTAAATGAGATAATGGCTGTGATGAACTTTAAGTAAAATACATAAATCACGAAGGACATTATCTGCCATGTGTGAAGTACTCAATAATTTTTGATCTACCACCCAGTACTAAACAAACATTTGCCCCCAATTAATTATTTGTTTTCCCCCAATTTTCGTGTCAATTTGACTAGATAATGGGATGCTGAAACGTCTGGTCAAACATTATGTATGGATGTGTCTGTAAATATGTTTCTGGAAGATATTAGCATTTGCAATCATAGACTGAGTAAATTGCATTACTCTTCCCAATATGACTCTTCCCAAGTCATTAAGGGTCTTAACATAACAAAAAGTAGAGAAAGGAAGAATTTACCTTCCCTGACCTGACTGCCTGAGCTGGGTCATCAACCTTCTCTCTCCCTTGCTGCTCCTTGTTCTCAGGCCTTCAGCCCTTATTGGAATCTGCATCATTAGTGTTCTGAGGCTTTGAACTACATCACAGACTTTCCTGGCTCTCCATCTTGCAGAGGACATTGTGGGCCTTCTCAGCCTGTGTAAGACAATACTTCAGAATCTTTCTCTCTCTGAATTATTCCCTGATGCCAGAAAGTGAAAGAGGAGAGGATGAAGAGATTCAAAGGGGTAACAGAATAGCAAGTATTAAAAAAAAAAAAAATCAATGTACATGATGATATATCTGTTATTGTATAAAAGCAACATACATATGTGTGATAATGTGGTGATTTTAAGGCTTTATCTATTAATTTTAGTTAAAAAAAAAACTAGAAATTTATGTAGCACCTGGCCAAATTGTCTGAATAATTCAAATTTTGGTCATTTGCTATGGCATGCTAAGAAAAGTCAATTAATTTATTTAAATATATTGATATGTTATTTTTATTCTACCTTTTTTGTTTGAAAATTTGATAACAGGTATATAATTCTTAGTGAGAAAAATCAGTGTTATGTCTTTAATTCTTTTTAAGTTCCCTTTGCTGTGAATTTGCTATGCTCTACTCCCTTTTCAATGAGAATACCTGCACCACCTTGTTCACCAGGAAATGATAGATGAGTAGGAGTTTGCTTTACTATCCATTATTGAACTCACATAACTTTCCCTTTTTGGAGCACATTAGTGTAAAAAGCAATACAGTACTTAAATCCACTGCCCCAACAGCACCATCAGTTGGGTTTATGAAGGAGCTACCTATGCCTTATGGGACAAATACTAACTAAAACTAATTTAAGTCCAATTATAGTCCATTGAATAAAGGTTTCTCACTTACCACTAGACCAAGACCCTAATTAGGCCAACATCATGATGCAATTGGGAAGCAAATGGATACTTCCAGCTGCATTCACCCATCTTGGGATACAAGTCACTACTTAGACCAAAGAAAATTCAACACTTCATTGGTGTATTAAAATATAAATATTGATCTTGTAGAAAGGATTTATAGACTGTCAGGTTTAAAAGGAACTTGAGAAGTTTGTTCTAAACACATAATACTTGAGTCTTCTCCAAAATATAGAAGCCAGCTAGCCATGTTATCTTATACGTACATGTCCTGTATTTTCATCTACTTTGCCAGGTAACAATTCTTGCTGACTTCTTTCTAAGCCTTTGAAACTCCCTTGTTAGGTTACACGTATATTCCTTACACACAATTTAGCAGAGTTAGAAACAAATGAGTGACTGTAGTCAGTATTTGTTGATAAATTCAAGGAATTACGGATTGCACCATTACGGATTTACGGAGGCTATTCAGTTCCACTCTACACCCTTTTTCATCAGTATGTGAAGTATACAAAACAATGGTGACAATTTCATTCCCTTACTTCTGAAGGTAAGTTAATGCCCATATTATGTTACATAATGCCAACGTAATATACCAGCAGTCTCTCAAAAATGTCATCAATGGATCGACTTAAAAACCTTTAACTGACTACTAATATACACGTTTTATTTGGAGGTGATAAAAACAAAAACAAAACAAAACCTCCAAGGCAGGTTTTTACTTTGTATTAAAAAAATGCCTTGTCATTCTATCGAAACTATTCAGGGTTTTGGGCATTTTTAGTATTAACAAAGTAGTCTGGCATTATACAATATATTCTAATAAATTGTTGCCAAATTGATAATTTCTTTATTGATTTTCCCTAAATTTTTCTGTCACTTTTTGGTTCCATGACTCAGATGTTCATCCTTCTATTGTCAATTAACTAATTATGGCGTTTGACCTATCACAACTTTCTCTTGTTTATTCTCCTCCTATCAATTTCTACAAATACTGCTCACATTTTATCATTCTCTTCAAAACCTTAAGTGCTTCCTAGATTCAAACACTTGACTTATTTTTCAATGTTTATTGCTTGTAGGTTTAATAAATAAACTCTTAGAGAAAAATCCTCATCCAGAATGGCTTCTTATAGCTTTTATCACCAAATGAATGTTTTGGGGTCATAAGGCTGAGGGGAGGGCATACTAAAGTCATTTGTGGAAATAAATCTTCTTGGATAAGGGCCATGAGAGAAGCAGGCTGGTATGTCAACCACAGTGGATGGGTAAATCTGGTTCCTGTGACTCAGAGTTGCTTGTAGATGTCAGCAGTCTGGTGAAAAGTTGTGCAGCATTGAAGAGCTGTCTGCATGGTAGGCCTAATGAGAATGACAATCTGACTAGACTATCAAAGGAATGACATTGACTTTCATGATGTGGCCTTGGAATCTAAGCATATGTGGCATAAGAAATACTCTTTTAATCATCATTAGTAATTTTAGTAATTATAAATCTGTAATTAAATATGCAGTACTAATTTATGTAGTTAACTTTATTTCTTGAGGAGTTTGTATAGTTCAGCAAAGCTGCTGACCTCTGTTTCACAAAAGATTGTCAGTTTCATTATGAAGAATATTGAAAATGTTTATCAGATGTACATTGAAAGAAATAGCTATTTATAACACAAAAAAGGTGCAACTTAACAAGCTGAATGTTTTTTTTTTTTTCAAAAGTACATTTAAAAAATGTTTTGTTGTATTTTTATTACAGGAGCTTCCTTTGTATGCAATAGCATTGAGTCTATTAGGAGAATAGGTAGAGGAATTTAACAGAAGCTTTTAGGCTGTGTTCCATTATCAAAGCATTTGGCATAAACGCTGTGGCTCTGAACTGTATGTGCCTATTGCCTTATAAAAGAAGATTCTGTCATTTAAATGTATTTAATTTAATGCCAACAAATAGGTAAATAAAAATAATGAAACTAATTGTGGTGCTAAAAAGAAAGAATTGCCTATGCTATACAATGTTTAATGGATTCTGTTATCAACAGAAAAATAAGCAAATTTGCATTATCTTCCTAGGAAACAACTAATTTTTGTATCCCTTGTGATCTACTTTTGGTCCAAAACATGTATTTATAGGACTCATCTGTCTGAAAGCACTTCCCATCAGTCTAAAATATACACCCAAAAAGTTCACATTATATTATTGAATATTTTAAGTGATGATACATATTGAATTTTCATTTTGAATGGGGCAAATATTTATGTTAATCCACCATTTGCAAACTCTTTTTTAATATTCTGTTTTCTGTATTCATAAAGGAAACATAGTATTTTGGTGAATATTACCCAGTTTAGAAGTTCCAGAATGGATTCTATTTGAGATCAGCTCTCATAACCATTAGAATTTCAGCAAGATTGTTGAGTACACTTTTGTTTTTAGAGGTTTAGAGGTTGCTGATCAGTAGAATTTCTATTTTTTAACATTCTCTAGCCTCTCACAGTCACCATAAACACAGTAGCACAGTTTTGATCTACTGAGCATTCCAAATAAAGCAAATGCTAAACAAAAAGTTTATTGCATTATTCATGATAATGCTCTTTAGGTTCTTTTCAAGAATTGTTCATCATTGTAGAAAATCATAAAATTGATGAGAATTTTACTTGTATGTCTGTGTACTTAGCTACTCATTCATTACTCTTGCCTATTTAATACAACACACCAATATTAACCTTCATTTGTAATTGTGGTATTTCAAGTGAGCCTGCTTATATGTAAATACCTAAATGCTTCACAGAATTTTCTAGAATAAGAACATGTTGTATGCATGTATTGAAATACAAATTATTTTATTAGAATTTCATTTTCTCCTCTTACTCTTCAGCATTAAAGGTAAGGAGTTGTATTCACTTCTTATGAGACAAGTGAGCTATATTATGCATGGATTTCATTTCAAGAAGTAAAATATTAAAAGATGGGTTATTGTATCTGATAAGGCTGAAAATCAGAGGCCTAGGAGATTCAAAGAAGGTCACATTAGTCAGCTTTATTTTCCAAACTATTGTACATTCCCCTAAGGACCTAATTTACCAAACACATTGAATTTGCTACAGGAAGTTAAACATGATTCAGATTACAATAGATACAATAAATATTGAATGAATAAAAAATGAAAGCAATGCCTAAGGTTACAAAAGGATGAGTTTTTCCCATGGAAATAAGTATCTGTGAATAAAAGTTACTAAGTTCACTAAAGTTTTAAGTCTCCAGGAAAAAATTATTATGACAAAGAAAACAAGTGTGTAATACAACACCTATTGGTGTTAAGAAGGATAAATATGTAAGATGTCATGAAGGAATGGTGAGTTAGAATGCCAAAGATACATTATTTGTGTATTTTCTTTTTGTCCAAGTTTAAGAAATTTAGATGAGTCATTCTTTTGTGTCTATGGCACAGGAAGAAACAAATGATCCTAGCACAAATATAAGAATAAGAAGTAGCTTCCAGTCCATTATAACATTCACATGAAGGTAATGAATTCATAATAAATGTGGGTAATATATCATGCTTTAAATTTTTGTTAATGACTCTAGGAAAGAAAGCTTTCTATCAACTTCTAATAATGACAGTAGAGTTTTTCTGTTTTTTAGTTTTGTCCATCTAGTTTTAATTAACGGAAGAGAACAAGAAGAGATGATTTCCTTTTATACATCAATGATATCTCAGTAAAACCCATAAAAATGAAGATTTTCCTAGGGTTTAACTTTGGTTTTGGTTGAAGGAAAACAAAGAATAAAACTTTAAAAACATATATGTTAGTGATGCAGATAATGGTGCTGGAACCATAGCTGTTACACAGATGTTATGCCAACTTCCAGATTAAGGAAAGAGTTCAGATTGCATCTCAGGGTTGATTCGAGAATACAGTACTTCATATTAAATAACCTTTCCTTCATCAAAGAGTGGGAACAGAAGCTATATAGAAAAACTTTGGACAGGTAGCAAAATTAAAATTCTGTCCATGTATCCATGGATTTGAATGATGGAAGTGGGCATTTAAAAAAGAAGTTATTTATGAGTTGTATTTCCTCATAAACTTGCTGATATCATATGACATGATATGTAGTCATTTAATGTATTTGGGTTAATGAACTCCTATTTGGTAGTGTTAAAATTATGGGAGCTGGAAAAACTTAAATGCATACATGTGCTCAAGCATACACACTGTCATTCAATCTGTTGATCTGCAATATGGGTGCAAACAATGTGGAAGATGCCCACATCAAAAGAAATTCAAATGGCGATAAAACCTACAACTTATGAATATATACAGTATACAGTTAGCTTCACATCCTGTATCTCATATAATTCTAACAAGTTAGAGCTCAAACACTATCTCTTTGATTTTAAAGAATTAGCTTTCTTTCACCCTTGCAATGAATATTAAGTGCATATTAGGCTACTGGAGCTTAAAGTTCTGCAGGATGGAGATACCTCCCATTGCCCATTCCATTCCTCTTAAGACCACTTATCTAGAAAAATGAAAAGGTTTAATCATATGATTCCCTCATGTTGCATGTGATTTTTCCTCTTTCTCTTCAGTTGATGCCTCAAGAATTTGGGTGCTTTCTATATGAGACATGACAATTGTCATCCTTAAATCTGAGCCTCTCAAATCTTTTGTCTAGCTCCTGGATCATCCTAAATACATAAAGTTATGTTGGAACTACACTGGAATGCTAGGCAGGGAATATCAGTAAGACTAAACAATAAAGAAAGATAAATTTAATTCAAATCAATTTAGAGAATAGGAAAGGAGAAGAGTTGGAATATGAAATTTCCTAGTTTGAATTTCCATAGATTTTCATTTTAGAGCAGAGGACAATAGAGGCACTGATTTGTTTTTGTTTTCTGAAAAGCCATATGACAGAGAAAAATCTTAAATTCAATCTTGCAATACTGGCTCAGTTTCTTATTAATTACCAGGAGAAACTTACTTAGCACTGCACCAAGTCGCAAAACTACATGCACATTATCTCTGCACAATGACGTCACCTATAAATTCAAGAAGACAAAATGATTTCTCTGTCTTTATTTCTGTGATCCTTCTATCCAGTGCTTCTATCCCCATAGAAAATGTGAAAATTTCCTTTTCAAAAAGAAAAAATAAATAAGTGGCAATTGCAGCTTAGTCTCTATTATTTTGTTGGAAATCTTTTCAATGCAGAAGCCAGCCTTTTCATACTTTTGAGTTAAAAGCTAGATGGCAATTTAGTAACAAGTGGAAAAGACATTAGAGGGCACCCTAGTCCAACTTTCCACCCAGTTAGGAGCACTAGGTAGGTTGGACAGGAAAAAAACCAAAGTTCCTAGATATTTTCTTCTCTTTGATATGCAAATAATGCTTACCATTCTAAAGAACCAAAGAAGAGAAAAGCAGTAAATAACAAAATTCTATTTAGAAAAAATAACCAACAGTTCCTGCCTTCAAGTCAGCAAGCAGCATGACTTTCCCTTGCAGCATGTTATACTATCCTAATCTCTCTTTTGCCCAAGTCCACATTAATAGATCCCCCAACAAGCCATAGTTCCAGTTGTATGATGTAAAAACATGTCCTTCAATGACTTAAAAATGTTCTTCAAAGTAACTTCTGTCCCTGGCCTTCAATTTTCCTTCACTTATTCTGTGGGAAATGGTAGAAGGTTATTTGTAAATGATTGCTGTTGGCCCAGGAACTTGTAATCTCTTTGTATCTGAATGAATTTATTTAATCATTCCCCTCAATTGATGGGGTGTGCAAATGTTAAGCTAGGGTTAAATGATGCCATTAGCAGATGGCACTGACACAGACATGTTTTACAACCCCTGATGTAGCTCTTAGGCCCATGAGTGATCTATAGCAAAGCAGTAAATAACGTTTACATGATGCCTTTGAATAGGTCACAACATAGTCAGAGAATGACAAATGAAGATGAGCCATCACCTAGTTAGCACCCAGAAATGATCCTCAGCTAGGCTAATTCATCTGGCCACAGACAAAATAACAAAATTTTCTTCTGCCTACTTCTCAAGTGCTGACACTTTTGTCTTAAATGTGAAAGGCTAGGAAATTGCATTTTAGGAGTTGAAGAAAAGACATTCAGTCAAAGGAAATGATAGCCTAATATACATTCCATGGTGCATACATTACTGCTATGGAGCCTTCACCAGTCCACACCTCATTGACTCCATTTATACATTATACATGGTACTAACGCTTAACTGATTAAATCTAGGAGTATAATCCTGAACATAACCAACTTGAAAAAGAGAATGGTGCCTTCACCAACATTTTAGATGTAGTTTTCATTTTCAAAGTTATCTCTTAATATTATCAAGTTATTTTCAAAATTAATTTGTTAAGCTCTAACTCTTAAAATTAAGTATCAAAATGAAAAATAATGCTTTCAGATGATTTAATAAACTTTGCCCCAAACATTCCCTAAAAAAAAATATTTATACATATATAATAAATATTTTATATTACATATATACACTTTATTTATTCTGTAAGAAAATTAGTGTCAGTGAAAAAATAGTGTCAGTAAACACAGATATTCACTCTCTACCTTTTAAAAACTACTCTTTGCCCTACTGAAATGAAATAAGAACTAGATGAAACAATAAAATTGATTTTTTTTTTCTGTTGTTCACTAAGTTTTTTAATATAAAATTCCACATAAACCAATGTTTTACATTACAACATATCCTCTATGCTAATTGCTATATAATAGTGTGACACCTAGTTATAACATTTATTATTTATGCACTATACATATTGCTCAAAGTGAATCCCCTTTAGACTAGTTCAATATTATTAAACCACTTAATCTACTTGAGAACAATTAGAACAAAGAAGCCTCAGAAAAGCATCTAAGATATAATGCTTCATATGTTCAGAAACATTTTTCTAATATTCAAATGTAAATCATAGAAGGGTAATAAAGGGAGAAATGAAAGATACTGTTTTATTAATTTTAATATAGAATTATGGATAATCTGGTAGCTTTTATTAACATAATTATTTTGATCATCTCCACAATATATAATATGAGCAGCATGATGTAGTAGGAGTATAGACTCATTAATCAAATAGTTCTGATGAGAATTCCAACATCAAATATTAATTTTTGTTCAAAGCCTCAGTATCATTATTTATAAAAACACAAATAAAACTAGAATTATGGTGAATGTTAAGTAGATATTGAATGTAAAAGATTTCATAGTATCTAGATTCATCAATTATTTAAATAATGAAGTTTTACTCCAAATCTTTATAATTATGGGGTGTCTTCAAATTATATATTTCACCACACAATTCCATTGAAATTGTTTCCTAGTTTAGTCATTGTCATAAATATTACAGTTTGAATCAATTCTTTTTCAAGTGTTATCTACGATTAAACAATTAGGTAGAAATAATATATAATATACATGTAAACATGAAAGTGTAATAATTTATATGGACCCATAATAGTACACATAACTCATTTTCAAATAATTTATTCCTTTTTCTTATTTGCATAAAGTTAGGAAACTTGTAGAGATATAATTAAAAACTCATTACTATTTACATTTAAGTATGTACCATTCTATGTTTGCTTTTTCTTTGTGTTTGTGTATGTATGTATGTGTAATTTATACACCGTATGCATCTATCTGTGTAAATGTATGTACATTTTGAATTACAGAGCATATTCAGCTCTCTTCTGTTCAACTATGTAAACACATCTTTAATATTTTTTTTCATATGACTGAAGATTATTTAAAACTATGTAGAACTTAAATGTTTTTCCTGAGATTCTGACTCCAGCTGGAAAAATTCCCATACTCTCACCTAACCAGAATAAGTTTTGGACATGGTTAAGAATCAATATCACTTTGGGGATATTGAACATTTTAAAAAATAATTTGTATTTTGCAAGTAAAAAGACTGTCAAAGGCAAGAAACACTAAACAATTAAGAAGATATTTTTATTCAGGTTCTTGCAATGGAGAAAACCTTCAGTAGTAGAGAACACCTCAAGGAAAAGGAAGGAACCTGGGGCCTATTAGAAGTGGGGAAATTAGGAACCTGAGAGGCAGGCAGTCTTATCAAGAGTTACATGTCAAGAATGATACAATCATATGAGGGAAGAGAGGTTTTGCAGTCTGCCTTTTTCTCAAGTACAAAAAGACATAAGATGTTTTAGCCATCACCCTTTTCTGAACTATAAGACTTGAGTAAAATCAAACTTTGTTAGGCCTTATCAACATAAGCATAAAAAGAGAGCAGCTATAAATTTGTGAAAGTAGCAAAAGCTAATCTGGATAATGTTGGTCAAAATAGATATTTTTCTTAATTCAGCACAGAGAATGGTAGGGAATCGATATCAATTATGTTAGTAACCCAACTTACAACCAGAACGCATTATCACAAATGTGGTAAAGTCTCATTATCATTTAAACTTCAAGTCTATGCTTTTCCTCTCTCCTATAGCATAACAGAATTTAGATCCCATTTCAAAATTTTCATCCCTATGCATTTTAAAAGATTTACATGTCAAAGGGGAAGAGAACAAATTAACAATTACAAGTTTTCAAGGCAAGTAAGGGAGGAGAGATTCTTGTTTCATTTAAACTAATCCATAAGTCTGTATAATGGTTTTCAACCTAGTCTTATCTAACTGCATGCCATCCTGTTTTGTCCACAGACCACTGCCCAGACCCCAGTTATTCCCACAGTCATAAGAATATCATTAACCATTTCAAGTTCTTGCTACTGTCATGACATCACTTGTCACAAAAACAGAACTTTCCCTCAATTAACCTCCAGGAGACTTAATATAATGACACATTTGACAAGACCTTACTGAAAGCTCAGCAAAAGTAAAATGGCATTATACTGAAGAGTAACTTCAAACCTCTGGACTGAGGCTATTTCCTCTCACTGAAGGCTACCCCATATAATTTTTGAGTCCTTTGGGATTTATAAATAGCTTGAACATGTCTTTAAATGTATATCTGGTTTTCTTTCTTGCTTTCTGATCAAACTTCTCAAGGGACTTCAAAGCACTTACTGGCCAATTACCTACAATCAATATGGGATCCATAGGGCTCAATTTTCTGTTCTCAGAGTTCTCCATTTCAAGGGTTATTCAAACCTATGTTAATTAGGATATGCTAGGGTGCACATTGTGCTATCAGAACCCCCAAGTTGTCATGGTTGAATGTAAAATTTTAAGCCTTGATTAAATCATATGTCCTTCTTGGTTCCCTCATGATTCTGTTGTACGTCATCCTCATTGTGCAACCCCAGCTGATGGGAAAGTCATCAGCTAGAACCATGTTGATCTCCAGAGGCAAAGAGTGAAAGATCTCCTAGGAAATTTTCACACAGAAGAAATTCATATCAATTCTGTTCATCTGCATTGAACATTCACAAGACCTTACTAACGTGAAGGGGTCTGTCAGAGCACAAGTTGTACTGGACAAGTTAAACAGGCAAAGACAACTTTATGTAAGACTATTGCTCAGTCTGAGTTCAACTCCATTGAAACCAAGCATTGAAGAGTATTTTTTAAGAGCAGGGAACATAGGCCATCTGTATGCTAATTGAATTTACTTAAAAAGGGAAAGTATACTTTCTCTTCCCTCTCAGGTCATGAGATAATTTTACAACTTGCAACAGGGCACCTAAATTAGCAGTCTTTGCAGTGGGCTCTTAACCTTCCATAAAATCTAGGAAACAGATGCAGGAGAGTTCCCAGATCCTTGAGAAAAACATTCATATTTGTTTTCAAACTGCAAGAAACTTTTTGAAAGATTTACATGACAAAGGGGGAAAGGGCTAACTATAACAAGTTTTCTCAAGTTGAGGCTCTAAGGAAAAAGAGGCCAGGAGCATAGGGACACAAAGAAAAAGCCTATCTGAAATTTAGTCTGAGAATATCTTGGTCAGATCAAAAGCTAAATTCCTAAAATTGGTTTGGAAAGGAAATGGATCTTTTAGGTGGACATCACTGGGCACAACCAACACAAAACCTTTCCACTGTTATCTGATGACTTCTCTGTAGTATGCTTATATTGAACTTCTTTTTTTATTTATTTTTTATTTATAATAATTACAATTCATAGTGCACATATATATCATCTTTTTACATACAACTGTTTGTATACAAAGTATATCTGTACCATTCAGGTCTTCAATCATGCATTTAGGATAATGATATCCGTCTCATTTAACCACCTTTTATTTTTTTTTTCTTTTCTCCCCCTCCCTCCCCCCTTGCTCCCTCTCTTCTTCTCCCTTCCCTTTGACCATTCTAGTGTTCCTCTAATCCTCCTATGTACCCCCATCCAACAACACTGTGAAATAGCCTCCTTATATCAGAGAAAACATTCGGTATTTGAATTTTTGAGATGGACTAATTTCACTTAGGATTATATTCTCCAACTTCATCCATTTACCTGCAAATGCCATTATTTTATTCTCTTTTATTGCTGAGTAAAATTCCATTTAGTATATATACCACATTTTCTTTATCCACTCATGTACTGAGGGACATCTAGGTTGGTTATACAACCTAGCTATTGTGAATTGTGCTGCTATAAACATTGAAGTGGATGTGTCACTGTAATATGCTGTTTTTAAGTCCTTTGGGAATAGACCCAGGAGTGGGATGGCTGGGTCATAGGGTGGTTCCATTCCCAGTTTTCCAAGAATTCTCCATACTGCTTTCCATAACGGTTGTACCATTTTGCAGTCCCACCAGCAATGTGTGAGTGTGCCTTTTTCCCCACATCCTCTCCAACATTTATTGTTGTTTGTGTTCTTGATAGCTGCCTTTCTGACTGGAGTGAAAGAAAATCGTTTTTAGAGTAGTTTTGATTTGCATTTCTCTAACTGCCAACAATGTTGAGCATTTTTTCATGTATTTGTTAATTAATTGTGTATCTTCTTCTGAGAAGTGTCTTTTCAATTCCTTAGCCCATTTATTGATTGGGTTATTTGTTTTTTTGGTTTCAATTCCTTAGCCCATTTATTGATTGGGTTATTTGTTTTTTTTTGGTGTTAAGTTTTTTGAGTTCTTTATATATTCTAGAAATTAGTGCTCTATCTGATGTGCATGTATTAAATATTTGTTCCCAATTAGTTGGCTCTCTGTTCACCTAACTGATTGTTTCTGTTGCTGAGAAGAAGCTTTTTAGTTTAAATCTATCCCATTCATTAATTCTTGGTAATAATTCTTGCACTACAGGATTCTTATTAAGGAACTTGGGGCCTAATCCGACATGTGGGAAATTGGAGCTTACTTTTTCTTCTATTAGGCGTATTGTCTCTGGTCTAATTCCTAGGTCCTTGATCCACGTTGAATTGAGTTTTGTGCATGGTGAGAGATAAGGATTTAATTTCATTTTGTTGCATATGGATTTCCAGTTTTCCCAGGGCCATTTGTTGAAGAGGCTATCCTTTCTCCACTGTACATTTTTGGTGCCTTTGTCTAATATAAGATAGCTGAAATTATATGTATTAGTCTCTGTGTCCTCAAATCTGTACCATTGGTCCACCACTCTTTTTTGGTGCCAATACCATGCTGTTTTTGTTAATATTTCTCTATAGTATAATTTAAAGTCTGGTATGGTGATGCCACCTGCTTCACTTTTCTTGCTCAGGATTGCTTTGGCTATTCTGGGTCTCTTATTTTTCCAGATGAATTTCATGACTGCCTTTTCTATTTTTTTGAAGAATGACATTAGGATTTTGATTGGAATTGTATTAAATCTGTATAATGCTTTTGGTAGTATGGACATTTTGACAATATTGATTCTACCTATCCAAGAGCAAGGTAGGTCTTTCCATCTTCTGAGTCCTATGATTTCTTTCTTCAGTGTTCTATAATTTTCGTTATAGAGGTCTTTCACCTCTTTCGTTAAGTTGATTCCCAGGTTTTTTTTTTTTTTTTTTTTTTTTTTTTTTGATGCTATTGTAAATGGGGTAGTTTTTATCATTTCCCTTTCAGAGGCTTTGTCGCTGATGTACAAAAATGCCTTTGACTTATGGGTATTGATTTTGTATCCTGAAACTTTGCCGAATTCATTTACTAGTTGTAAAAATTTTATGGTAGAGTTTTTTTTTCTTCTAAATATATTAATCATGTCATCAGCAAATAGTGCTAATTTGAGCTCTTCTTTTCCTATCTGGATCCCTTTAATTTCTTTAAATTTCCATCTCCATCATTACTGTCAAAGAGCTTCTGTGGACTTCAATGGCAATAAAACCATTAAAAGTTGGTCAACTTTATCCATACATAACTCTAACCAATTTCACCTGCTCACTGGCAGAAAGCTTGTAAGTGTTTTCTCCATCAGTTGCACCGAGTGTAAAATCCTTGATAAATGTGACCTGGAGTCACCTGGCTCTCTGTCAGTGATACCCAGCTCAAAGTCAGCCACTAAATTTTTCTTATTCTGGAAGAAATCGTTCCTAGATTCCAATTTAATGCCTCAGAGGAACAGACCCACCTCTGCAAAACAATCCATACAAGTACCTCAGTCATCATGGCAGAGGTTCCGGAACCCCTGGAATCAGTTGTGCCAAATCCTGTACCAACATCACAACCCCTTGCTGAACAATTTTAATCAAATTTTAGTGTACTACCTTTAATAAATTCCTGCTTAACAGTAAAATCAGACTCCAATTTCCACTGTTAACTCCATAAACCTCAGCAAGGGGGAGGGCATTCGTAGGCTAATTAAGGTGCTAAAGGCTAATTAAGAACTTGTTAGGTCTGTCTATGCTTATGAAAATTTGCAAACCTATGCTTGAGAATCATTTAGTAAATGATAGATTCTGCTGCATATTGTTAAGGAACCAAGGACTGCAATAGCACAAGTAGCTGATCTGAACTGGTACAATATGTTATTCAGTCTTACGGAGGTTTAGTGCCTTCAGCAATAGGCCTGAGTTCCCTCCCTGAGTTCTCTACTGGAAAGCTACATATATTATCTGTTAGTTACATTTAAATGCTACATTTAATGTTAGTTACATTATTGCCAATAGAATTTGGGTGAGTATGTGTCCTGCTGGGTAATTCTCTGAAGTCACTATTATTCTTCTGAAGCCTTCCAAAATTATAGAGTGAGAAAATAAAATACAATAAAATAAAGAATGACCTAACACATCTAGAAATGTTGGTAATCTTGGAGGCATAGGCACCTAGGTGTTTCTAAGGTTGTGATATTAAGGGTTATTCTCTGGGAAAAAATTCATTTTATGTATTTTCTTAGTATACAGTATATTCCTAAGGTTCAGTTGAAAAACACAAAATAGGAACTATTAAAATGCCTGATGCCCACCAAAAATGGAAAATAAATACTGTGTCTGTGGCCTGATTCAAAATTTTGGAGAAAACTTGGCACATCAAATTTCTTTAGGTGAGCAACATGACACTTACATTCTTGTGTTTCAGAACCATACCATAAAAAAATTATCGTAGTCCTATTAAAAGTAACCTTTCCACCCTAAATACTTATATGCATTGAATACCTGAATACTCAGCTGAAAGAGATCACTACCTAGATCTCTGTTTCTGATTAAGCAAACATGGTATGCCCACCACAACAGTTCACTACTCACTGTGAATTAGACAGAAGCTCCTTTCTCTAGTGCTTTTCTTCCCAACACTCAGAAGACTTAAGGTCCAAAGTTCAACTTTACCATAGGTTCCCTGGGGTATATCAGCCCTCCTTAGAGTGCCAAAATATCACTGTCAGAATACTGTTAAGACACTAAATCATTATTCTGACAATGACTATGACCAGTCATTGGTTTCTGATACTTTTCTGGTCTTCCACATGATGACTGGGGATTGACTTATGATGCATTTATAGGACCAGAATCTTTCCATTACTGTTTACTTTCTAGACTGTGAATTACGTGCTCCACGAAGGAGTTTAAATATTCCTTTATGAACTGTAACTGCTTATCTAGGCAATGGATTGCTGCCCAGCCTCCTGGTCACATACAAAACCTATTTTAGGTGGGAGCACAAAGAACAAGAGGCATTCCCCTCAATGCAGAGGATAGAACAAAAACTTCAGGAATTAAAAAAAGAAATAAAAGTCCACTCTTGTACTTCAAGTTTAAAAAATGTCAGATGATTCTTTTATATGACTGGAGTGGGAAGAGAACAAAGTGGGCTGCAGTGTCTTTTCCCTGATCAGACTTCCAATCTCTAGGTAATAGAAGTTTTGTATATTTTATTTGAGCATTTCAATTTTATATCTTTATTTCCTTGAGAAAAACCAGCACCTTATGCAAGTGTTTTGTAATTTATGCAAATTTGCCCTAAATTTTTCATTCTATTTCTCAAGAGTTACCAAAAAAAAAAAAAAAGGAGGAAGAGGGAATGAGACTTTTCTCACTACCTCAATCCACTCAAAACTTTCACAGAGAAATAGAGGAAACATCTTTCATTAAAAAATGGTTTGGACAAGCTAGCCCTGAGCATTTTCAAACTTACTCAGATAGCAAATCCAGGGAGTTTTATAAATCAATTCACACCAGAAAATATTCACATTAAATCAGCCAAGACTTTTCCACCATTCATAACTCAACTTTAATCAAACTAGACTTTGAGTGATTAAGCTCTGTTTAGATGAAGGAAAAAAAATTGGCTCTCTCTCTCTCCCTCTCTCACTCTCTTGCTCGCTCTCTCTCAATATTTAAAAGGTACCTATCTTTAACATATCTCTGGGAATTTGTTTTAAGGGAATTCTAGCAAAATTTAAAGATAGGTATATAAAAATGTTCATCGCTTATTTATTAGAAGAGTTAAAAATAAACATGTTAATATGAATAGATAACACTATAATATTGTTTGCCAACCCTAAATAAACACTGTTTTGTTCACTCAACATTAATTAACTCACTCTAATTAATCCACACATCTCTGGTGTTTGGTTTCAGAATCTATGCTCTTAACCCTCATACCTCTCTGTCCCTCAAGTGTACAATTAAAGTGTACATTCAAGACTTCCCAAAACAACATAGCATTATTACTTGGGGGAAAAGACACTATCACAGTTATTGAGCTATCGGCTGAAAACTTAGCACCAAGAAAAAAAAATCCAGTCTGCTTTTGCACAATCATAAGAAAGACAGGGCTATTTCTCCCACTCACTCTTGGAAAGTCAATAAAAAAGAGGATGATATTCTCAACAACTAAAAAGAAAAATACACACACACACACACACATACACACACACATATATATATACACATATATGCAAAATGTATATATATACACACACACACATATATAAAAAAATAAATATATATATACATATGATTTGTGACTTACAACTATAGGCGTCAAGTTCTAAAAGTATCTTTCTTTCAATACTTTGTGACTCCCATCCCTACTGGTTAATTTTGTGTGTCAACTTGATTGGGTGTGCAGTACCTAGATATTTGATTTAATATTCCTCTGTTCATATCTGTCAGGCTATTTTTGGATGAGTGCAGCATTTTAAATGACTGAGTAAAGGGGATGGACCTCCCCAGTATTGATAGGCTTCAAAGAATATATGGAATAACTAAATAGAACAAAGAAATCTGAATAAGGAAGAATGCATTTTCTCTCCCTGCGTGTCTTCCAATTGAGAAATCAGTCTTCCCCTGCCTTCAGATTCAAATGCTGACTGGAACTCAGACCACTGTTGTCCTCATTCTCAGGTTTAAGACCTTTGGCTCTTCTGAATCTTCAAATTGCTGATGTGGATCTTGGGTTCTCTCATTCTACACAACCATGTTAGCCAATTTCTTATAAGTCTTTCACATTCTATTGGTTAGTTTCTCTGGACAACCCAGATAAACATAGCCCTTAAGCAGGATTGCTACCTATCTTACACATGAAAACTCAGTAAATGAGGAACCAAGGCCTGGGTATTGAAGTGAAAGCTCTATATAAGGTACATGTATCTCTCTTAGTAAGTGGCAAGGCTGAATATAGTTTAGAGCAAATAAATTAGAATAAATGTTGAGATATATCATGCTGTTTAAAAATGTTACAATCCAATATCATGCTTTTTTCTAAGTAACTTTTTCAGTTACATCTATTGTGATTTTTGAAATTAAAAAATGAATAATTACATACATATATACACACACATATATACTTGCATATATATACATGTATGTATATGTGTATGTATGTTTTTTCCAGTACCTAATGATTTATCCTATCCTCCCTCTCTCTCTCAAGAGAGAATGAATTAATGAAGTACCCTCTGATCCTCTTCCTTTGTTACCCCCATGTGTTATATATAATTTTCTCTGGGCCATTAGTCTAACATAAGTGGGAACATGCTGAAAAATTAGTATGCCTCCCCTTTTATAGACAAAAACAATTCATCAAGTATTGATGTGGTATGTAGGTTACTGATGAAAATGTCTATGATTGTTTATAGAAAACTGGTGTACCACCTTACCCACAGGCCAGAGAAAATGAAGAAAGAAAGAAAGAAAGAAAGAAAGAAAGAAAGAAAGAAAGAAAGAAAGAAAGGTAGATAGTTAAGAGAGAGAGTAAGAGAGAGAATGAGCTGGAAAACTCATGGAGATAATCAAAGAATTCACATGTTTCAATACAAAGTATCAACAAATCAAAATTCATTATCTAAACCAACAATTAATAGCTAATAAATTTAATATAAAATAAGAACTTTAGTTAGCAAATTTTTTGGTTGACAAAAATCTTACGTATATAATAAAGCCTTTTATTTCTTCAAATAAATTTCTCAAAATTTTAATTCTAATTATGAGTTCCTCTTTATATTTGAAAGATCAAAGGTCTTTTAAAAATATTTATATTTTAGTTGTAGTTGGACACAATACCTTTATTTTATTTATTTATTTTTATGTGGTGCTGAGGATGGAACCCAGGGCCTCACACATGTGAGGCGAGTGAGTGCTCTACCGCTGAGCCACAACCCCAGCCCAATCAAAGGGTCTTTTATGTGTGTTCTTTTTTTCTTGAAAACTAGAAATACTGTTTAACAAAAAGATATTGAAAATCCCTCCTCCTGTAAAATAGTTCTCACTTTTGAGAAGGCAAAGCTCCTATCTGTAACTCCTAACAAAACTTTGAAAACAAAAAGGAGCAAAATATTCATGCTGAAATTCAATGAGATTCCAGATTTAAACTTTCAGATTTTTATTAAATGTGGTGCCTATTGACTTTTTATGGGAACATCATAATTATCCATGATAGTGGGAATCATTATACATATGCACATGACAGAATTTGATCAATCTCATTAACCACTACCTTTCCTCTCCCTTTCCCTGCCCCCTCTCCATATCTACTTTGTCTACTCTACTGATCTCTCTCTCTCTTTTTTTTTTTTTATTTGAAACTAACAGATCTTAAAGTCCATATCTTCAATTTTCTTCAGCAATTTCTAGTCCTAGGAAGAGGAACTCCATGCTGAGATGGGGAAAGAAGAGTAAATTCATCCAATCTACTCTCCAGTTGCTCGGCCTGTAGACACAGTAGGATTGTATAGCACTGCCATCTTAAAATTAAATGTGACCATTCGACTTGTTTGGTCAATCAAATGTGCATGGTTTTTCTGCTTTGACTCTCAGGCAATGTTAAATCAAAAAGGAGCTTCCATCCATTTCCATGCCTCTGTGACCACATTTAGCAAAAATACAGAAAACCAAGTTATATTTAAGTTTGGGATAAACAAACTTTTAATGTTATAGTATGAGAAAGTTCCTGTAATATTTGGGACACATCTATAGTAAAAGTATATTCATAGTTTATCTGAAATTGAAACTTACCTATAGTTTTTGTGTCATAATCTAACAACTGTACTCCCCAAATATGCAAATTTCATACAAAATGTAGGTGTCAATTTAAACTATTTATGTTTAGGATAATTTGCTTTTAAACTTTATAGTTTATCTTGACTAAACACAAAACATTGCTCTATCACAGGTTGCTACAGGAATTACTAAGATTTTCTGGTATAGCTGATAATTTTTCCTACAAATTTATATAGTCTCTGCTTGCCTTCTTAAAATAGAATTTAAAGTTTTCTATTAAATAGGTAAAATGGGGGACTGGGGCTATGGCTCAGCGGTAGAGCACTCATCTCATATGTGTGAGGCCCTGGGTTTGATCCTCAGTACCACATAAATAAAATAAAGGTATTGTGTCCACCTACAACTAAAAAAAAATTTTTTAAATAGGTAAAATGAAAAGTTCTATGCCTCCTCAGAAGGTGCCTAAGGACTTCCATTTCAGTGTAAATAATGGCTTTGCAAATGGAAGAAATGATATTTCTAATCTGTAATGACAAAAGGATATTGAAAAAAATTCTGAGAGTCATGTAGGCTTTCTGGGCATGGAAAAAAAGGATTTAAAACAAATAGTGGCAACAACAGCAGCAACTCTAGATAAAGAGAATGAGATCACCAAATAGGAAACTTAATCAAGTTTAGTTTAAATATCTGTCACATAAATAGAAAAGACTGAGCTGGGCGCAGTGGTGCATGCCTGTAATTGCAGCACTTGGGAGGTTGAGACAGGAGGATCGCGAGTTCAAAGCCAGCCTCAGCAATGGTGAGGCACTTAGCAATTCAGTGAGACCCTGTCTCTAATAAATACAAAAAAGGGCTGGGGATGTGGACCAGTGGTCGAGTGCCCCTGAGCTCAATCCCTGGTACCAAAATAAATAAATAAATAAATAGAAATACAGAAAGAAAGAAAGAAAAATAAAAGTTTGGCTCAGCCAAGAGAAGCAATTAGAAATACCAAATTTGCTCAAATTTAATGCTCTGAACTATTAATAGCCAGTCCAAAGCTTCTTGATTTCTAGCAAGCATATGAGACAAATGGCACTATCTGACCCTCATTCATATTATTTCGTGTTTCTGACACTGAAGATTGTTAAAATGTGATCTCATCTAACTGCTTTGCAAATATTTGGGAAGCAAAGATCTTCCTGTAAACATGGAGCAATGTGGCCTCTACTAATTGTTTCCATTTAATAGAGTCGACATTTTTCATTCCTTCCACCCACAACAAATTATTTCCTCTTACTTGCAAAGTAAACAACATACCCCTAGGGATAGGAGAATTTAAGGTTTAATCAAAATTTTGCAGATCTTTTAAAAAATATAGCATAATAACCTGTCAGAATCAGACTCAATAATTACTGGATTCGATCATTCCATGTGGCATATTATCTGTTAAATGACAGTGGTCTTTCAAAATTGTGGTGAGCGGAAATGGTAGTTTAACATGCTTCAATACATAAGAGAGCTAAGGGAGAGTTCTGTACCCAAAACTGCTAAATACGTAGGTGGTTGTCAATTTTACTTCAGAATCTTGCCTGGTGCAGGCTTGGTTCTTATTACAGATTAAACTCAAAGGAACTGAAAAACAAAAGATTTTCTCTCCCCTAACAAAAACGGTATGCTTTATTTTTCCAGCACCTAACGCTTTATCCTATATGTATTTGTCTCTATACATTTTAATCTAATATTCAGCTGTGGTTATATTCTTATTGAAGGAAGAATAAACATGTTTGTCATTAAGTTTCAATTTTCCCAAATAATTTCTTGAAAGAAAAGGCTAAGATGTGCTTCATGATTGATATACATTTCCCTTATGTCTAAACATATCAATTTCTCCATTTTCTGAGAAAGGTAAATTCATTCTCATTTTATAACTGAGTAAAGTATCAGCATTTCCAAAAATACTTATCTGAAGTTTCTTTGAGTGTTTTTTTTTTTTTTTTATCCTCATTATTAAAAAGAGATTCTTAAATGAACTTCTTCAGAAAATTTCATTTGGTATTTCTCAATTTTGGCTGGGTGTATTTGTTCTTTTGTTCATTCTACAGTTTGGAAGGGACAAAAAAACACATTTACAACTTCCAGATATAGTTATTTTTTACTTTGTAATTTATTTTAACTTTTACTTTAAAATTTACTTTTTTAGTTTGTAATTTATATTTACTTTGTAATTTATTCTGTCTATAATTTAGAAAAAAATAAATGAGATGATTACAAAGTACATATCATTTTTTAGACTGGTTTTACAATTATAAAACTGTAAACATGTTCTATATGCATATCTGTTTTCCATAATGTACTTCTTAACAGCTAACTATCACTTTGTGGGTGAACTATAATTTATTTATTAAGTTTCTAACTGCATGATATTTAGAGTTGCCAAGTTTATGAAATGAATTAGATAGAAAAAAACAATTCTCATAGATAGGCCTTTTTCAGATGTGGAATTGTATCATTAGAAACCAACCAGAAGATACTCGATAGCTGTATCTGTGGGCATATACAAACTAAACTTTTTGATTGATATTCCATATTGATTTCTGAAGGGTTTTTACCAATTTAAATTCCTAATTTAAAATAAGGATATTAATTTATCCCCATTATATTCAAAACTTGTTTTTAACTTTTCATTTTGATGTTTTATTAGGGTAAAATATTATTAACTATAATTCCAATGTTTGTTTATTTGTGAGTTTGAACATTTTCATGTTCATGTGTAATTTGTATTTTATTTTCACAATTATATAAGTAGACCTTCCATTTATTTCTTATTGGTTAATATAGTTTTTACATGTTATAAATATTAATGCTTTTTCTCATAAGGTAAATATTATATTCCAATTTATTATGTGCATGCTATTTCTATTTATGGTCTTTTTATTCATACAATTTTAAATTTTTAATCAAATTAATTAATAAAATAGTAATAAGTCAAATAATTCTATAGAAATTAAGAATCAAAAACATTCCCCCTGAAGATCCACCTGTTAATATATTTTACATATTTTGATTCTGATTGTTACCACTCTAGCTCTGTGTAAACCAGTTACTCCTCTATTTCTTTACTTATCAACTTTAAGCAATAACTACTAATCCCACCATGCTGGGTAACAGTTTAAGTACATGTTATCCTATTTTCTTTCTTTTACTTTTTTTTTTTTTTTTTTTTTTTTTTTTTTGGGTACCAGGGATTGAACTCAGGGGCACTTGTCCACTGGGTCACATCCCCAGCCCTTTTTTGTATTTTATTAGAAACAGGGTCTCACTGAGTTGCTAAGTGCCTCGCCATTGCTGAGGCTGGCTTTGAACTCGCGATCCTCCTGCCTTAGCCTCCCAAAGTGCTGGGATTACAGGCGTGCGCCACCGTGCCCGGCTTCTTTCTTTTACTTTTTGTACCATGAATTGAACCCAGAGGTGTTCAACCATTGAGCCATATCACCAATCCATTTTTATTTTTGAGGTAGGGTCTCAAAAAGAAACTTAGAGCCTCACTAAATTGCTGAGGCTGACTTTGAACTTGAGATCCTCCTAGCTTTGAACTTTCACTCTTCCTGCTTCAGCCTCTCAAATTGCTGGGATTACAAGTGTGCACCCTGTGACTGGCCTTCTTTCCTGTTCTTAAAAATTGATAGTTATATTATTACTTTTTTCGCCCTTCACTGTTGACCTTTGTTCTTTTAAATAATAACCTTTCTACCTCTGTTTATTTTTCCATTATCTTTATTTGATATCCCAACTCCCCTCTAGGTAAGATGAAAATATGAGCAATTCCATGCTTTCCTCTCTGTCCACTCCCTTTATATCTCCTATTTTCTGCCAGCTATATTCTTACTTTTACAAATTTATCAAAGATATTGGCCTGCACATGTTCTTTAATCTTTCATTTTACAAACATAATTGTGTCTTTCAGGCTACTATGCAAATCAATAAGCCTTGTCTATTTCATGTTAACTAGGAATAGGTAGATCATCTATACTGTCTAGCTAAGCATTGAGGTAAGTTAATTACCACATTGTGGTACTTTAATTACCTCTGGTAAACCAGAAGCAGCACGTTTTTAACAGGAGGTCATGATTTTACCAGCTTAAAGCCAGGATACTTTGTAGTTTACTGTGATAAAAGAATGAAAGGGACTCCATCTTGTTTTTCAGCAGCCATCTAGGAGTTCTGTTTCTCAGAAATAATAGAACATGGAAAGTCCTGCCTTTGTACCCATTAATCGTTACCTATCATCATATGCTTGACAGCATAAAAATAGCAATTCCTATACAATATAAAATTGTTCTCTTTGGTTTCCATTTTTCCTGGGCAACATACCTTGTCAGAGATTGATTGTCTAGATATTAGTAACCATTCTCTAACATGTACTCAACTAGGGTCATCTTGACCCCATTCCCTTCTACTTGATCATTGCTATACCAACCTGGAAAGTCCCGTGGGAAATATTATTGTAGCCGTTGCACTTGCTAACTGCCTAGATTCAACTTCTGTACCATGTCTTGCTTGCATTGGCTGAAACCCTACAATTGAATATTCCGCCCTCTGTGATTTTTCTCTTTATAAACTCTTGAAAATCACTGTCGTCACGCCATCTTGTCACACTGTGTGATGTGTGAGGATGGTGGCTGCTGATCAACTTAATAAAGGCTTTTTATTGGCTCAAGTGTGACGTGGCTTGGAGTTTTTAATTGGCATTATGCTGGGTACAACATTTTTGGTACAACATTGCCTACATTTGTATCATCAATTTTTATGTAGTTTTTTTTTTTTTTTTTTTTTTTTTTTTTCATTTCCTATCATTTCTAGTATTTTGTTTTCCAAGTTAAATAATTGCATGGTTTGTAATATCTTATGTGTTAATTTTTATCTTCTTATTCATAGCATTAGTTCATTCTTAATGACCTCTCGGAATAACCTTTCATCCTTCGCTTCAATCCAAACTGATTACTCTTTAGGCTTGTTGCAGTGTTGGCATTGTAGTTTTTCCTTCAGTTGCTCTCCTGACCTATGTTGATTCTTTCCTAAATTATATTTCTCCTTAAAAAAAAAATCTTATGATCAATTATTTTAAATGTACTTCCATTATTGATTATGGCATAATAATTAAAAACATATACTCTGAAGGAAGGCTACACCACCTGTTAGCTCTCTGATATTGAAGAATTATCTCTAATTTTTATTTGTAAAATGGTGTTTCTAGTTTCTAAAAGAACCTATTTCATAAGTTTGTATTGAGAATTGTTTGATAATATTTATAATGTACTTATGAGACTATGCAGCACCTAGTAATATTTTTCATGTAAGGTTTATTAGATACATTTTTAAAATAACATTTTATTTTCATTACATTAAACAGAATGTCTGGAATACTTTTTAAAATTATGATGATAAAGATTCTCCTTGATTTTTCTTCACTCTTGTGGAAAAGCCTCCATTAAATCATGCGGCAATATGATGCAGATGTCGACATTTTATTAAAGTTTCTCCAAGTTATACTAAACCTCTTTGAAATCACATGTTCATTATATTTAGCATGTACCTTTTGACATCGGTCAAAAAACTTACTTTTAATCATGAAGGCCCTTTGTTTATTCTATTTGGCAATGTTGTATTGTGCTTTAAATATGATGTATTTGTATAATATTGGATTATTTTCCATTTAAATAATTAATTGAGCTTAGTTGTTTTAAAAAGTCTATTACATTTTTATTTTAGTGTTTGTTACATTTATAGAAATAAGTGGGAGCTGTATTTATGTCTACCACTGCATAGCAATTTGCCCACAAGTCTAACATCTTAAATAAATTGATATTTCTTATTTCACATAATTGCTGAGAATCAAGAATCTGGAAGTGGTCTCGGAGGTCTGTTGTCTGTGATTGGCAGGTTCTCAAGAGAGCAATAGGGAGTATGCCAGGGACACCCAATAAGCTGGGAAATGTATATATGAAAAAGAATGCACTTGAATGACAGTGTGATAAAAAAGGCATTTTAAATATACAGTAAATTTAGAATACTTCATAGTGTCCAAGAATTGTATAATCATTTAGAAAATATAAAATAAGAAGTTTGCAAGATGGTAGAAGCACTTAACACTAGTTTGTTGCTACATGGAATAAGACAAAAGTAACAGGTGTGTAACTGCATGTATATGTGAGTGTCTGTGGATATTGACAGAAGAGGAAATGAAATATGGTAAACTCCAGAGACTAGGGAGAATAACAAAACAAGAGCAGAGGAATTCCCCAGTACCTGGTGCCCAGCACATCAGTATAGGAGAGAGAACTTCCCCCATTAGTGGGTAAAGGTAAGATAAAGAGTTTGCTCAGAAGGATGCATCCAACAGACATATTAAACAAATAAGTGACCTGGATTTGCACAAAGAACTGATTAGAGAAGAGAGTCCCTGCGTCTCTCAGCAAACTCTGAGTATTATAGCCAGAAGCCATCCTAAGAAGGGTCCTATAGTCTCAGATTATATTTCTCTGGGGAACCGAAAATCCAGCATAATCATATCTCAGGGTCCCCATGGACACTGCAGACAATGGCTTAGCAAGCATACAATAGCCACATGAGACAATCCTGCCACAAACCCACTGAGTCTTATGCTACTTGGAGTACAGTCTGCAACAGGGAAGAGAGTGAAGAGAAATGGCCTCTGGAATCAGCAGTTCAGTGAACCACCCCTCTGTGTCTTAGAGAAACACCAGGTATGTGTAGTTTCAAGTAGAGGCCAGGTTGGGTGGCAACAGAATGGACAGAAGCTGGATGTTCAGCTCTCCCCTCTACCCCTACCCCTTGCACAGGACCTAGGTTCCCTAGCTACACCCTGCCCTAAGAGGCATTCAAGATTAAGGGATCTGCTGAAGCTTTTTGTTATTTGAAGCATTGGTTATGCCCCCACCTAAGCAAACTAAAACCTTTAATGAGAATATATTCCTGGTATACCCAGCATTTCATCTTAACCCCCAAGGAACACCTGGCACAGTCTATATTCCACCCTCATTTGATAGGAGTGAAGAGAAATTTCAACAAGGCAGCCATGACCCCCCACCTGTCCCCCTATACTTGGCAGAATGGAATCTTAGAAGACACTGAAAGAATATTAGATCAGCATAACCCGCAATAATCTGCCCTCATGTGAATTTCTGAGCACCTGAGCTAGGAGGAATTTTGGACTCATTTTCTCCAACTACTCTTAATTTTTCATTGCTGTTTTTATTTTACTTTGAATTTTGATATTTTTATTCTTTCTTGTATTTTTTCTTCTCCCTCTTTATTTCTTTAATTAAATTAACCAGAAGAGATAAAAGAAAAAACATTACAACATATACCACTGAAATTCAAAGGATCATTCAGGAATATTTTGAAAAACTCTATGTCAAGTGATCTTCCAAAACTTAAACAAGAGGATATAAAACACCTAAAAGATCAAAAACAAGTAATGGCATTGAAGTCACCCCCCAAAAACAACAACAACAACAACAAAAAACAAAAACAAAAACAAAAAAATAACACCCGAACTAAAAAGAACTCACTACTGAATTTTACCAGGCTTTTATAGAATTAGCACAATGCTAATCAAACTATTCCACAAAAAAGAAAGGGAAGGAACTTCCCTTCCAAACATTCTATAAAGCCAGTATTACCCTAATACAAAAACCTGACAAAGATACAACAATAATGACAAAAAGAAAACTACAGATCAATATTCAATATTCCTCAATATTCCTTTCAAACATACCTGCAAATATCCTCAACAAAATACTTGCAAATGGAATTCAACAGTATATGAAAAAGATCCTACACCATGATCAAGTTGGTTTCATTTCAGAGATGCAAAAATGGTTCAATATATGCAAATCAATAAATACAAAGTAACAGGATAGAAAACATAAAAAAAAAATCATAGCCTTTCTATATAACAATAATGAACTTACTGAGAAAAAGCTAGAAAGCAATCTCATTCACAATCCCACACAAAAAATAAGACAACTAGTAATAAAACTAAGGATGTGAAAGACCTTTGTAACAAAATTTACAGAACACAGAAGAAATCAAAGAAGACACTAGAAGGTAGAAAAGTAGAAAGCCCTTCTACCTTCTAATTTATGGATTGGGAGAAATAATATTGTTAAAATGAGCATACTCCCCAAACTGTTTTATAGATTCATCATAAAAATACCTATGACATTCTTCATGGAACTGGAAAAAAAATCCTAAAATCCATGTGGAATCATAAAAGACTCTCAATAGCCAAAGCAATCCTGAATACACATGATCATCTCAATAGATGCAGAAACTGCATTTGAAAAAATTCAACATTCCTTAAAGATAAATTTTCTGAATAAATTAGGTGCAGATTATACCTCAACATAATCAGAGCTATGTATGATGAAAACAGCCAACATCAACTGAATGGGGGAAAACTGAGAGCCTTTCCTCTACAGTTAAGAACAAGAAAATGGTGTCCACTCTCAGTATTATCATTCAATATGGTACTAGAAATTCTAGCCAGAGCTATCAGGCAAGAAAAAGAAACAAAACACACACACACACACACACACACACACACATACATACATACATACACACAATAATATTATTCTATAAATAGAAAATCCTAAAGACTCCATCAAAAGGATTTTGGAACTGATAAACAATTTCTATCCATATTTTTGACAATGGAAGTACATGGGCATATTGTCTTCTTTTGGCTCATTTTTCACTGGAGTAAAAATTGGTACCTATTTTTTATCTCAAATTCGAGGTAAACAAATAATATTTAGCCACATTTAGTTTTTGATGTTCATTGATATGGTATGACTATGCTTTAAAAAAGATAAACATCTAATCCTAGCAACTCAGGAGCCTGAGGCAGGGGGATTGCAAGTTCAAAGCCAGCTTCAGCAACTTATTGAGACCCTAAGCCATTTAGCAAGACCCTGTCTCAAAATAAAAATTTTAAAAAAATTAAAAAGCACTGGGGATGTTGATCAGTGGCTCAGCCCTCCTGGGTTCCTAAAATTTCTTAAATTGATTGACTTTTCTTTAATCTCACAGATCATTGATCTCAATTTTAGATTTTAAAGCACTATAGGCCTAATAAATTCCTTTTCATTAGCTACCTCATCAATATGTTCTAATACCTCCTACTAGGTTTTGTGACATTCCTGAGATAAATTTCCCTATCTATAGTCCCCTCAAAACAAACAAAAAAGTGTATATGTTTGTTCTCCAGTTTTAGTATTTTGCCAGTTAAGAATGTTACACAAATGAAATCATACAGTATGTAACTTTTTGGATGTTTTTTCCAGTCAGTATAGCTATCTGTATACTCATTCAAGTTGTTGCATATACCAATAGCTCCTTCATTTTGCCAGTGAATACTGTCTAAAGTGTGGAGGTACCACATTTTGCTTTACCATTTTCCTTTTGAAGTAGGCCTGGCTAGGTAGTTTCTAGTTTTAGGCTATTCAAAATGTTTTAAAAATAGCTGTAAATAATTGTTATTTTTTTGGTTGAACATAGCTCTTCAATATTTTAATCAATTGCATCTGAAGTTTCATTGTCTTGTTTTTAACTACAGTAAAGCTTCTCTATATATTCCAATATTGGACTTTCCCAATTCATCTTCAGAAAAAATCTCTGATTTGGTCCCGTATTTTCCCTCTTCTTTATGTGCATGTTGTTCACCAAACTGCTCATACTCTGAAGGGAATGAGGAGATATAGATGAAGTCAGCTAATAGATATTTTAGTCATAGTCATTCTTTCCTTTGTCAGTTATTATTTTAGGCACATTCTTGTAACTAAATTGATAAAAGAGGATATCAGTGTAAGACATTTACAGAAGGTTTCCTCAAAACTATAATAGATAAACAGGAGAGCATCAGGTGTGATTGTGACTGTTTTACTGCTGAAGCAAATTTTCTTCCATATGGAAAGATAAACACAAAGAGATGGCATAAGGAAAACCATGAAAAACCCCAGATTTTGAAAACTTCATTCAGGAATGAAATTAACCACCTATAGAGCTTCCTTCCTTCTGGAAGTCTTGTTTTGTAATACAAATTTACTACATTTTAAGCCACTTTGAAATTTTTTTCCTTGACTCTAAAAGTAAACTAATTGCTTAAAAAGCTGTCATTGTATCAAGTAATCACATTAAAGAACACATAATCAATGACTTCATCATTGTTATAATATAAGCTCCAGAAATTTAACAAAAATCGATTTCAGAGTCAATTGTACTTTTATAATGTACACACACACAATATCAGATTACTCTCACTATGTTTTATAGAAAAGGGAGGCTGGGGCTCAGGAAACAAAAGAGTTCTTTAAAGGCATGCAGCACATGACTGGCAGATTGAAATTCAAGCCAAGCCTTGTGGTCTGAATCTGGCAATGATGGTTATTCCATGTACAGTTCCATTTAGTAGCCAATGTTACCAAGATGCTTTGCAGTTGAGACATTCTTCTATGACCTAAGGAATTGGCATCAACAAAATAGTCTCCTGGGAATGAAAATTCACTTTCTTTCATAAATAATTTTTCTTTAATTGTTCTGCATAAGAACCATGGGGAACTACTAACTGTTCTTGGGAGGCACACTAACAGATGAACAGCTGGAAGACAGGGCAACGCAGCAAGCAGAACAGCAGGCGGGAGAACTAGGGACCAGAGTTTCAAATCCCATTCCCCACTGCTAAAAAGGAGTGACCTTGAACAAATCCTGTGCCTCTGCCCCAGCAGATATCAACATAGAAAGGGGGATAGGCTTGATGTATGTTTAAAGTATCAAGTCTATACACCTTAAGGCTGTTTCCATGGAAACCTGCATTCATTTGGAAACTTAACTGTGCTTACCTAAGGCATATGTTTGTGGCATCTTATCCCAGTACAATGATATATAATCCTCTTTTTGTGACATCAGAAAAAAAAAAAACACTCTCAAAGACTGCTAAAAAGCTATTTTGAAATAATAAAAAGAAAATCCATTTTAATTTACTTTTAAATACAGAATTTTGGAGTTAGAAAATTAGCAACCTCTAATTCAGACTAATTTCTCATTGAAATATTTTAACTAATTAATTAAAGTCAGTACATCAACAGTGAAGAAAGCTGAAATATTGTTCAACAATCTGACCTATTCTGAAGAGTTTTTGAGAATAAAAATGTAGAGTTGTCTCTGCTGATTTGGTAACAGAGTTTGTCTTCCTGCTTCTACCAATATGCACTTGAAAAAGAATAGAGATTCTTTGCTACTGAGAGAAAAGTCTTCTGCATCTTAAAAAAAGAATGCTTCCAAAGTGTTTTGTGTTTTTGTGTGTGTGTGTGTGTGTGTGTGATAAACTAGAAAATTTTCTGCTCCAGAGTGTATACTTTATACAGTTATACTGAAGCTTAGGGCTCCACAATTTAAAAGATGTGTAGTCATCAAGTTGCTCAAACTTTCTCTGCTCTTTGAACTAATGATTAGCACTCAGGAGCCCTGTAGCATAGTAGTGAAGACACCAGCTTTGGAGCCAGATTGCTAGTCTTAAATATTTTTGCTACCACTTGCTCAGCATGTGACTTTAAATTTTTACTTTGATTTTCTGCCCCTATTAATGATGTGTTATGACCTGACTGTCTCTGTTCCTTCTGGAATTTATATGTTGAAACCAATGTGATAAAGTCAGGAGGTGGTGCCGTTGGGAGGTGACTAAGTCATGAGAGTAGAGTATTCATGACTGGATTATTGTCCTTATAAAAGGCCCCAGAGAGCTACCTTGCCCCTTCTATCACATGAGCACACTGCTAGAAGACACTATCTATGAACCAGGAAATGGGCCTATCATATACTAAATCTGTCAATACCTTGTGATAAACCAGCCTAATTCCATCTTAAGACTGGGAGCCATCCTGTCAAAAAGTTATGAAAAGCCCACTTCAGTTTTCTATGAAATGCTAGGATTCTTATTTGGCTTGAGCTTATTGTCTGGCATTCATTCCCAGGCCTTGAGCTCGCTCAGGCCTGGCTGTCCTTGACCAGATAACAACTCTCTCTCTCAAACTAACGGTGTCTCATAAACTTTTGATGTGGGGTTTAACTATTACTCCCCTTTTTTCTTGGAATGCAATGCCATGTAGATATTAGTTTGCTACTTGCTTTGAATTACACATGTCTGACCTTGTTAGCTGTAAGTTCCCAAGATTTTCTGTAACTCTTTGAACTATAAAAACCTTGTCTTCCCTGAGAGCGGGGCTGACCCCAAGCCCAGTGTTTGGGAGGGGCAGCCCTGGCCAGCTCTCTTTATATGTATACAATATAAGCTTGCTTTAATCTAAAATTGGAGTTGGTGGTCTTTTCTTTGCGTCTTGGATCAACACTTGATCTTAGACTTTTTAGAGTCTAAAACTAAAATAAATTTCTGCTATTTATAAGCCTCTCAGTTCATGGTATTTTGTTATAGCAGCCCATATAGACTAAGACAGGGCTGTAAAAGTACTCAAATAAGAGAATCTTAGTGAGGATTAAATGAATTAATACTAAGAAGATTCCTAAAACAGTAACTTCACAGAGCAAACACATTTGATGAATAGCTATTATTGTTTTCATTAGTAACAATAATTTAAAATAATGGGCATTAACTCATAAGCCCTAAGATCACATTATATAAATTAAATTTGACAAAACTGAATATTTGCAATTTAGAGAAACTATTACATTTGAAAAACAACACTTATTAAAAGATATAAACAAAAATTAAAGAAAATTTTGTGTTTGGCAGTTTCAGTGAAGAAAAAAACAACATGAGAAAAGAGGTCAAGTGAGTTATGATACTCATGTACAGTAAAAACATTGGCTAAAATAACGATAGAAATTTCTACTATCTTAAAATAATAAATAGCCTTATTTTGGTGAATCTGCTTTCAACAATCAATGTTTTTCATGATTTCTTTGATTTTGCTTAATCTGTCTTTCTAGATTAAAGGGTCATGATGGCTTCAGACCAGGCCAAAATTTTTCATTATGAATTATACAAGAAATAAATCTTAGTCCTAAATAATTTGCTATAAATGTGTAGGGGAGAATACCACATATTTTTTTTAAATAATGAAATATTAAAAGCAATTCCAATAGCCGGGTGCAGTGGTGGATGCCTGAAATCCCAGTGGCTCAAAAGGCTGAGGCAAGAGGATCACAAGTTTGGGACCAGCCTCAGCAATTTAGCAAGGCCCTAACTAAGCCCTTGTCTAAAAATTGAAAAGAAAATTAAAAATGAATAAATTTAAAAGGGCTGGGAATGTGGCTTAGTGGTTAAGTGCCCCTGGGTTCAATCCCTGTAACTAAAAAAAAAAAAAAAAAAAAAAAAAGATAGGTGATTCTGATCTATGTCAGGATGAACAAGATCAAGATCGGGACCTATTGATTCAGAGTAGTCCATATTACTCATTTTGGTTTCCTTCACTCAAGTTTTCCTAAAACTCATTAAGTTTCTTATTAAGGGATTCTAACCAAACCAAAGCTATCCTTTTGGGATAATGGTTAATGGTTTTCATGTCTGCGTGGTGCCCATCTTCTTTTCTAATCTTTCTGGTTATTTGGCTCCTTCAACTACAGCTTCAGTCCTATTTCAATTTCTGGCATCTATCCTGATCTTTGAAAGAATATTTTTAAGCATCAACCACAGAAAACATCATAAGTCAATACAAAATTGCTTTTGTAATATATTGTGACTAGCATATTAACTTATAGTGCTGTTGCTGTCTAGTTAAGCTATCAGGGTTCACAAGGTTCTTCCACCTACCCCTGATAATAGGATCCACATTTTACTAAATAGCTACTGACTTATTTCCTTCTAACAGAATTTCATGACTTTAATTGTCTATGTGCCTGTAATCCAGGCATTGATGGACATACTAAAATGGCAAAGAGAATAAGGTTAACTTGTAAAAGCATTTGGGTCAACTTTACAAATAAAGCACATTTCATATCCTTACTCCTTATCTGAAAGACACAGCTTTAATGTAACTTGTAGGTATCTTTTAACATGATAAATTCTCACTGTGAAAGCACTGAAAGGTATCACAGAAAAGGCTTCTGTCCCATTCAAGATGCTTTGTGCTTGGTTCTTCAAGAAGTCCAGCTAGCTTTGTTCTTTGCTATGCTCTATTTCAAAATTATCAAGTGAAGCTCTCACCATGGTTATCCAGATTGCAACAGCACATCATTTTACCAAGTTACGCTATCACTGAGAATCCATTCCATGCCTGGAAAATGATCAAAGTGCCTGCTTTCCTAAGACAGTACTGGTATAAGCATGTTTGCAAAATAATCAGAGGCCAGTATAATTGACATTATTGCATGCTGCTACTATTCCCTGGGCTTTCATGAAGCAATCATAGACAGTGTAGATACCTTGATAATAACGAAGTCTCAAATATAGATAGCTATTTCTTTTTAAGCTGTAATCACACCAACCTCAACCTGTAAATTAATGAAAGCAGAAACAAATCATCAGAGCTAGGTAAAGACTCAGACAAAAACAATAGTTATCTAAAATGAAAAAAAGTGGAGATTAAAAAATGCAAAGTCATCAGAGCATATTTATGAAACTCACGTGGTAAATTACACAGCGTCACCCAATCTAGAAAAAAAATAAACCTACTTTGATTTATAATAACTGTATGGTAATGTACACTACATACTCAGAATTATAATTTGAATAGGGCATTAAAATTTAATTTAATATTAAAATTAAAACTTTGTTTAATGTATTTTTGAGATTATAAAAATAATAGCTATAATAAGAAAATAAAGGTGAATCCTCAGTTTTATAATGGACAAGTTGTCATCTGTTTTATAACCTATAAATAAGGACTCAAAGGGAGCCAACCATTAAATTTATATCTTCTATTTTTAATGTTAATTTGAAACCCCATAAAATTTTCATTATAAAAATTATAATATTTTTGGAAAACAGTTCTCTACAGATTTCCTGCATTTCCGCACCTCTAAAACTATCAGCCTCCAAAGAAACTCTTCTTCCTCTAAAATTGTTTTTGTCAGGTCTTTTAGTCACAGCAGCAAAAATGGTGACTCAAACAAAAGGGAAGCCCATTTGCTCTTCTATATAATAGATTCAGATCCCCACAGATCAGAGTTTCTCTTATGCAACACAACCCATTATATGTACAAGCATCCATTCAGGCTCATTTGTATCACTATTGAGAATTCCTTATCTCTTATCCTGTAGTCTTGTATTTTCTTTCTGCATTCATGAAATGGTGGAAGGATAACCCCTCCGTTTATGAATAGGATAAAATTTCAGATGCTTCACTAATCTTAGAGATATAGCAGTGAGGATAGGATATGAATAGAAATGTGGCTTTCTGGAAGAGGAAAGGTAAGGTTTCATGTTTATGTAGAGGCTCCTGGACATCTCTGACATCTGGTATATACTCACTCAGTGGTAGGCTGGGGTGGGAGAAGCGGGAGTAAGGGTCTCTCACTGTCTCACCTGCCAATCCAGACTAAGCAGTGAGAGGCTGATTGAGGCAAACTGCCAAAATGTTGACATGGTTACTGTTTCACTTTCTTCCAGGCAGGCAGAGAAAGGGCTGTTGGTATGACAATGTGGCAGCAGGCAGCATTGCTAGAGCCAAAGATGATGCAATTATGACTGGTGGGCCAAGGAGTCCTCTAACCTAAAATAAGTGAGGTCAGCAATGAGGACCTTGCTATGCAATAGAAAGCATCATGTAGACCAAAAACCTTAGAAGTTTGATTTGTGAGTGAGTAGTTACTGTAACTAAAAGTAAAGGTACATTGCAAGTGCAGAGTGCCTGTCTCTTTCCAGCTTGCCTTCCCCCACCAATGTTTCCCTCACCCTCTTTCCCGATGTCAGCTCAAAAGATGATTAGGGATGAAGAAGTGGTCTCCCTGTCCCCGGGAGGGCAGTAACTGCAAATGCCAATGGTCATGACACCTATGCAAGTATGCTAGGTGCCTTCAGGGAGGGCAAGGACTCAGATATTTGTGGTTCTGTTATATAAGCATCTTGGTCACTATCCTTACCACAGGAAATAGAGGTTTCCAATTTCAATCTGTGTTTTGACAGTTTTCAGTGGAAAAGAGAAGTTAAAAAGTTGTATGGGTGGAGCTATGTAGAGTTATTCCTCCTCATCTAAATGCATCCAAAGAATTGATGTATCTTGTGCCGATACTTCCCCATGCCACAAAGAGGAGATTCCCATAAGAAAGAATTGAATGTAGAGAAGTGTTAGAATTACACACTCCCCCAACATGTCATCAGTGGATAGGCAAAAATTTAGTGTAAGTGCCTTTATACTCAGGCACCCAAAACTTTCACCAGGAAGATAGTATCTTGTGAGTCTTTAAATCATGGCAAAAGAATTACCAAATACCTGACAGCAGGAATGAGAGATAAATACCAACAAAAAGCCAAAAATAGTCTCATGGAGCATGTAGTCTGAGCCATAACACTAGGTATTTCCTATAATTCAGGGAAAACTGTTATCCTTTCATTCATATCCTCTCAGTCACAACCATAAAAAAGTAGATCCAGCATATTTTTAGACTCTTTTGGTACTGGAGATGTCATGTTCTCACTTGCACACTCTACTTGATTCTTTTCACCAGCTAGACTTCTACCCAGCACTCTTCTACCCAGCACAAGCCAACAGGCTGAAACAGAAGCTGCCCAGTCAGCTTTGACACACTCTACTGATAGGTGGCAGACAGACATGAGTAGTGGAACATGTGTTTGGGGGATGGTTCTGTGGACTGAACCTGCTGTGCTGACTCCTACATGCTTTCTTTGGAATAGCAAATTGTCTGAGGCTGCTCTGACCCTTCTTGGTATAAGTCAATAGGGTATGCTACATTCCTCATCAAATAACCTTTATCTGCAAGAAAAATGCAGGCCCCCAAAGCTCCTCCCTGCCTATAAGACAAACACAAGGTAGGTTAACTGGGGTGGGGTGAGGGTTGGGAGTACTTTTTTGACCTTCACACAAACCAGCTTCCAGGACTCAAGGAGACAGGATATTGGAAGCAAAGTCCCCCAACCATTAGATTTGTAAAAACAAGTTATAATTAGAACCAAACAGCTCAGACCAAGGCATCCCTGGAATCCCCATAAGAGAGGTGGGCAGGAGGAGCATACCATCCCTCTCCTCTCTGAGAGGACCCACTCTCTCTCTTTCTCCGTTGGTAGTATTCCCTTTACCCCATTTCCTATACCTTTTCATAAACTCTTGCCTGTTACTCTGAGTAACCTGAAATCCTTCTGGCATGATCACAAAGAACTGGTGACCCAGGATCTCCACAGTTGCTTTGGCTCTATGAATAGCCTTACTCTCCAACACTAGATTTGGGTCCCAACAAACCCAATGATTCCTTTGAACTACCAGTCTTGTAGATGATTTGATAAAATGGAGTTTCCAGCAAAGGAGGCTGTCTTCACCCACAGTGGGCCCTTAGAGTTTTAGACTGTTTGCTTTCTGGACACACCTATCAGCTAAACCCATTTCTGAACACAGCTATTTGCTTGCTACTAAGCTCTAGATGAATCTCTACACCTGATCCATGAATACCTGTGACTCTAATCTGAAATTCCATGATATGGGTCAACCTGGATTAAATGATTTAAAAGATTAAATTCTTAAGTTGCAAATTAGAATGCAGCCAGTATGGCCCTAGCAAGACCTTGGCTTTGCAATTTTAAAACACACACATACATGTACACATACACACACAGTAAAAGGAAAAAAAAGAAAAGAAAGACAAAAGAAAAGAGCTACTCTCACTCTGGGACAAATATTATTCCCTGTTCTAACCGCTGAAACAGTGGCTCAGCAGGCCCTCATTCACAGAGGTTTCTCTAAATACCTAGACTGTTTTGCTGATATTTCAGCTAAGCTAAAAGCCAATGGCATCTACTAGGCTTCTGCAATTCAATCTAATGCAAGTTGTTCTGAACTAAAAATGGGCATACTTGTTCTGCTCAGTAGGAATAACTCAAGGTTTTTCTCATAACACTATCCAATAGTCACCTTAATGAACCTTTTTCATATGTTTTTACTTCTTAGATTGTTGGCAATGGCTTATCGATTTAGTCTACCACTTGTCCATTGGCAGAATAAAACAATCCTTCTGCAGCCACCAATAGTTGAAACAAATCATGGTATTGATGCAACAACCTGCACCACTCATCAGATGTCCACAGTAAGACTTTGCTCCCTGATGAGGCCCACCAGGATAAAGTTGCTGATGAACCCACATTACTCAGATTGCTAGTCTTGCAGCATAAATTCATCATAACAGACAGAGAAACTTATCCACCATCATAGACTAGACACAAAGAAAAGAATGCTGTTTCCTTCAATGTTTGTAGCTGCACAATTCACAATAGCTAGGTTGTGGAACCAACCTAGATGTCCCTCAGTAAATGAGTGGATTAAGAAAATGTGGTATATACGCACAATGGAATTTTACTCAGCAATAAAAGAAAACAAATTAATGGCATTTGCAGGTAAATGGATGAAGTTGGAAGACATAATGCTAAGTGAAGTTAGTCAGTCTCAAAAATCCAAGTACCAAATGTTCTCTCTTATATAAGGAGGCTATTTCAAAGTATAGTTGGATGGGGGTACATAGGAGGATTAGAGGAATACTAGAATGGTCAAGGGAAGGGAGGGTAAGGGAGGGAGCAAGAGGGGAGGGAGGGGGAGAAAAAAAAAGTGTTTGAATGAGACGGATATCATTTTCCTTAATGCATGATTGAAGACCTGAATTGTACGAATATACTTTGTATACAAACAGTTGTATGTAAAAAGAATCTAAATATATGCACTATGAGTTGTACATATTAAAAATTATAAAAATAAAATTAAAAAAAAAGAATGACAGGTAAATAATCATTACATTACATTCAAACAGCATTAAAAGTATTAAAAGTGGCATTCATATTAAAAGTGTATATGTCCAAATATTTAAATTCTAATACAAGTGAAAGATTAACAAATTAAAAAAAAAAAAAAAAAGAATGCTGTTTCTTCTGAAGAGAATGCCACTGCATTGTCAGACTTGGGATTTCTGTAAGAAGGTAAACAATACAACTTTAGAGGGGACACAAAGCCTCAGCCATTGCCCCTGATTCTTCCTGGGAGACTGACAGCACCAAATCCATGATGCATTCTGCAGGATTGCAGGGCCTCTCTACTAGCCAAGGTGGCTTCACTAAACTTTAGGCTAGGTTTCTTTTGACTTCCCTCTCATCCAGACTCTTAGTGAATCCGGGTGCTTTAAACCACAGAAGTCCCTCCCTATCCTTATCTTAGATCATTTACTTATGTAATAAGCAAAGGTGACTTAAACTGGACTTAAACTGTCTCCACCTGATGGCCTATTAACCCACTCTTAAACCATCTCCACCTGAAGGCCCGAGGGCGTATTAACCCTGTGCTTTCTAAACCCTGCGCTCTGTATGAGCAGGTGCCATTTTCTACTATCCTGCTTTGTGCTGGACATAGATGGTGGCCCCCGCTGGGATAAAGGTTTCATTGGCTCTTACATGAGTGGCCTGTGAGACTTTTTTCCTGAAAATTGGGTACAACACTTAGATACTCATAAATTTTTTCTATGACCCTTGAGATAAAATTGTTTTGTAAAAATCTTTTGCCAGTTTTACAAGCCAGGGATATCTTCTCAAGGATGTGGGAATTGGTACTTTGAATTGTAAATATTAATAAAACCAATATTTCAGGGAAGTTAGGAGCCTGACTTTGGCAGGCACCTCACTGAACTTTTAAAACCACTTCCTATCATGCAAATAAGAGTTTGCATTTCATTCAGGTAAGGTCAACTGGCAAATACAAAGGGCCCAGATATCCCTCCATTCTGGCTCTCAAACACCCTCCTGTCCTTTCTTTCAATGGAGTTGATTCACAATATCTTCCCCACCACTAACATTGCAGTAGTATTTAATAAAGTATTCTTACCCACTTAAATTTGTCTACTGTAATTTTTACTTTGATAGAACTACAGACACTTTCTCAGGTTAAGATGTGGCACACTCCAGCTTGATCAACTGATTATATCCATACCCTGTGGTGCTTGAAACTTCTCTGTGCCTTTTGTTTGGCTTTCCAGACCATTTGCATGCTGATGGTGGTGAGAAAAAAGCCAACAATGGACTAGTAGTTAAGCTATTCAATGGACCTTCCCCATTCCTTATTAACAGACATCTGGTATTGCTTAGCATTGGAATGAAGATCACAAAATTTTCTCAAAAATTTTCATACTCAAACTTATTCTTCTCCTTTTGGTTAATAAACCTTAGCAAGGAGTTTAGTCACTGAATATGGGCACCCCCAGGAAGGATCATTTTCATTAGGTCACTTCTTGGATAATGATCAGGTTAAATTTCTTTAGATAAATTTTAAAAATTTAGAATTCCATCCAGGACATTGTCCTGAGGATAGTGCTTTTTTCTTACCCATAATAACAAACTTGTCTGGTTGGAACATTCTCCTGTTGTACCCAATTTTCAGGAAAAAAAAAATACGCCCTCAAGCCCTCAGGTGGAGAGTGTTTAAAGGTGGGTTAATGGGCCATCAAGGGTAGGTCAATGGGCCATCAGGTGGAGACAGTTTAAGTCCAGTTTAAGTCGCCTTTGTTTATTACACTCTAGGTAGCAGCATAGACAAAAGAGGGTTCAAGAATTGAAACTTAAAAAAGTCTTTCCCAGCCACTTGGATTCTTTTGCTTGATCAACATGGTTCTAGATCTTGAATGAGAGAAATAAAGTCCAGTTGTCCATTTTTCAGACTATAGTATTTAGCATTAAATGTAAAATTACTTGGGATGTAAGAAAAGCAGCTAGAGGGGAGAGCAGAGTGGAAAATTACAAGCAGTTAACACCAGAGTGTGACAAATTTATAGCCCCTTGAGATGAGGGTGAAGGGGCTGTTCTGACCAACAGAAATAAACTTTATGTATGCCAATATGCATTCTCCCCAAGAAGGGCTTCCTGCCACAAGAGAACAAAGGGAGGTGGGGACAACTAAAGGTACACTTTTTTAAATAACCCAATAGGAGACAATAAAACCTAGGTGGCACTCTGAATACTGTATACTCCATAGTATTTATGCAATGAGGAACGCTATGAAGCTGCCTATTTACCTGTCTGGTGAGATCTCCTCTGGGGGATAAGGTCAGACTGGATGCAGTTGCTTACACCGAATCCCAGGACAGGGCGAGACATTGCTCCTGTCCACCTGGTGGGCCTCCCTGTGTGGCCCAATCTGGTTCTGTGTGGGGCTTGATCTGGTTGTCTGGTGAGTCTCCCTGTGTGGCCCAGTCTGGTTGTCTTTTGTCCTTGTGTCTGTTTATTTCTTGTGAGGCTGATCTTTGTTTGGGTGCTGGTATTCTCATTGGTTTCATTTTTCCCTCCCTCCCTCCACCGCCAGCCTGGAGCCTGAGCCAGCAGGACAGCAGGGAGAGTAGGGAACGCAGTGCAGTAGCAGAGCCCCACGAGGCCCACCCGGGCCAACTCCTCTAAACACTTTTTCTGTCTGAAGAGTGTGAGTGGATCTGGAGGGAAGCCCAGCAGTCCATCCTTGGACTGAATGGCCTGCCTACAGATGACCCCATTCGGATCAACAGGGTCTTTCCTTCTGCTAACCCGAACTGGGACCCCAACTGTGATGGAGGTAAGGAGGCTCTAGATTGGTTTTAGCTTTTGTAACTCAGCCCCAGATATAAGGAAGAAGTTGCAGAAATTAGAAGGGTTGGAGGGAAAGGTATTATCTGAATTGGTGGAAATTGCCCAACAACAACCTTACAACAGTACAACAACCGCCGCGACCCCACCTCCCCACCCCCCCAGGAAAGGTAAACCCAAAAGTTTGCAAAAGTTTTACTGGCCGCCAAGGGAAATTGACTGAATGGTCCCCCTAGAAGGCAGTATAACTCTAGGAGGTAGAGATTAGAAAAAAGTGCCTTAGGCATAAGGTATATGCTCACAATTGCAGTTCCCCACCTTTCCAGACCTCAGCCAGGACTTGCATTGAAATGCAAATGGGGAAGCAAGCTTAAGCCCCAGAAAAAGGGGAAAAAAAAGTTAAAATGTCTTTTTTCCCTGAACTTGCATTACCAGCCTGTCATTTTTCAAGGTTTTTTGAGCTCATGATTTTGATCCTATGCACCTAGGTTAATGCTGTTTTGATCAGTTCTATTTTTTATTCAATTATGGAGTTTTTAAACATCTGTAACATTGCAATGGAGTGCAAATAGCTACAAGGCCTTTGCTATTGTGTTATGTGTGCACAGTTGTGTTCTGTGTTTATGTCTATGTGCGTATATCCAGATGTCATGTACGTAATATCAAGATTGGCAAATAGAAAATGAGCACTCATGAAAATTTTTTAAAAAATGAATCCAAATACCTTTAATTCACGTGATTTAAAAGGTTCAATCTAAATTGGGTAACTCACAAGTATCTCTAGGTGGTCAGAGAACTAGTATAAGCTTGCTTTAATTTAATTTAAAATTAGAGTTGGTGGTCTTTTCTTTACCACCACAAATTCTAAAGTTGGACCTTTGTTCTGGGACTCTGAGATGGAGTGCTGCCCAGGGGGTGCACACCTTGAGATGTTCCAAGGCCCCAGGATGTGCCTTTGATCCTTTGGATTACTGGATTGAACTGCCGCATCAATAGACTTAGCAAGCATCCAGTGGAGAAACTTCCACATGTAAATGGTGCCCCCATAACATCTGGTATCTGGTTTTGAGATCTCTTCTGGGGACAGTGAGGTACCTGGCTAGGCACATCCACTCCTGTCCAGGCAGTAGCGAAATGTCGCACTGTCCTCTGGTCCTGGTCTGGTTGGGAATTCCTACTGGGGACAGAGAGGTGCCTGACAAGGCACATACGCACTCCTGTCCAGGGCATTAACAAGACATTGCACTGCTCCCTGGTTGGTTTGGCGCCTGGTTCTTGTTCCCTTGTGTCTTGTTCTGTGTTCTATGGTTTTTCAGCCTTCTCATTGTGTGTCTTCTCTGGTATAAATGTAAGAAAAGTGAATTTGTGAGTAACTTTGTTAGACATCTGATTAATTTTCAAGGTTAAAATGTAACTGTTAAATCTACCATCAAGTACTCTTAACTCCTTGAATCCCATTGGGTAACATTATTGATTGTTTTCATAAATTGGTAAATTAAAAAAAAAAAAAAAAAAGAGGTTTTAAAGTTGCTTTGTCATCGCTGAAAAAAAGGTTCCTAAAGATCTTTAAAAAAAGGGGTTCCAATAGGTATAATTCTATATACTTGAACATTGTGTTCTTGTAAAGTGGTTAACAGATGTGTGTGATTCTGTATAAAGGTTTATAAAAGATTTCTGTGTATGCAGAGGCTCAAAGGTTTCAGCTGTTTCCGTTGGGAGTACTGTAAATAACCATATTTTTTATTGAGATAAAATGTTTGCCTAAATTCAAATTATTACAAGGATTGTTTGAAATTGTGAAAAAAAAGGGGGGGGGGTTAACAGATGGGAGAAATAAATTAGAAAGTTGTAGATATGGTCACTTAAGTGATATAAAAACTCTGTAAAAGTTGGTTAACTAAGTATATAAAACAATCAGGAATAGCTATTTAAGGTTTTTTTCCTAAAGTCAAACATTATGTTTATTAAGTTTTGGTTTTTTGAGCAAATAATCTGAAAAGAAATTAAGAATTATACAGCTGTGTTTGAATGACAACTATTATTTTGAAATATAATAATGTTATTTCTTTAAGAGCTAAACTTGATTAATGTAAAAACATCAATGTAATTATGGTGGAGTAAATGTGTTCATATCTTTCAGGTATACAAGCCTTGAGGTGAAAGCTCTAAAAGAGCATTATATCAAGTTGGTGTTCTCCAAACTAGAGTTGTATGGTAATTTTAGGCTTATAAAGATAATAATTAGAGATTTATTAACATTATTTAAAATGTGTTCTACAACTAGACCTATTGTCAATAAAATATAAGGTTTTATGTTACTTTTTGCACCGGGGTACAATTTAAATATATTTTTTTAAGTTCATGAGAGCCTAATCTGTATAAAGGTTAATATTGAAAAGTAGAGATCAACTTCAGAACTAAAACACCTGCCCTAAGGTTCATAAAGAGCTTCACCTTGCCCAAAATAGGGCTCTTCCTTTCACGTTTACTGTATGCCAGAGTGGCTCCAGGGCAGGCCAAACTTCAATTTGTTTATGGTTATGGTCAAAAGAATGATTCTTGTTGTTAAGAAACAGGGGTTGTAGTATATAACTCAGTCAAAATTCAAGATGGTTATTATACAAGCTAAATGTGTTTTTACTCTTGTTAATTTTATTTTGTATTTTCCCTGTAAAGTGTCTAAAAGTTGCCTGGGTTAATTTAATACAATAAGCAATCACCCAGGATGGCACAAACCCAATTAATGGAAAGGGTAAATGACAAGGTTATAGGCATTAAAGTAAATCCCAGTGCTCTTAATTTAAGACTGGTGAGACTCTTGCTATATGTTTAAGATCAATAATTTAAGTTAAATTAAAAGGGGCCAAGGAAGCCAATGTTTGGCTCTGGCCCTCAGAGTCAGTCTCAATCCAGGGAATAGGGAACTTCTCTAAAAAGCTTTGCTACTCTGGGCCACATGGCCTCCTGAGCAGGGAGGCTATGAGATATCTGGAGAAGAGAAAGCCAATCAGTGCACTTGCTAAAATAAGGGTCCCTAGAAAAAGGAGAGACATCCCTGGTGCTTCCAAGAGAAGCCACAAGGTCAAGCAAAACCTGAACCCATCTTTGCAGAAGGCACTAAGCAAAGCAGAAAAGCTGCTCTCAAGTTCCCCCAAGAGTTATTCCCATCAGAAATTAGCTGACTCTTAGCAATAGATAAAAACAAAAGTCGGTTTGACCTGCTTCATCTAAACACTTAGCAAAAACAATTAAAACCAAAATGCAACCATTCCTGGGCATTTAAGAAATAATAGTTAAATGTAACTTAAGATACACACTTGTATTAGCCCCATGAATTAGTAAGACTGGAGGCTACAAAAGAGATTCTTAGGCAGGAATGCCTGATAACTATAAAAAGAAACAGTTTAGCTATTAAGTGACTGCCAAGTCAAAAGTTTTTAGTCAGTTTAAGGCCTGCAGATCTTCCTAACCTACACAGGTAGGCTTAATATTCAGTAGTATGATTATCTAGCCCTAAGTAACAGAAATAAAGGGTTATCTACTGGTAGACACAGAGGTCATGCCAGTAGAAAGATTTTATAGGATCAGATAGCATTAAGTAGCTTGACTACCATCTTATCAGGATAGACATCTGATCTGTAAGATTAAAAGTTAAATGTTGTGTTTACATTCCTGATAACTCTGTGGATGTTAAAGTTATATTCCCAAATAAAGGCCATATCCACTCTGGCCTTATTATGGGGACAACTTCTCAGCCCTCACACCTCCTGGTGAGAAATTATCATCTTCATGGTATATATTGACATGTTTCAGATGCTGCAACATTTCTTCGGTACTGTTTCTTTCATAGAGGCTCCCGTCCCTGATGACTTTACAATCCTCCCAGGATTCAATCTGGCCTGACTTCTAAAAAGGGAACTCCAAACTACTTGCCCCATCTCTTCGCCCCTGTTCAGCTCGAAGAAGCCAGATTCGGTCATTGTCCCCTTTCCTTACAGTAGTAAGGAGTTCCTAAAATTAGAAGGGAAATGAAGCCAGAATTTCACAGGCAGACAGTATATATAGGTAAATCAAGTCAGGTCAGACCAAGAAAGTCAATTTTGAGTGAGTCTGGGGAAGTTGAAGACTGTTGGGAAACTGTCCACTGAAGAATTGGAATATTGGTTTCTTCAGAGCCCTTCTTCCATTCTTGTGGAGCCCCTGCCCCTGTCCCAACCTGTTGCCAAGGTAACCTGTTCCAGGGATTGCCCCTCCCAGGAGGAGCTTTAGGACTTTCAATATCACCCCTCCTCCTGCCTGTTATCAGGAGAGTCCCCAGTGCCAGCATTCAGTCTCGCATTCAGTCTGTTGATTCTGCCTGCTGGTTTCTCAACCAAACATGGGGATGACAGATTATGGAGGAGAACAAAGATTTGTTCTTCCCATAAGACCAGTGGGGAATATGATAAGCAAAGGGGACTTAAACTGGACTTGGACTGTCTTCACCTGATGGCCCATTGACCCACCCTTGATGGCCCACTAACCCACCCTTAAACAGTCTCCACCTGAGGGCCTGAGGGCATATTAACCCTGTGCTTTATAAACCCTGCCCTTGCTATGAGCAGGCACCATATTCTACTATCCTGCTTTGTGCTGGATGTAGTTGGTGTCCCTGGCCAGAATAAAGGCTTCATTGGCTATTATGTCAGTGGATTGTGAGACTTTTTCCCTGAAAATTGGGTACAACAAAAGGACTGAATGCAAGCAGGATTGGTTGGAAAAAGAGTAAAGTTATCCAGGTGCAGTGGTACTTGCCTATAATCCCAACTATTGGGAGGCTGAGGTAGGTGGACTGTAAGATGGAAACCAGCCTGGGCAATTTAACAAGACCCCATCTCAAAATAAAAAATTCAAAAAGGGGGTCTAGGGATATAGTTCAGTGATAGAGAACCACTGGTTTCAATCCCAATTACTGCCAAATGCCAAAAAGCAGGGGAAAGTTTGAAGATAACAGCTAATGGGCTGAGACACAATACATTGGTTAGTGGAGAAAGAGCAATATCACTAGCACTTGAGGAAAGGACTCCTCAGATTCTGGAATATAAAAGTAACAAAGAATATCCATTTTCTTTACCTTGTAGAATAGCCCCTGGAGACTTCCTTGTGAAAGAAAACATGATCCTGGGGCTTTCCAAAACCATTGAAAATTCATTTCACTCACTGACTGCCATGTCTGTCCTCCTCCAGCAGACAATTCTGTTTATGAATTTAGGGCCACCCCCCTTCGTCATATCAAGGAGTCTTTTGCAAATGTAAGAATTGGTCATAGTTCCTGAATCTTCTACTCTAAAAACTTCTCAACATCTGTAGTAAATTTTAGTGGGAGGGACAAATGCTGCCCAACTGGCAGAGCATAAAAATAGGACAGATTGGATTGATTGCTTTTCAGTGATCCTTCCTAAAACAAGCAAATACACACATACACAAAAGTAGATTCAAGTATTCAAACTGAACTGGACGCCACTTCAAACCCACCATTCATCAAAGAAGCCATGTTGGAATTACTGCCAATCTGTGATGTTCCAACTCATTTAGGCCTCATCTGTGGGTCCTGATAAGTGTAAACAATGCTTTCTCTCCAGGATTACTATATACACACACACATGACTGTGGAGAACAAAACATTGATTTTCTTTTCTCTTGAAAATATAATGATTGTATCTTAAGTATGGTCATGAGAGACTTTCAAATGTTTGATAAGTACCAATAGTAGATGTATACTCATTAGATAATTGGAGAATACTTCCTAAAATGAAGCAATGCTTAGAGCATTTCAGTGGGATTACTGACTTATTTATGTAAACTGTGTAGGCAGTTCCACTTAAAATGAAAGTCATCTAACTAGGAAAGCTGGTATTAAATTTGTTCTTGATTTCAGCTGAAATATTCCATGATATCATGAAAGGCAGTCAAGACTAACCTCAACTCACTGGCCAGATTTAGTCTGGAAAAGAGAATATCCCTTGATTTCCTTTGTGTGAGTAAAAGCATAGGATGTGCAATATCTGAAGATGCCTGGCTATGTGCTTGCATTAATGGCTGAAGGCAAGGAGAAAGGTCAGAGCAGAATCTTCAAGAGAAAGCCCTTTGGCATTATATGGTATTACAGGGGTTATTTCAAGATATAGCATATTTGTATACTGATTATCTCAAGCTAAAATCACTCATGACTTCAAAAAGAGCCAATTGGACTGTCTTTCCAGGAAAGGATGTCCTTCACCTAATAAGGCTGAATAAGACACTAGATCACCAAAACCTGGTAATTGGGGCTACAATAAACATGAATAAATGAACTCTGAAGTAATCCTTATTCTCCACTAGGTTTTACATACACATACCTACTGATATATCTCTTAGGAAAGCCCTAGAATTTACTACCATAGACCAGATATTCATTTTTCCTGTTATCCTTCACAGATGTATTGCTCATTTCTCTAAAAACTATAAAACACCATGCTTTGTTCCTTTGTTAGAATTACATTATCTTGTGAAGATTTCATGTACATGTAAAATTAATTAAGCTATTGTTTTTCTCTTATTAGTCTGTTTTTGTGTAAAATAGTTTCCTAGATCCAGACAAAGAGCCCACATAAAAGGAAAGAGAGAAGCACACAGATCTTTCTCTCCTACAAGATACTCTTAATTATTTATGGTGATGGAGGAAGATTTGTTCAATTGGATGGATTCAGGAATAGGGGTGGAGGATCACAGAAAGTAAGGTTGAGGTCATTACTACAGGTTGGCCTTATCCGGTTGCTTGGAATCCTTTTGCCAGTAGTCCTAATTAAACACTATATGAGACACTGAGAGTACATTCAGTTTCAGCTTCTGTTAGTCGGTTTAATTCAATTAAAGTGGCTGAAGGAGTGATATACTAATGAGAAAAAGCCAAGATGCTATGGAAAGGAAGGATAGATATTGCAGTTATTCACAGGTCTTTGGCATTTCTGCATGGTTTTCAGGCAAAGACACAAAACTAGCATTTATTTCAGATGATCTTTACAGGGACATCCATACAGTAAACAAATAGAGATAGTATCTTCTGGAACAAAAATCAGGGACGCTTCAAGTATGAAAAGTTAACATCTCTTTCTGGAGCCAGGGCAAGAATTCTCACTGTCCTTTGGAGAAGCTTTGGGTTTTCTGGGCTCCTGGCTTTTATTCTGTTATGCATCTCATTGAGTGTGTCGGTATCTTTGCATTCTGATCTCATTTGCCTACACGAGTAAGGGTTTGAAAAACTGGATGTTATTGGTACTATAAGTGATAAACTGTTCTTTATCTCTATTCAGGAATCTCAGGTCTTCTTACAGCATCCTTAAAAAAATGACATCTGAACTTAACAGCTGTAGCAAATAAGGAAAAATGCATACTTTTACAATTCTTTTTTTTTTTTTTTTTTTTTTTTTTTGGCAGGGAGTGGGTGGTACCAGGGATTGAAGGGGCACACAACCACTGAACTACATCCTCAGCCTTATTTTACTTTTTATTTACAGACAGGGTCTCATAGAGTTGCTTAGTGTCTCACTTTTGCTGAGGTTGGCATGAACTCGCTCCTTTCCCAGCCTCCCAAGCTCCTGGGATTACAGACATGTGCCACTACACCTGGCTCTACTTAATATTTTTACCTGGAAGATTTTGTTGGAATATCAGGTGAAAAGTAAATAAACAAATATCATGTATCCATTATTCAGCAATTTGAATTTTGAATAATTCTAAAATGCCACATCCTCTGGTTTGTATATAAGATCTGTAAAACAAAAATGTTTCCATGAATTGCACCAACTCAGAAAGACTGCCAATTTTGAGAATTCTGCAATTATATATGGGCCACCTAGAAAATTTGCCATGTTTATGGGAATAGAGGCTTTTATGCCAGGCATTTTGAATCTCTAGGAAAATATTTATTTATTTTGAGAAATATATTCAAAATGAAGTTGCTCTGAGCCTTCAAAGGATTTTATTATTTTTATTATAATGTTACTTAAACACAAACATAAAAGTAGTTATAACTACTGCATGTACATAGCTCTTGTTATCCCTTTGCTAGTGCTGCCATAACCAAATACCACAGACTGGGTAGCTAAAACAATAGAAATTTACTTACTTGCAGTTCTGCAGGCTAGAAGTCCAGATCAAGATATCAGCAGAGAATAAGACTGGTGACTTGTTCATTCTATTTATTTATACTTCATACCTTCTCATTAAATTCTCTACATTTTAAATAATATATATATATATATATATTACATATAAATTTGGTAACAAATAAGGAAAGGCATGGGGGGAAAGTAGCATCTTTGTATCCCAAATTAGGCAAAAGAAAGCAGTGATTGGATGCCATGGAGGTGCACATTTTTGTACTGGAGGAAGTAATGGAATAGTAATGGAATAGGGGCACTCAATTCTATTTTATTTAGTGGGGTCATTGCTAAGTGCCTCGTCATTGCTGAGGCTGGCTTTGAACTCGCGATTCTCCTGTCTCAGCCTCCCAAAGTGCTTCAAGATGGTCTGAAAAAAATTCTATATATCATTCACACACATATAAATATATATCTGAAAAAAAAATATATATATAACATATATATATATATATCATATATACATTTCGTATATACATATGCATATATATACATATTCGTATATATATATATATATATATATGGTTTCATTTTGATTTCTAACTGACAAATAATTGTTTATGCTTACAGGGTTCAATTTTATTGTAAGAAGCTGCACTTCTTTTCTTCCAGGCACCTACTAGAATGATGTCTTTAGACCCATGGTACACACATAATTGAATAATTTTGTCTTTGGCAGACAGCTAAAGTTAATGTGGATAAACACCCAGGTATCATGTGACACTGACTTTGATAGTGAATAAGGAGAGATTATAAATCTTACTCTCTATTTTCTGTTATTCTAAAATTGATTTTACAATGCAATGATGTATAATCCAAATACAATCTGGATGAAAGAGGGTAGAAAGCCCTGATTTGAACAAGCTTACAGCAACAATAACAATGATAGTACAATAGATAAGTAGATTGATTGATTGATTTATTGACTTCACGCCCAGAAAGTGTTGTGTGTTTCTCTGTCTTAAGAAGAAAAACAAAACAAATAAGAAAAACAAAGGGACAGGCTGGTTTTGTGATTTTTATAATGTTAAAATGTGTCTAGGAATTTAAATTGAGGCATTCTAAAGTTCACATACATCTTCTCCAACAGAAGTCAGCAAACTTTTAATTAATGAGACAGATAATAAGTAATCAAACTATTTCAAGTCATAAAGGTTTTGTAGCATCAACCAAACTCTGCAGTTTTAGCATTAAAGTGATCATAATATTATATAATTGAATGAGCCTACATGAGTTCCAATAAATTTTAAATATGGGCAGTAAAATTTGAATTTAATATAATTTTCACAGCTCATGAAATATTTTTGAAAATATTTCCATACATTTAAAAATAGAATAAAGGAATTCTTAACTCATGGTCCATAAAGAATAAATGGTAAGCTAGATTTGGGCTATTATTCATAGTTTCCAAACATTTTCCTATGCTATAGTTATGCTGCTATTTTAATTTTGTGGTTTGTGTTTAGTTCAGAATATTTTCACATGTCTTATGTAGTGTTCAAACACTTCTTAAAATGTGAACTATTGTGAATTTTGTATAGATAGTGTATCCTGACACTTTCATTTGGACTTTATGCATCATCTACAATTTAAGGTCTCCATATTTTTTCTTTTTAATATAACAGTAGGAAGTAGGTATATGACACCTCCAAGAATTTAAAAGCAAATGGTATAGTTTATCAAAATGTTTTAAAATATGGTTTCATTATTTTTATCATATCACAAAGCTTCAACTGGAGATGTAAGAGCAGACATCTAAGGAATGAATACTTGAATCTTCAGAAGTTTCTGAAATTGTTCTCTATGACTACTATTTGACTCTGTTCAGCATGCTGTGTAAGTTAAAATGGCTTATGTAAGGGCAGAAACTGCTGGTTTAATCAATATTTAAACTCACATTTAATTGAATCTGCTTTCACTAATATTCTTTCTCTGAGAATTACAATCAAACTAAAGACAAATTTAGTTCTGAGATGGAAGTGAATAGCTCAACTTCTGGCTTTGGCTTTGTACTTTAGCTTAAAGCAATTTAGTGAATTGGAGCATTTATGAACTAATGACCTCACACTAATGAGGGAATCATAGGGAAAAAAATGTAATGGTTACTAAGAAATAGCTGTTTTTCAGAAGGATCAATTTTATACAGCTGATAGTATAATCCACATATGATGTCTCATATGCTTCACAAGAGAATTTTTAAAATACCGCCATCTTTTGAGTAAATTCACTTTCACTGTTTTTTTCCAATATATTTAATAAGGAAAGTATATAGATACAGATATATCCACATTGTTAATTTCTCAAGGAGAGAAAAATGATTTAAGAAACGATTCAACCATGCACAACACTTTTCATTTCCTAAAAATTTATGCTTACATAGTACTAACTATAAAATTGTGCACATTACCACTTGAGTTCTTATAAAATCCATGTAGGTTTATATCATCATCATCATCATCATCATCATTTATGACATTCAAATTTTAAACATGAAGAAGTAGAGACTATAACTATCCAAAATGACACCTGTGATTGAACCATCAAAGTTCAGTTTCCTGTTCAAGATGTTTTCCAGGAGGCAGGCACAGGACCCTAGGACCTGACCTAAAAACAACCTTGAGAGTCCAGCAGAAGCAAACAATTCCAATGAATGGGATCTGAGGAAGAAGAATAGGGCCTCTTTAACCTTGACTGTTATAGGCAGAGACCTATCACAAAGCTGAGGTAGCCATGGAGGTCCCCCCTCTCCACCCCAATTCTTGTGATCATACCAGAAAGATTTCAGACATGTTGCTCAGAGTAACAGGCATGAGTTTATTAGAATGGAGAGAAAAGCAAAATGGTAACACTCCCAATAGAGAGAGTGGGTCCTCTAGGAGAGGAGAAGGATGGCCCTTCCTGCCCTCTAGTTATATTGGGGTCCAGGAAAGTTTCCAAAGAGTCCTTCCCAGGTCTACCTTTTGACGGACAGCATGAAAACTGCATGCACCACCTCAAAGAGATGGTGTGTTGCTCACAGACTTGGAGAATTTAAGGAAATTGAGTCCCCCATTTTGCTTCAATTTCTTGCCCCCTTAATAAGTTTAACAACCTTGAAATAGCCCTCAGCAAGTTTCTTTGTGAGGGTCTTAATGTTTTAGTTGCCAGGGTGACTGGGGGTTGTGATAGTTTCAGTGTTAAGTGGGGATCAAGGCAACCTGGTAGGGTGTAACATGATCTTGAAGTAATAACTTTTCTTAAGGGAACATAATTATGACTGGAAGAGATTTTGACACACCAGATTTCCATCTTTCAGGTGTTTATATGTCAGATAAGTCTCCTTGCAGTTTTCAGTCACCTTTCATTGTCCTTTCCCTGCTCACCCATTAATCGCTGACTAGCCACCTAACAAAACTAGAAATGATAGATGTGGTTAACAGTTGCAGGACAGATTAGAATTATCCACAAATCCCATGTGAACCAGTTACCAGATACAGAATATTCCAAAACTCCCAGTTACAACCAATCAGCCCTGTCTCCCTTTCCCTAGGCTTCTTAAATCCCTTCATTACCCATAGACTGGGGAGACAGATTTGAGTGTGCCTCCTGTCTTCTTGTTTTTCAGATTTCAATAAAAATGGTTACTTTCTGCAAAAACTTGGTGTCATAGTATTGGCTTCTACATATATACAGTGGACCCTTTTTATGTTATCAATTACATTAATTTACATAAATGGTCTTTGTCCTTTCCCATTTTCCTACATTTTCTTCTCATCTTCCTCTGTCTTTGTAGACTAAGACAAAGAGTGTATGTCAGGGGAAGACAACTATTTTATAATAAAAGAGTTTAAGGGAGAGAATCAGGTCAATGAAATAAGAATGTTCACAATATATACATATATGAAAACATCCCTTGTTACTCCATTAATAAAATTTTTGGTTTTGTATGTAAGTTAAAATTCTAAGTTAAAAAACAATAAAGTTTAAAAAATACCAAATTGTACTTCCCAAATATATATGCATTAGTCAGATTTGTGCTGCTGTGACAAAATATCTTAGAAAATCAATTTAAAGGTGAAGAGATTTATTTCAGCTCACCATTTCAGAAGTGCCAGTCCATCATTTCTTGGCCCCACTGCTGGGAGATTGTACTGAGGCAGATCCTCATGGGGTGCAGAAGGTATGGCAGAGCAAAGCTATTCAACATATGCTGGCCAGGAAGAAGAGGGAGAGAAGGGTTCCAGGGACAATGTACACCTTTTCGAGGCATGTTCCCAGTGACCTACTTCCTTCAAGGAGGCCCCACTTCCTACGGTTTCCATCACCTCTCAGTAATCCATTCAATTTTGATCCCATCATTGGATTAATTCACTGATAAGAGACCTCACGATCCAATCATTTCCCAAAAGTCCGAATGCTGAATACTGTTATACTGGGGACCAAGCCTTCAACACACAAGCCTTTGGGAGACATTCCAGATACAAGCCTGCAGGAGCCCTGTTTGGGGATTGGCTTGAATTGCGGTTGACTATGAGCCGTGGAGATTTGGGCATTGTTGCCTCCCGTAGTCTCACGGGACTTGTTGCGGGATCTCGAGTGACTTGGCCGAAATTGCTGATCGGGTCAGCGCCATTTTTTGGTGTGTGTGGTGTGTGTGTTTAGTCGTTGTTAGAACCAGAGAGAAAAGTTATCAGAATAAAAAGCTGTTTGTCTCCAGTTTGCCTCTGAAGTTCTTCCCGCGGCTCCTTTGCTCCAAGCGCTTCAGGCAGCAACAGGTGGCGGCCTGTACAGGGAACTTCGGAGCGGACAGGTAAGAACTGAAAGGTCTCTAAAGATGGGTTCGAATATAACTGAATCCCAAGTGATAGAGGCTATGCAAAGACTCCTTGATATACCTGACTCTGTTCTCAGTGAGGAGTATATAGAAAAAAAGTGAAAGTGATCAAAAAAGCGTAGTTTCCACTGGGCCAACTAAGACCAGTAAAGAGAGTATTAGTAGAGTCCCCAAAATGACAAAAATCCAAGCTATTAAAGCTATTCGGGAGTTATTGGTGATAGCTGAAGGATACTTGCTCTTAATGGAACCTGGGCCTCAGGATATTGCTGTCAGTGAAATTAGCAGTGGTGAGGAATCTAGTAAAAGTGATCCTGAGAAAATGAGGAAAAAGAAACTAAAAAAGACCGAGAAAAAGGGGACCGTCAGGTAGAGGAGCCACTTGTGTCCTCTACTCCCCCATGGGTGGAATCCATTACAGAAAATATGAAGGGTATTACTAGGCATTTGCATACCCTAGAAACAGAAATAAAAAGTCTTTCTGATCGCTTATGCGCTCTCAAGGACAACTCACAGATGCATTGGGAACCGCCAGCATTTGAAAAGAAAAATGGACAGAGGGTCCATCAGTCAGTAGATTTCAAAACAATAAAAAATCTCAAAGAGGCAGTAATGACTTATGGGCCCCAAGCTCCTTTCACGTTGAGTATGCTGGAGTCCCTTAACACCTTTAGCTTAACCCCCTCAGACTGGAAAAGTCTATGTAAAGCAACATTAAGCGGGGGGCAATTCTTGGTTTGGCGATCGCAATTCCAAAAACTTTGTATAGAAACGGCTAAAAGAAACGCGGCTGCAGGGTTTGAAAACTATAATATAGACATGCTCACAGGAGAAGGGCGATTCGCAGACTTACAGGCTCAAACAGATTATGACCCAGATGTATATGCTCAGATAAACACAGCTGCCTTAGAGGCATGGAAAACTGTACAAGGACCTGGGGATGTACAAGGTAGCTTGTCAAAAGTGATTCAAGGACCTAATGAGCCGTATGCTGACTTTGCTGATCGACTTTTGAGAACTGCAGGTAGTGTGTTTGCAGATGTTGACCAAGCTATGCCATTAGTTGTTCAATTAGCTTATGAAAATGCAAATAAATGGTGCCAAGCAGCCATCAGGCCATGGAGAACTAAAAAGGATCTTTCCGTATATATACAACTATGTAAAGATATAAATGATGCCTTTGTCACAGGAAATGTGATTGCAGCCTCAATGAGAGGTGCTTCCCCTCGAAATTTCACAAAGGCTAAACGTAGACATTATAATCAATCAGGATATTCCAGGCACAATTATCATAATCAATCAGGCTATTCTAGGCAAAATCCCAAAAGAGAAATAAGACCAAGCTCATACCGTGACCCAGGCCGCTGCCCCAGGTGTAAAAAGGGAAATCATTGGGCCAATAAATGCCATTCAAAATTTGACATCCATGGAAATCCTTTGTTCAGGAATTCAAAAAACGGGGCACGGGGCCCAATACCCCGGGGCCCACAAATGTACAAGGCATTGGAGAAGGAGTATCCTCAAGCATCCACTCAGATGCTTCCCCCGACACAATCCCTACTACCCATCCCCCATCCACTCCCTCACCAGAGGAACAAGAGGAAATGCAGGATTAGACCTCTGTTCCACCGCCCGAATAGTGTTAACACCTGAAATGGGGGTTCAACTGATTCCCACAGGAGTCAGGGGACCTCTTCCCTCAGGGACTGTAGGACTTATTATCGGGCGTAGTCCTAAAAGCTTATTAGGTTTGCAGGTGAACCCAGGTGTAATAAACTCAGACTACAAAGGGGAAATAAAAATAATGCTTAGCTCACCCCAAAGTATAAGTTCTGTTAATCAAGGAGATAGAATTGCTCAGTTGCTTCTCCTTCCCAATTTACATAATTCATTTAAAATGGGTATGCCTCAAGAAGGGAACAATAGAGGATTTTGTTCCACTGACTCAAGACCCATGGCTTGCTGGGTTCGAGACTGTTCAAGGAGGCCTATGTGTAAAATAAAAATCCAAGGAATAGAAATGGAGGGATTAATAGATACTGGAGCTGACTCTTCCATTATTAATTTACGCCAATGGCCCAAGCACTGGCCTCTGCAAAAAGCTTCAACCAGTTTAAGAGGCTTGGGATATAATAACCTCCCAGATAAAAGTGCGGTAATTTTTAAAATGGGAGGATGATGAAGGCCATAAAGGAACATTTCAGCCTTATGTTTTACCTAATCTACCGGTTACTTTATGGGGAAGAGATATTTTGCAACAAATGGGAGTACACCTTGCAACCAAGCCTGCAGATGTTAAATGTGAAAACCTACAGGGTAATCTTAACCCTAAAAGAACTCATTATCAAAAAGTACAGAGTAATCTTAACCCTAAAAGTAATCATTATCATAAAGGAAAAAGATATATTTTTTTCGGGGCCACTGAGAAAATAATTTTGAAAATACCATGGCTTTCTGATAAGCCAGTGTGGGTCCCTCAGTGGCCCCTATCTAAAGAGAAATTACAAGCGGCCCACCTAGTAGTTCAGGAACAATTAGAAGCAGGACATATAGAACCTTCCACCTCTCCCTGGAATTCCCCCATATTTGTGATCAAGAAAAAGTCAGGAAAATGGCGATTGTTACATGATCTTAGACAAATTAATAAAACCATGCAAGTTATGGGCCCTACTCAACCTGGACTTCCTAGTCCCATAGCTATTCCAAAAAATTTCCATCTTATTACTCTTGATATAAAGGATTGCTTCTTTTCTATTCCCCTACATCCTCTGGATGCCCCCAGGTTTGCTTTTTCAGTTCCTTCTATGAACAATAATGGCCCTGATCAGAGATATCAATGGAAGGTTTTACCACAGGGAATGGCTAATAGCCCCACCATATGCCAAATATATGTGGACAAGGCTATCCAACCCATTAAAAATAAATATCCAAACCTCATGTGTCTACATTACATGGATGATATTTTATTGGCCACCCTAATCAAAAAATCTTATTTAATATATTCAGTGACGTGGTAGAAAATTTAAAAAAATATGGATTATATACAGCAGAAGAAAAAGTTCAAACCAGATCTCCCATATTATATTTAGGATTTAAAATCATGGATACTTTTGTTAGACCCCAAAAAAATTCTAATAAATAAAGAACATTTGACCACCCTCAATGATTTCCAAAAACTACTGGGAGACATTAATTGGCTTCGCCCTACACTAAATCTCACTACTGGCCAACTAAAACCTTTATTTGACATCCTTCGCGGAGACCCTGATCCATCTTCACCGCCAACATTGACTCCTGATGCTAGGAAAGCTTTAAAGTTAGTAGAAAAAGCCATCGAAGGAGCTCATTGTGATAGATTTGATTTAACTCAACCGCTGATGTTGATTATTATTTCTTCACAATATACACCCACAGGAGTATTTTGGCAACAAGGGCCTTTATTATGGATACATTTTGCCCGTCTCTCCTAAAAGTATAATTGAATCTTATACCTCCATGGTGGCTAAACTTATTCTTCAAGGACTTAAGACTTCTACTAAAATATTTGGCATTCACCCTGCTACTATTATTACTCCCTATTCATCATCACAGATTGAATATTTATGCTTCAATGATAATGATTGGGCTATAGCTAAATGCTCTACTTCTGCAAATTTTGATAATCATCTTCCTAAGTCCCCTATATTATCTTTTTGTATTAATCATCCTATTATATTTCCACAGGTAATAAAAAATCAACCTATTCCTAAGGCATTTAATGTATTTACAGATGGGTCCTCAAATGGTACTGCTACAGTAGTCACTAAAAAAGAAAATATGACTTACATAACTGCACACAAATCAGCTCAACTAGTGGAATTGGAAGCTGTGGTAAGAGCTCTGGAAAATTTTAGGGACCAGCCCGTAAACATTTTTTCAGATAGCCACTATATTGTACAAGCCGTCCCAAAATTAGAGTTAGCAGGACCAATAGCACCTCATACTCCCGCCTTTAAATTGTTTTATCAAATACAAAAACTTTAGTGGGCAAGAAAAGAACCTCTATTCGTAGGCCATATTAGAGCACATACTAATTTGCCTGGTCCCCCTCCATGAAGGTAATCAAAAGGCTGATGAACTTACAAAAACAATATTTATACTTTCAGTGCTACAACAAGCTACTTTATTTCACTCCCAGTTTCATGTCAACAGCACCACCTTGCAACGTAGGTTTAAAATCACAAAGGAGCAAGCCAGAACAATTGTAAAAGATTGTAAATCTTGTATGACACATTTGCCCAATCCTCATTTCAGCGTTAACCCTAGAGGATTAATGCCCAATCATTTGTGGCAGATGGATGTTACTCATGAGCCAAGTTTTGGAAAATTGCGATTTATTCATGTGACCATAGATACACGCTCAGGCATGATTTTTGCTTCCTTACATTCTGGAGAAAAAGTTAAAGATGTTACATCTCATTGTTTGCAAGCCTTTGCTGCATTGGGCATCCCCAAAATGCTTAAAACAGATAATGGCCCCGCATATACGTCCTTATCTTTCAAACAGTTTTGCGCAAAATTCAATATATCCCATAAAACAGGCATCCCATACAATCCTCAGGGTCAGGGCATTATTGAAAGAGCAAACCGAACACTGAAAATTATGTTATTAAAACAAAAAGAAGGAAATTGGAAAAGTCCTAAGGACAGATTGGCAGTTGCCCTGTTTACCTTAAATTTTTTAACTTTAGACTCTAATGGTTATTCTGCTGGAGACAGACAATGGAATCCACACCAACAACATAAACCCTTGGTTTACTGGAAGGATGTTCTTTCAGGTACATGGAAGGGTCCAGATCCAGTATTAATTTGGGGGAGAGGATCTGTTTGTGTTTTTCCAAAACACGAATCCTCTCCAATATGGATACCATCTAGATTAATAAAGCAGGTACCACATCAAAATGATCAAGATGTAGTTGTTGAGGAATCAAGATTAATAAAAAAGGTACAAAATCAAGAAGACCAAGATGAAGATATAGAATGACTCCCTCAAAAGTATCCTTCAAAATGTTTCACAACTCAAAGAGTCATTCCTCCCGGCCGGGACGAGGAGATCTCTCTTTAGTGTGCACACAATTGTATTTTTTTTTCTTTTTATACATGTCTTTATGTCTGTACATTTGTCTACATTTCATGTTAATGTGACGTCACAAATATATGTTTGTAGTTCGTCTGTCCAGTGTGACGTCACAAAGAACAAAGCGCTTATGAAAAAGAAAAAAAAATATATATATATATATGGATCCAAATAACTTTAATTCATTTTAGGTTAAGAGTATTCAATTTAGGTAAATAATTTTATAAATGAAGGTACTTTCAATTTTGATTATAGGTATCCCTGGGATTTCTCTTCAGCAAACAATATGACTAGTGCTATATAACCTGATATTTTGGTGTTTTTGACATAAGATTGTTTATTTGTTATTAACTTCATTTGTTTAATAGCTCATTAATTTCAATTATCTCAACAGGTAAAAGATTGCTCTGTATACAGAGCCTCAAGGGTTACAGCTAACAAATTATTTCTCTAAAGTGCCTTTACCTTTTCTTTAATCTATCTTTAATGCAGTAATTACCCTCAGTCTTTCTTTGTTTTGTTCTAAATATGATATTTTTTTCAACTTATGTTTGTAGAAGCTCAACCAGTGATGTGTGTGAACAAAAATCAACTTTAATTTTCTAATCTAATTATTCTATTTTGTAGTTTGATAACTTGCCTCTTGACTCAGTGCTGCAATAGCACTGCCTTTTCTTTAATAATTGATGCTTGAGTTTCTAGGTAGCGGGCCCTGAAGATTTGCCGGTGGCATTGTCTAAACATAAAAAAGACGTCTGCTGCTACAGCTGCAGGGATCGCGGCTGCCGCAAGCATCCCTGCTGCTCAAGCATCAAACAACCTCACCAACAGTGTGGCCTCTGCTCTACATGCATGGGGCCTCCTACATCAACATGTTACAACAAATGGACATTTTGATCTTTCATTGTTTGGGACTTTACAGGACAATGCCTTGCGGGTATTTGTCTAGAGAATTCAGTGTGTTACTTGATGGAACTTAGGGCAGCTGATTTGTTTAAACAATTTGATATGCTATGCAATTTGGCTCATCACCAAAAGGCTTGTCGCCTTAAAGCTGCAACATCTCCTCACAATTGGACAGCTGTTAGTCATCATACATAGTCGATCCTAAAGGGCTCCATTGGATGGCTGGTTAGCCAATGACGGGTAAGATCCCCAGAGGGGGACAACCTAAGACAGGCATAGTCGCACGGGACAGTCTCATGTGGCCGACATATCAACCTAAGACAGGAGTCAAGGGCACAGCCTTGATTATCCGATGACGGGTAAGAATGTTGGTTGCACATAGACGTCCTAGAGCATTACCTCTTTTAAAACAAAAAGGGGGAAATGCAGGAGCCCTGTTTGGGGATTGGCTTGAATTGCAGTTGACTATGAGCCGTGGAGATTTGGGCATTGTCGCCTCCCGTCGTCTCACGGGACTTGTTGCGGGATCTCTAGTGACTTGGCGGAAATTGCTGATCGGGTCAGCGCCATTTTTTGGTGTGTGTGGCGTGTGTTTAGTCGTTGTTAGAACCAGAGAGAAAAGTTATCAGAATAAAAAGCTGTTTGTCTCCAGTTTGCCTCTGAAGTTCTTCCCGTGGCTCCGTTGCTCCAAGCGCTTCAGGCGGCAACACAAGCCATAAGAACATAGAATACTTCCTGGCTAATTAAATAAAATAATTTTAAAAATTTAATTTTAACAAACTAAAATACCTACTTATCAATAAGTTAATTTAATAATTTAATTAATTTTATAATTAAAAAGAATGCAGTGTTTCCTTATGAATCACTTCTCCTCCCTCCATCCCCTCTACTCTCACCCCTCATAAAACCAACAACTGTACATTGTTTTCAGAAAGAAATAAATGCATCCTCATATTTTTTTTTTTTTTTTTTTTTTTTTTTGTGGTACCAGGGATTGAACTCAGGGGCAACCACTGGGTCACGTTTCCAGCCCTTTTTTGTTTTTAGAGACAGGGTCTCACTGAGTTGCTAAGTGCCTTGCCATTGCTGAGGCTGCTTTGAACTCGCGATCCTCAGTCCCAAAGTGCTTTACAGGCGTGCGCCAGCGCCCGGCTCCTCAGTATTTTTAAAAAAAAGAAAATAACTCTTTTGAAGTTAACTCCAGTGTTAACTTGTTAAGTGGTTGTCTATTTCTATTTAAGCATCAGTTGTTAAGTGCTTTAATGTGTTAAAATAGAAATTTGCACACATTTGCAAGATTTTCTTAAAACAGATGATCTTCCTTTCCCCCCAAGAAATGTAATATTCTATTGCTAAAACAATATGGTTATTTCATGGATTTGCAGTACTAATTTATGGCCTTTATGCCATTTTTTTGATCCCTAAGACATTTTAGCAATTTTGTTTTTGTTTGGCAGTCCATTTTGATTCACAATATTTTCTGTAAAAATTCCAATAAAACTTCAACTGAGTTGATATCTCCAGTTCTAATATTGGAAAAAATTGTGTTAAGAAGCTTCAAACATTTGAGTATGTATTTCTCACCTTATATGATTAATAAGCTATCAATGATTCCTGCCCTCAAAATATCCTATGATGATTTCACTTCCTCTAATTTTTTTTTTTGTTTATTTAATGTTTCTGGTGCTCTGTGGATTCTATCTTCATATTTGTAGCTATAATGTTACGTCCATGTTACACTGTTTTTATCATCACCTTTTAACTTATGCTAGAAAAACCAAGGTTTAAGGGCAGTAATTCATTATACCAATGTAAATGTAATCAAATTCCTTGATGTTGCCGACAGCTGGCAGGTCATCAATAAAAATAACAGCTTCTGACAATACCAAGCAGCTCTTTCATGACATTTTGTCCTAGCCAATTTTTACTTACTGTTCTGTCATTCATGAAATAGTTCCTTTTAGGAATAATGAATATGGATGCCCCATTTACAATGCTATTTTATATAACAGAATTTCCTCTTTGTCTTTCCTTTATAATTTGAGTTGTGGGTCCTTTGCGTTTATTTTGAAATTTCATTTGAATCAGTATACAAGTATATATAAAGTAGATAATTCCAATGATCAATAACAATAACACTTGAAGAGAGGTATTAAACATATAAAGTACTTGTCAACTTACCTAAACTACTTGTGTTTTCAAAACTGAAAAACACAGCTATTGATTAAAATGATGGAAAATTTGACACTAATATACTCAATATGATGTGAATAAAATCAGAAATGTCCTTCTTTTAAATTTATAAAATATTGCCAGTTTTATAAGCTTAGATGATCTCCCCTCAAAAAATAAGGAAGCAAAATCTCTATCTCCCCTTTCAGAGATAGATCAAGGATCAATAATACCAATTATCATTAATTATTTATTTTAATCAAAGAAAGTTTTTTTTTTTTTTTTATGGTCTAGACCGAGGACTATCCCTCCAAAAGCTCATGTGATAGACAATGCACGAATGTCTAGAGGTGAAAAGACTGGAACATGAGAGCTGTAATCTGGTCAGTAGGTTAATCCATTTGATGGATTAGTAATGTGAATGGACCACTGGGTCCTAAGTGCAGGCAGATAAAGTGTGGCTAGAGCATATAGGTTGCTGGGGGCATGCCTTTAGGGAGTACATCTTGTCCCTGTCTTCTTTCTCTTTCTCTGCTTTCTGGCTACAATGAGCTGGGCAACTTTCCTCTGCCACCTGCATCTTTCCACTATGATGTCCCAGAGCAATGAAGTGGGTTGGCAATGGACTGAGACCTTAAAACCATCAGCCCAAAATAAACTTTTCCTTTTCTAAGTTGTTCTTGTCAGGCATGTAAGCCCCAGGATTAAAAAGTTGACTAACACAGTTTGTATGTTCTGATATAATATAGGTCATTAAAATATTTCATCATCTACCCATAACTGAAGTCACAAACTTATTTTTATAAATTAGCAGTTAATAGAAGAGGATAGTACAATTGTCAAATACATTTTTCCATAGTTCTAATAAATCCTTGGTTAATCTTCCTTAGTTTTGTTTATAGTTTCCTTAACCTCAGAATAATTTCACCAGCCTATTTTCCTGTGAGTATTGATATTTTCACAAGGACTGTGAAAACAATATGTGTGGTTTACTCAGTTACAATTCATTTCCACTATTGAAAAAGTTGTAATAAGAAGTGGAAAAAAAAAAAAAAAGAAGTGATACCAAGGTTAGGTTGGTAAGCCCCACCTAGGTTGGTAAGACCAGCTCTATGGGAGACAGCATCTAAGTAATTTCCCCCTATTCGAAATGATTACTATCTTGCCTGATGGTGCCTTTTCCACCTTGTATGATTTAGATCAGGTACACTCAGTGGTAAGTCTAGCAAAACTGTTCTTCAGGCTCATTATATCTTCCTCAAAACTTTCTCCCCTTCAGTTTGTTCTCAAATTCCCAGGCTCTTTCTGTTTTAGTTCTTACTACATGTATTAAAGAACATAATATCCCTTAATTAAATATTAGCTAGCTGTATACTAAAGGATCTTGCCCCCATGCTTTTTGTATTTCAGCAAGAACACATCAGTCCTGTATATCAATCTAACCATTCTGGCAAATGGGAAATCTACAAAACAAGTAACAAGAAAATCATCCATGTAGGACAGAAACAGGCATGGGCAGTAAGAATTTCACCTAAACGTAAATGGGAAGAATTTTACCTCACAAAATAATAAGAGGAAAGGAAAAGGAGATAAGAAAGTAAAATAATTTTTGATCCTAAACATGAAATACTATTGCTATGTTTCTCACACTATAACTACTAGGCTTGATATAGTGTAACAACAAAATTATAAAGCAAATCATTAATATCCAAGCACACAGAAATCTAGGTTCTTTAACAAACCTAGTAATTGCTTCATAGGGAATACCTTGAATAAGTTTTGTAAATTGCTCCTTTACACACTATTTAGACAAAATGTTGTTTATATGTTTGCTATTGAACTATTTTGACACCATAAACAATTCCCTATGAGGCATGTCCTAGTCAATGTTTCTAGAGAGTCTCCCAGAGAATAATTAGTTTAAACATAAATATTCCATCTCTTAGGTAATTGTGATAGATGTGTATGGTTAATTATACTGTTTTTAAACAAATCATGTGTAGGAGGACATACACAGGCTTTACAAGATTTTAATTGGTAAAATTACCAGGTGCTAAAAGTTAAAACATTTTCAGAAATTGATTGATACTTTAAGCACTAAAAATTTCACAATACTACCTAAGTATTTCAAATGCAGTTGATATTGCTTTCTAATATGAAAATAATACTTCAATGAATGTTTTAAACATAAGAAAATAAGATATAAACTTAGAAGTATAGTTTCATATTCATGTCCACTTAGGGTAAACCAAATGGGCAGTGAGACAGTGTGGGGGGAAACCCACCTGACAGACCTACTCATGGAAAACCAGGGTGACAATTTCACAGCAAAATTTCTGAAAGGAGGGAAAAGAGGGCCTTCCTTATTTCAAGAAGGACTGCTTTGACAACAATATTAAAATATTACTCAAGAAAAGCCAGAATAAAACCATTTTCTAACTAGTGGGGATATTGGAGAGACTCACCCTTGATGAAGTCTCAAAGTATAGTATATTTCTATCCAGATGAAAAAGAAAAGGGAACAAAGAGGAAAAGAAAATCCTCCACCTTATAATAGGTTATAAATGGAGTAGAATGACAGTATTTTTTTCTTTTTGTAAAGAAATTTTTTCAAAAACAATTTTTTAGTTGTAGACAAACACAATACCTTTATTTTATTTATTTATTTTTATGTGGTGCTGAGGATCAAACCCAGTGCTTCACATATTCTAGGCAAGAACTCTACCACTGAGTCACAACCCCATCCCTGAAGGATGGTATTTTTCTACCGCTCATCTTTGAAGACTATGTGATGTTTTTAAAAGTACTTATCAAAATCTTTGTGAAATATGGCATCATCTTCATGATATATGGAGATACAATATAAGATGTGTTGTGCCATTGATTTCAGACAGAATTGCATTTATGACATTTATAAATAGCCTGACATCACATAGCTGATGGGCCTTTTAGAATTCTAGCACAAAATTCCAAAGAAGAGTGTAGTAATAGTTTTTTTCCCTTAGAGAATATAAACATAATAGCTGTTGGTTATTACATTTATACCAACTTTAAGCACAATTTTTAGAAAAAGAAAAGTACATGGTTGGTCCCTAGAATCACTTGTACCACTTTAACATTCTAAGAAGGAGATCAGTGACTTGTTTTTATATAAACAATTCCAAAGAGACTTCAAATTAATTAGGACAAACACAATTTGAAATTAGCTAAGAAGTATTCCTAGGAATCAACATCATATAGAAGAAAGAATACTGTGTTTGAAGAGAAATAACATGAATTTGAGTCACAAAATGTTCCCTCATTAGCTACCGTGTGTTTCGATTTGTTTCTGTTCTGGAAATATCACAGGATTATTATTGTTATCAAGTGGAATGATATGTTTAATTGTTGCAAACTAGAAAGCACTACAGGAAGATATGATGATTATTAGATGTCCAATTAATAGTGAAAAGGTGAGAGTAATTAACATTTTTAATACCTATATAGTGTTAAGAATCTAGCATTTGTTTTCTCATGAACTCCTGTTAGTCTTTATTTTGGAAATAAGAAAGATGATCTTAGGAGAAATCCAGTAACTCTCATACCATAACATATCTGTTAACTGGAAGATTTTTACCTTAAGATATAGGAAAACATTCAAATGAAGTGGGAAATTTTTCTGTTTAAAGACCATGTCATATAAAAGCTATAAAGAGAAAGAGAGAGACAGAGACAGACAAAGGTAGTACTAAATGACAAGACATGGTCAGAATGACATCATATAGTAAGGTGTAAAGAAATAGACAACTGCTGGAAACAAATGACAGAACGTGTCCAAAATATAAATTTGTGTTATCATAAAATGTCCCACAATATACTCTATAAACGTCAATTCCAATCTGACATACATACTTTAATTAGATCAATTCAATTTTTATATTTGTTATATTACAATGAAAATTTATTTGTATAACACAAGTTCATTTGAATAAAAGATATGTAGGAATCCACTTTACATAAACACATTTTCTCACTCTATTTTTTAACCAAAGAGATATGCTCCCATTCTTAAGGAAGAAATTCATGCCTATATCATGTTAGTTTGTGATAATGTCTTAAGTGGTTTTTATAACTGGCAAAAATGTAGTAAAATCATCAAGACTATAAATATATATCTAAACTTTTAGTCTCCCAAAACAAACCATTTAGAAGCTATTTATTGAAAAATTATTTACAATAATGATAAGCAGGAAGAAAATTCTATGCTTTATGAATTATTTACATTGCAAAAGGGCCTGCTAATGATATATACACTAATTGTGACATTGCCAACAGATTAAATTATTAATAATGTTAAATTAATCAAATGAGGGAAAATTGTCACATAAAGTCAAACTAAAAATAAAATATGTGAGGTGAATATGTAAATTTGCTTAATTATAGTAATCATTTAACATATATGCATATCAAAACATTTACACCTTAAATATATACAGTAAAAATTTCTGTAAAACATTACATATCTCCAGTAGATTGTCTGTTGCTGCAATCCTCAAAAATAGCTGGCTGGGCTTTCCTAAACTTATTGAGTATTTTCAGGGTGGTTTACCACATAATGTAGGCTATGTGACACAGTCAAAAGTGAACTCCTCAAAGAAATACACATTCATTCTTCCAAATAGCTCATCCTAAGGTGCAACCAGTCCAAGCCTCTACTGAAGGCCACTGAGAGAGAAATAGTGCTTTTAACAATGAGCACAAATTAAATCAAAAGAACACATGCTTTGAATTTCAAATATTGATTTACTATCAAACTTATTTTCTCACATGGGCAACTCTCTGAAATGTGTTCCAAGATAAATAGTGACCATGGTTAGCAGAGGTATCCATGGTCAATGATTCTACAGCTCAATATTGAAAAGGCAAGACTCTACCCATTCATGTAGAATAAGGACTAGGTGACCACATTTTTTTAAAAAAAAAATGCATTATTTCTTAGGGTCACTGAAAGACAACACACAGAAATAGATTTTTCTTTTATGTTAATGTCCTCATTTATGGCTTTGACTGTGAAATATGCCAGAAAACCCATGAATATGTCATTCTTTGATGAGTAATTTTACTTTAGGGTATTTATCTTATGGATTTAATACATGATACAATAAAAATACAATGATATTCCCCAAGGCACCATTTAAATAAGTTATCAAAATACAACTTAATTGTCCAACAACAGTTGAATGGGTTAGTTACATCATTATATATATTGAAAATAAATAGGCTGTAACTTTCCTTATAAAGGACTGGCTAATCATTTGGGGATATACTTATGATGTAATATGCTTTATAAAAATTTTTCTAAAATCCTTAATATAGCCTACCAAGCTATTTATTTTCTATTCTACTGCACTCTTGCTCTAGTGAAAATAGCCTTTTCTCAATTTTTACATAAACATTCCTCCCTTTTGCCATAGATCTTCTCAGTGTTATTCATTTTAACTTAAAAAGTCATCTTCCCATCTTCATCGAGTTTTTATTTCCTCAGACAAAATTACCCTGAGATCAATATTATGCCAATTCTTAAAGCAAAAGTTATTGTAATATTTATAGTTATATATTTTACTACACTCAATGTGTTTGCAAATGTATACTTATTTGTTGTTTAAATTGTTTTGCTAATGTATTTCTTTTCCAAACAAGGGTGTAGTTGCTTAGTTATTCATTACTGTGACCACTTTTCAATAAACATGTGTCTTGCGTCCCTTCCCCAGGTGTCTTCTTTGATCCTTTGGAAACTTATCCCATTTCCCTGACACAAATGTGCTGTAGACAGTACACTTGGCTTTAGTGTTTGCTTCTTGGAGGACTAACTTACATGGCTCATGCTTAATAACTATCATCAAGTAAATGACAGAAATACACAGAAAAGAAGGCAAGACTTTATTTTATTACTTGCTGGAAAAGGAGGGAAAAAAGCATTTTATATAATATTATTTCAATTTCATGGCAAGGCAATATCATGTAACAATTAAGAGTGTAGGTTTTAAATGCTGCCTATTGGAGCTTGATTCCTAACCTAACACTTTCTTCCTGCTGTCTAATCTTTTTTTTTTTTTTTTTATTATTCGACTGCCATGTAAAAGACCTCAAACTATTTTCATGTTCACAATTTTTAGCAAAAATTTTTATTTGTAATATTTACAGTTATAATTCTGTGTCTTTAACCAGAATTGGGGTTTTAAACTAAGTTTGAGGCAATAAATGTTGAATTCATGTAGACAACAAGATAATTAATATAGTATAATACAGGAAAAATTAATAATAATAATAATAAATCCCTCTCAGTAAATAAAAATTCATGTGGTTTTGATGAACATGAGTTGGAATCCCAGTTTTCCACTTTCCAGTTTTGAGATCCTGGAGGAGAGTTTTGATCTCTAGCTTCATTATTTTCTCTTCAGTTCACCCTTTAGCATCTTAGTGAAACTTCCACAGAAAAACTGAAAGTACACAGAAATAAGACTAAAATATTGACAATTGAGTTCTATGTTTATAAACCAGAAATGGGAAGAGCAGCATCCCAGGGAAAAATGTTAAGGAAAACATTGTTAAAAGCCTACTTCATATAAAAGTGACCAGGCAAGCGCAGAGATAAATGCATTTTTTTTTTCATATAAGGGTATGTCCCATTCTTTAAGAATGTTGTACATTCTCTTCTAAAATATATTTTTTTAAATCAGTATTATAGCCCTGAGGTCCCTCAGGTCAGTATATGCCTCAAAATATTTTCCCTCACACTGTCATGGCTGTGTGGTAGTCTACTAGAGGATTTAGCAAAGATTTAAGACCAACTATGAGGGCTTAGATAAATTATGACATCTCAGAGACTGATCCTTTGTTGTGTCTTCTCAGCTAGACTATTCCTGGTTATTCAATCATATATAATCAATCAAATATATTAAGTATTTTGTAGATATTATAATCAGTTTACTAAATAGGAGAGATGGTCCTAGCTTGCCTGCATGGGCCTTATTCAAATAGTTGGAAGGCCTTAAGAGCAGAGCTGAGGCTTCCCTGAGAGAGAAGAAATTCTGCCTGTGAATAGTTCAGCCCATTTCTAAGCACTGTAGCCTCCTGTTTCTGCTGGTCTGCTCCATGGATTTCAGACTCGGCTGTAAGGAATAATAATGAAGATGTCACAGAGACAAGGTGCAGAGGCAGGGAAGGTGGCAGAGAGACTCTTTGTCCAAGTGGCCTTGTTTATTTATACCAATAGATTACATTAGGTCATTAGTACCATAATTACATTATTGTTTAGAGTATCAGTAAGGTTGCTTATTCTGCAGTTACATTTCACAGTTACAATATGCACTGTCAGGAGCTTTGTGCAGCTCTCAAGAAAGTCCATTGTCTAAAGTTACTGTCAGGCAAGCAGGAGCTTGATGATACATCGTAGTTATCTAGCAAGCAAGTTCCCTTATTCCCAGGAGCTATGTGCCTAAAATCAAGGTGGAAACTGACCAAACTCTTAAAACAGAGATTCCTGTAAAGAAAATTGCTACAGAGGCCAGGCATCCCATGTCACGGAAGTTTCCCAGCAGCCAGGCATTCTGTACCTTTGCACAGAAACTTCCTAATCACTAAGCATGTCACAATCACAAGGTTCATCAGAGACCCCAATCCCAAACACAGAACCCCTACAATGGCATAACCCAATTACTGATCATATGTTTCTTAACATATATCTGTTTCTGTCCTTGCTTTATGGTTGATGGATGATTGATATACTTACCAATATTACTTATAAAATGAGAATATTCAGCCCCAGATGTTGCTTTTAATAGAAAAACTCAATCATATCTGTGAAATATTTAGCATGGTACCTGTTGTGCTTAAATGGAGTTTATTTTAAATGCCTTCACTACCATTGTGACCTGAAAATCAAACTCATATACTGAAATTGCCTTTTGTTCATCATTTTCCCCTTTCTTATAAACTTCAAAATATGTTTTGTATCAAGTTTCAAAGAAAATCACACAATTATTATTAATATTAACTTTTCTTCCATGAGAGAGAAAAGATTAGGGAAAGGGATCTGAAAATCTTGCTCTAAGAAGAAAATCACTCAGTTACATTCATTCTTGTTCCATTTTCACCCTTCCTTCATCAACTCCCAACCTTACAACCAAATTCTGATACGTATTTTACAATTTTACGCTTGAATAGAATCCTAAGGGCAGTGTAATGTGCAGACAGCAAAGACCCCAGCTGCCCCCCTCAGTGTAGCCTGAAGCACTTGTTTAAACTTAACAGACCTTCATTTTCCTCATTTATGAAACAAGGATCACAATCCTTCATCACAGGGTTTTGCAAGATGTATTTTAAATGTCCAATATATGGTAAATATGTAGCAAATATCATTGCTGTTTTTGCTATTATTGTTAATATTAATCAGATATTTCAAATCCTTGAGTATCAGCAATTCCTGGAGTTACATTCCCAAACTTTCCTGAGCTTTGGTTGACACTCTATAAGCTCAAGTTTCATAGTCAATTTGTTTTCCACCTTTCCTTCTTTGCTATCGTTGGGTGGAAAATTTTAAGAAAGTGGGATAACTATTACAAATTAATTCCTTAGGCCTGCTATTTGTGCTTCCAAGATATTATGTCTTGAACAATGATAGACAGGAAGCAGCAGCATCGCACATGATATTAACAGCTCATATCCCCCTCTGCCTTCATCCAGGTACTCTCAGTGGTATTCAATCACAACTACTGCCTCTCAGAATTACCTTGGAGTTCTGCAGCTAAATTCATCAGGGAGAGTGGTTCTTAGTTTTATTTTTGCTCATGCTATCTTTGTCTAGTTTGGCATCTGAAAAACATTGGCTTCATAAAGAGGTTTGGGAAGTGTTCCTTCCTCTTCTCTTTTCTGGAACAGATGTGTGCAGAATTAGTGTTAATCCTTGAAAAGTTTGATAGAATTCTCTAGCGAAACCATCTGGACCTGGTAATTTCTCCTTTATTTTTTTAAGAGGGGGGTGGCTAAAACTATGAATTCAATTTTCTTGACACCTATGAGATTATTTAAATGATCTTTTACGTATTAGGTGAGTTGTGATAATTTGTTTACTTTAAGGAATTGATCGATTTCACCTAATTTTTCAAACGTATATTTATTGAAGTTTTCACAGAATACCTTTATTTTCCTTTTGATCTCTGCAGGGTCAGTTGCAAAACAACCTGATTCCTCACTGTTAGTGATTTCTCTCTTTTCTCTCATCATTCATCATTCTTGCTAGAGATTGGTCAATTTTACTTATCTTTACAAAGAATCAGCTTTTTAAAATTGATTTTTCCCTATTTTCTTTCTGTTTTCAATTTCATTAATTTTGTCTTGTGATTTTTAATACCTTCTTTCTGTTCAGTACTATCATTTCTCTTTTCCTAAGTTATTGAAATAGCAACTGGAGTAATTGATCTGATAATTTTCTTTTCAAATGTGCATGTTGTTCCCTTCTCCTGCTGCTTCAGCAATGTCCTAGAGATTCTGGAATCCTGTATTTTTCTTTCTGATTTAATTCAGTGCATATTTTGGCTTCCCTTGAAATGTCTGTCCTTTTTGACTCAGGAACTACTAGAAGTGTATTGTTTAGCAATTTTCCTGTTATGTTGTATTGTTGATTCCTAATTTGATTACACTGAAGTGCAGGAACACATGCCAAATTATTCTAATGCTCAAATACTTATTTTATTAAGGGCCCTGGCTGTAATTTATTTTATATATGTTTCACTGGGTACTTGAAAAGAATCTGTGTTCTGTCCTTAGGCAAAGTGCCCAATAAGTGTTGATTATATCCTGCCAGCTGATGGTGTTGACTTTATATATACCATTGATAATACTCTGTCTACATGTTTTATCAATATTTAAGAGAGAAGCATTGAAGTCTCCAATTATCATAGATATGTCTACTTTTTTCCTTTCGGTTCTATCAGTTTTGCTTTCCATATTTTGTAGCTCTGTCATTTGGTGAATGTAGAATTACCAAATATTCATGGTGGATCAATACTTTTGTCATTGTCATTGTCCCACTTTATCTCTGATAATTTCCTTTGCCCTGAAGTCCACCTCATTTAATACTAATCAGGCTACTCCAGAGGATGTGGCAATAAAGTCATTACTACCACATGGAAATAGAGAATCAGCTCTTCCATTGGTCTCCCCTGACACCACAGATGGATGTCATTACTATAAGGTGTAATTAAAATGCCATGTCCCTATTCTTCCTTCTTTAATATATATATATATATATATATATATATACACATATACATATGTATGTATGTATATATACATTCACATACATATATATTATATTATTATTTTATATTTTATTTTCAACTGACAAATACTAATTGTATATATCATATTTATGATATCATATATAATGTGATGCTTTATGTTTACATTTGGACTGATTTAATTAAATAATTCTTAGTAAATTTTTGTGGTGAATACACTTACAATCTACTTTTTAGTAATTTTGAAATATACAATGTATTACTTTTTATAAGTCACTTTTCTGTGCAGCAAGTCAGTAGAGAGTAAGTATTCCTCACTGAGAAGTTATACCCTTTGACATATATCTCCTGTTTTCTCATCTATTCTTCTGTTCCAGCCTGTTTTAAACAGCATACAACTCTTTATTCCTATGAAATCAATGTTTTTAGATTCCACACAAGTGAGACCATATCTGTCTTTTGGTGCCTGCTTTATCACTTAGCATATTTTCCCCTAGATTCACCCATGTTTTGTAAATGATAGAATTTCCTTCTTTTTAAAGATCACATAGTATTCCATTCTATATTTAGTCCATTATTTCTTGATCCATTCATCCAGTGATAAATACCTCAAATGTCTGCATTCACATCTTAGTTATTGTGAACAGTTCTGAAGTAAACATGTGAATGTAGACATATGTTTGGCACATTGATTTCGATTTTTTTGTATATATGGTTAGAAGCAGGACAATTGGATCACATGATAATTGTCTTTATTGTTTTCCAAAGACTCACCATTCTGTTTTCCATAAGAGTAAAAGTGTTGTATTAACTTACATTCCCACCACTGGTGTACAAGGGCTACCTGTTCTTTGCATCCTCACCAACACTTGTTATCTTTCTTCTTTTTGATAATAGCTACACTGTTCAGGAAATGTGCTGGCACCAAGTTACAGCCTGCTGAAGAAGGAAGTCTTGGTTTCTATTTCCATTTGCTGACAAGGACAGGGATAGAAGCATTTTTTCTGTGGTAGAGCAGCTATTGCCTGAAGTTTTTGTCCTTGTAAGCGGCTCTATTACCTTTTACCCTTAGCTCCAGACAGCAGCCCTTTATTGTTGCTTTTTGTTCACACTCAATGGTATTTCTGGGTTTCTAGTTTCTCCAGCAATATAGGATACAAAGGGCAAAGTAAAAGCATGGACAAAAAGAAAAGTAAATAATGGAAAAAATAAAACAGGAAATGCAGCCTGTGTTGTTCCTCAGATTGTGATGTCTCTAGCTGGTCTTCTTTTTACCTTCTAGTTTTTAGAATTTTCTTATAAAAATTTTACTTAACTAAGTTAAGAACATTCAGATTTAATCAGCAGGAAAAAATAGGGAAAATTGTTTTATTTCATCTTCTTGGAAGTCTCTGGAGAATTTTAAGTAATTTTAAGTAATTCTGGTACCCAGGACCTACCCAGTCCATTTTCAGATTTCAATGAGCATTTTTTTTAAATATCATGGTCAATTAATTAAGGAGTTATTTTACAGCTTTCATTACTTCCACCTCAAGGTCTCAGTGTCTCTGCCTGAAGATCCAATTTATGCCTTGTGAATTTCAGCAGCCAGCATCCTGAATCTGATGTAACACTAGAGTTGAGAGCTTCTGTGTACTTTCTAAGGGCTCCATGTTTGTGAACATTTTAATTCATTGAAGGCTTATATTATCACTGCTTTCAGTTTTCTATCTAATATCAAAAATATAAAAAATCTTATATTTTCACTATTACTATTTTGTCCTTGTAAAATCTGTTGTTTTACAATTTAGTTGCACATGAATTGTTTGTAATTATGTATGTGGGGGAGGAACAGAGATAAAGATTTAATTGCATATAATATCAGAGATCCCTATCAATGTGCATACTAGTTTATAGGCAGAAACTCATATACATGTAGAAAAGAAAACTGACTTGTTTACATAAAGGAAATACAATTACAAACTTTATGAGATTCATCTTCCATTTATAAGATATTACTATATGCACATGCTATTATCTGCATCATTAATGTATGTCAGACTATTTTTTTCTTAAATTCTATGTAATTGCAACAATAAATTTAATTTATATATTCTCTGTTACCCATGTACAATGGTAATCTGTTTTTAATTTGAAAGAAATCAGAAGGACTTTTTTGCAGTTTTGTATTTGTACAATATTATTATACCCTGCCTTTATTTTTTAAGCACATCTTAGGATAAAAGCCACACTTTAAATGGATTTGAAACACTAGTGGCTATTTGGAAAATAAAACTGGAGTATAATTTACACATAATAAAATTCACCCATTTTATCCACACAATGTTCTCTTATTTTCTTTTTTTTTTTTTTTTTTTTTTTTGTGGTACCGGGGATTGAACTCAGGGGCACTCGACCACTGGGCCACATCCCCAGCACTTTTTTGTATTTTATTAGAGACAGGGTCTCACTGAGTTGCTAAGTGCCTCGCCATTGCTGAGGCTGGCTTTGAACTCGTGATCCTCCTGCCTCAGCCTCCCAAAGTGCTGGGATTACAGGCGTGCGCCACCGCGCCCGGCTCAATGTTCTCTTATTTTCTATGGGTTTTGACAAACACATGCAAACATGTAGCCACAACCACAATCAGCTTCCTGAAGGGTTCTATCATCCCCATCCCAACCCTGGCCTTGCCCTCTTGCTGTCTCTCTGTAGCCAACCCTTCACTACACACCCCTGGGTGGTCATTTCTACTACTACCTTCCCTGGTAATAGGAGGCTTCCTATGATTTAAAATCCAAATCCTGCCCCCTTCTTCATGGGTAGAGGACTTTATTCAGCTCTTTACCTCAGGTTCAATGGGTTCTTTCCTGTGGATTACAATGATAAAAGAGTTTTCTGTCACTCTTCAGCAGCTTATGTCTTCTTCTTTCTTCCTCCTCCTCTGTCTCCTCCATCTTCTTCTCTTCTTCTCCTTTGTTTTCTTGTTCTTTGTAGTTATACATGATAATAGAGTATAATTTTACTTATTTATACAAATATGGTGTACATCTTATTCCAATTAGGATCACAGTCTTGTGGTTGTATATGATATAGAGATTCACTGTGGTGTATTCATATATGATTTTTTTCCTATGGGTAACCTTCATCCCTGGGCTGCTTTGCACTTTCCTGAACATTGGCTGCTCCCTCCTTCTCAGGCAAGGCTTTCTCCCTTCTCTGGACTGCCCTCTTTTCTCTTGGGTCCCAGGAACCTGATAATGGATGCAAACTGTACTGCGTCTGCAGTTCCCAGAAGTTCTATACTCACAGCAGTTCATACTCTTCCTTTAGCAATTTGTTAAACATTTTAGTTAAATTATTATTATTTTTTTTTAGCTTATGTGGCAGCCATGTTTTCCTCTGGGACTCTAGGTAAGCTAGAGCTTACTTTCCTCTCAATTTGATGGCATCTATCTTTCCTCAGATTTCAAAAATGTGAGATGCCTGGTGATCCCAGCCCTCTATTAGTTCAATACATTAGGACAGAATAATCTACCTTTTTCTTCTTGGTAGAATCAGATTGTTAAGACAACATCCGAATTTACATTCCCTTAATATTAAAGTAATAACTTTGGTGTCAACTATACAGTTGGATAGTTTATGATCTGTGAATATCAGTATAATACAGTTAACAATTAATTTTGTTCAATCACACAAAAGTGATATTTTAAGATGATAAAAATCCTAAAATTTAGTTATATATCTCAATTTCTTGTCCACTTTATTTTATCTTTATAGAAGATGATTTGTTTGGGTTTCAGTTCTTAACCTAGAATTCATATTATGCCATGTTGAACATCATAGTCATGTTAAATCTAAATTACTAGCTATTCATTTGTAATGCAGTGACATGCAATACATAGGTTTGTAAATTACTTTATTATTGTAAATAATAATTATTACTGCAAATAATACATTGTATCTTTGTAAATAATTGTACTAGCTATTCTCTTGCAACTTATTGCCATAGATATATTTCACTGCCATACCATAAAGCATGCATATTTTACTAAATTTGCCATGGCTACTTACTTAAAAATCATCATATTTTAGGTGTGTCTTCACCTAGTTGATGATTTTGCCCACCTTCCCAATAGTTCCTTTGTGAATGAACAAAATATACTATTTCAATAGTCCCACAGAATGTCAAGCTGTAGAATGGCCCCTGAGGGTTCAACTTCCATCAAACATTTCACTTGGCACATGTGATAGTTAGACAAGTAGTAATCCAAAATGTTAATTGTTAATGCCATGACATGATGCTACATTCAAATTATGAGAGCTAAACAAGGTATAATTTAGGTCTGAAATCATTTTAGTACTGGATGCATTAAAGGATAGACATTACTCTGATTTATGATATTGTAGAAAGAAGAAAATAAGTTCTTATAACATGACTAAATATTTACATAACTGTCAAATTAGTTCTTATGTGTTACAACTAAATGTCATACACCTCACATGACTTTCTTAATTCATTTTATTAATTTCCTATTTCTCCAGCTATTTTGGCATGGTAGGCTAGCCATGTTTGGCTGATGTTTAATAACATGTGGTACACAATGCACATAATTAGATCAAGCATCCAACAGTGGAGTTTTCAAATTAACTTGCTCTACAATTTACATCTTCTCAGTATTCCCCTCCTTTGTCCTCTTCTCAATTATTTCTCTTTCACAAACCATTTTATTTCTCCCTTTGAAAGGAAAAGCACTGCTCATCATTATTAATTTTGTACCACAAGCCGTTGCATAATTCTAACTTTAGAGCTGAACCTAGCTCTATTACTCAAAATATTTTAGATATTGTTCTAAACAAAATATTTAGATATTTCTTATATATCTCTTATTCAGACCATTTCTTTAGCATTTGTTGTGCTTTTGTATAAAATTTCCATCAACAGTTATTAATTATAATGGTAGCAAAATTTAGATTTCTTCTGTTGTAAATGATTTATTAGGAATATAAGAAGGAGAGAAGGGAGATAGGGAAAGAAGCAAGGTGGGAGAAAGGATATGAAACCCTTTTGTCGTGAATAAAAAGCTTATGGGGCAAAGTTTAAGAAGAAACTAAATAGAAACTAAATGCAATCTTTTGGATTTTACAGTCACTGGCTGAAGATCAGACTGCAAATTGGCAATGAAATCTACTGAGTTATTGCATGAAACAGTCTTTGAAAAGCTCTGGCTCTGTAGTTAGGCAGGCCTGGCTTACTTAAATCAGAACTCTTCCATTTCCTTGGGTAAGTTTTTTAGTGCCTCTGACCTCATCTGGATGCTGAGGAAAGTTTCAGCCACTACTGGTAAAATAAAAGAGTATCAAATTCTTATATAATGAATATTCCTTACAAAAATTCTGAGAAAAAAAAATGAAAAATACACCATATACACTAGAGAATATTTGTATGAAGACAAGACTTTTGTTAGTTTAAAAATATCATACGTTTTGAAAATGCTTAATCATATAATACATATTATAACAAAAGTGTAGGAAAATATAAGCACTTCAATAATTAAATATATATAGCTTTCACAATTATTATGAACACTGATATGTTCTGAATGTTTAAATTTTGGTTGGCTATTTTGCAAGGTAAGATACTTAAATCAGATTTAAAAGTAAAATCATATTTGGAATTCAGAATTTAATCTCAGTGTTATAAGATTATATGGGCATGTTGATCTGAAAATGGGAAAAGGACTGTGAACGAAAGCAAATATATTTTGCAACCAGAAGATAAAAGGAACTGATAGCGTATTAGCAGACCCACACTACTTCCAACAAAAGCCCAGTACAGTAAGATCATAGCAGGTCTATCCACATCAAATTTAGATCCATTTAATAAGCAAAGCATATTATGTGAACAAACAAATGGTCAATAAAAAATTGAGCTACCTTGTGTCTATCTTATGTGATTCTAAAATGAATTTCAAAATAATTGGCAAAAATTTGGTTAAGTATTTCAGTAAGAGACTATACCAACAAGACATTCAGATACCTATAAAAGAGAATAGGACTCACCTCCACAAGCCTGGGTATCCTCCATGAATCTGCCATTTAATATGTTTTCAATCTTGAATATGCATCTACCCTTCTGAAAATTAGTTTTCTTAACTGAGTCTAGACTTCAGAGGAGTCATTCAGAATGTTTTTGTATGTTCTGAATGACATGTTCATAGAAATAGTCATCTATCCTTTATGGGTGTGCGTCTTATTTTATTCTTCTTCATGCTAATAACAATAGCTTGATTAAAATAAATGCTTTCATAAGATTCAGTACATACCAAAATAAGGAATATTCTATTGTTTTTTGGTCAGCAATTTTGTCACTGTGATCACCAGTTCCATAACTCTGGGCCTGGGGTGAAGCAGAACATCATGGTGGAAGGGAATGGAGGAAAAAAGTAGTTCATGATGTGACAACCAGTAAGCAGACAGAGAGCTCCAGTCACCAAGGACAAAATATAAATCCTAAAGGCACACACCCAGTGGCCTACCTCCTCCAGCCACATCTGACCTGCCTACAGTTACCACCCAATTAATCCATATCAGTGGATTAATTCACTGATTTGGTTATACCTCTCACAATCTTATCTGAAAATTCTTGCATTGCCTTACACAGAAACTTGTGAGGAACACCTCATATCTATGCCATCAGATTTGAATTTATGTTTTTTAGGAGAATTCAGGAAAGTATATTTATCAGTTTCTTATTCCTACTGATTGGCTTCTTTTTATTTAGAACCATAGATCATATTACAATTATATTACTATTCACTATAAACTGCCTAAAACTTTACAATTAAAAAGAGTTTTGATATGCATAATATTCATTCTAAGATTGTTTAAGAGAAGAGTATTACATATTAAAGGTAAAGTCACCTGTGATTCTGAAAATACTTAAAATGGTACTACTCATACTACTACTTTGTGTATGTGTGTGTGAGTACTGAACTTAGTTGTGCTCTAAAACTGAGCTACCTCCATTTTTTTTTTTTTTCCTTTTGAGACAGGATCCTGCTAAATTGCCCAGACTGGCCCTGAATTTGAGATTGTCCTCCTTCAGCTTTTCGAGTAGCTGGGATTATAGGTGGGAGACAACATACCCTGCTCATAATACTATTTCTTAATTGCCTAAATTTTTAAAAATCAGAATTTTAAAATCAGCCATAAACCCTTTCTAGTAAATAATCAGATTTTCTTTTCTTAAATATTTTGATCCATACTTTATGGTCCTTTGACATGTTGGAATAAGCTCATAATAACATTGTATAATTCTAGTTTAGCTTTTTATAAAGTTATTAAGAAAGAGCTTTGTTTAATAGTTCTGTTTTATGTAGAAGTACCGATTCTCTCATAAACAACATTTCAACCTTCATGATAAATAGAACAGTTGAACATGCACTGACATTGCAAAATACAGCATGGAATTCAGCCAGTGCTTAATAACACTCTGCTTCATTCAGTTAAATCTGTATATGAAATAAATGTGATATTAAACACTGAATTATTAATTCATAATGAATTTTCTTTTTTATTTCATATGCATTCAGGAGATATTTTTGAAGCACATCACAAGAAAAAAATCACTTCAGGCACTTTCTTGTGTGTGTTCAAGAAAGAAATTATTGCAGAAAGAAGATGCTCCATTATTATGGAGAAGTTCTGAGTTCAAATCCTAGTTATTACTTTATTAATTTTAGAAACATAATTATCATAAGATTATTTGAGGCTTAACTGAGATAAAGAATTAAAAAGGGTTCCATGGATAGGTAATATATAAATTGATGAAGCTCCAGATTGTGAGGAGAATTTTAATTAGAGTCTAGAATTATAACTTTTATTTCTAATCCTTCTTATAATTGGGTACATATTAGGCAAAATACCACATAGCATGATGTTTGATGCAAGTCTCACCGACTGAACTTGAACCTTTATTTGCCATTTATAAGAGACAAGTTATATAACATAGTAGTGTTCAATTTCTTTGTTTATAACATGGGAAGCATATGTGCATCTTTCTCAAAGATGAGGTACTAGTTCATACTTTTAATGTAAATAAAATAGTGTCTGACACATAATAAGCACTCAAGAATCAACAGTAACTACTATTGGAAAATTGTGAATTTTTCATACCTGGGTGTTAATTCCTGTTTTGTGTATGTGTTATTTTTAAAGAAATTTAGAGCACAAAAGTTCTTTAATTTTGTTAGTGTAGAAATCCATTAAATCAATTACCCATCTAATTACCCAGATAGAAGCTTATCCTTAGAGAATGAAATGTGTAATGGCAGATACACTTTATAAGAATTCAATATTAAAATATAAGGATAATTACAATCTAATTAAGAGTGGGGTTAATCTCTATGAACAATAAATAAAACTTAAATAATTTGTTAATCTGATTTTCTGATGAAAAGAATTCCACATATTTGAATAGTATAATATTTGCAATTAAATATTACATACATACACACATAAAAATTGAGATTATTCACATGCTTCTGTTAATTTTGGGATATATTACTTCAATTTATAAAGGCATGATCACTCAGGCAAGAAAAAATCCCACAATTACCTCGCTTGAAGCAACCATTAGTGAACTCTTTGAATGTTCAATAACTAAAACAAACATTGTTTTAAAGATTACCTTTAGAACTGAGACTTTCTAACGTCTTTTTTTTATTATTTACAAATTGTGTTCAAATCAAAGTTCTAGACAATAAGATCTGTTTAATTTACCAGTGGCTATGAAGAGAGGGGAGAAAGTGGGATGGGAAAGGATTAATCAGTGGTACTAAGCTATGATTAGAGAGGAGTAAGAATTTCTGATGTGTATGTATAGTAGGGTGACTTTAGACAAGGATAATGTTCTGTTTATTTCAATAAAAGGTAGAAGAAAGAATTTTAATATTTTTACTGTAAAGAATAAATGTTTGAGGAAATAGAAAAGCTTACCTTAATTTGGCTACTACACAATGCACATATGTACCAAAACACCACATGGTACCCCCTAAATATGTTCAATTTTTATGAATCAGTAAAAATTAATCATAAAATAATTTATTCAAATAGAGAAACAGATATATGTTTCATTCAAATTTGCTATTGCTCTAACCTGAAGTAGGAATGTAATTCAGATAGGAAATAAGAGTATTTTACTTATTTGAGTTAAACAATAAAAGTTATTAACTTCCAATAACTTTAGGTAGCATGATAGAAATCTGAGGTACATTCTCACTTTTAAACTATTTCACATTTGCCGTGTCTTTTTGAAAACTCCAAAGATACTGATCTGTATAAGATAGACACAAAAAGGCTATGTTCAGAAAAGAATACCCACATGCTTTCCAAATCAGTAAGACAACTATGGCAATGAAAATACATTTTATCTAAAGACAATAATATTTTATACACCCTCAGAAAAATGTGATGGCCTTCTAATGTAAGTACTCAGCTTTAAAATAATCTGTAATTTATTATCAAATAAATTGAAAATAATTTTATGATTTAATTGGGCCATTGCTATGAACATCAATTACTATGCTTTGGTGACTATCATACCTTCAGAACGACTTGGCTATAGAGATAGACAAGAAACTAATAACATATGTTAATGTACATGTCAAGTTGGCTCATCTAAATTCCTTTTCAGCTGGGAGAATAAAATACCTTAAAATCTAGAAACAACAAGTGATTATGTTATAGAAATTGTTTTTACACCCCAATTACAATTTTACTATTAAAATTGCATATTATAGTTTGGATCTAGAATGACCCTTAAAGCCTAATGAGTTGAGGTCTTGGTCTGCAGCTGCTGGCACTATCAGGAGGTGGCTGGAACTTAAGAAGGTGGAGCCTGTTGGAGGAAGTAGGTCACTGGGGATGTATGTCCCCTTGAAAGCTACACTCTGAACCCTCCTTTTCCTCTCTCTCTGGATTCTTGATTTTCTTTCCAGGTGTCATGAGGTGAGCAGCTTTCCTCTACTACATGCTCTCTGCCATGGTGTTCTGCCTCACCACAGGCCCAAAATAATATAGCCAAGTGACTATGGACTGAAGTTTCTTAAACTATGAGACAAAGAAATAGTTTTTCTTTTAAGTTGTTTATTCCAAGTATTTTTGCACAATGACAGAAAGTTGACTATCACATTGCACATATCTAAATTTTACATGTACAGCTTTCTTGCAATAAACCAACCAAGAAATATGCAGAATAACTGAGATGCACAACCAAGCATTTAAGTACGTGGTGATATTTATAAATAGTTTTAAATAGATTAAAAATTTGACCCTTAAAATTAATCTAAAAAAATCCAAATGTACTTTAAAAGTGAATGCATAGTTTGTCATTGAAATATCATTGTTGTAATTTTGGAAAATAGAGAACAGCTGAACTATCTAATAAGAAAGTGGTTTAGTATAGTATGATTTATCCAAACCTAGAGCATTATGGAAATATTATATAAATATTATATTTTAAAGTAACAATTTACAGCATAAACATTTTAAACATGTGGTATCATGGTAATACAAAGTTGTAAAATAAGCCGGGCGCGGTGGCGCACGCCTGTAATCCCAGCACTTTGGGAGGCTGAGGCAGGAGGATCGCGAGTTCAAAGCCAGCCTCAGCAATGGCAAGGCACTTAGCAACTCAGTGAGACCCTGTCTCTAAATAAAATACAAAAAAGGGCTGGGGATGTGACCCAGTGGTCGAGTGCCCCTGAGTTCAATCCCCGGTACCACAAAAAAAAAAAAAAAAAAAACAAAGTTGTAAAATAGTGTAAGTATTATATCCCTGTTTTGCAAAATATGAGAAGTAGACTCCATGGGAACTCCTACTACATCTGCTATTCATGACTTATACCTTCCAAGCACTTTGCTTTGAGCAGAGTAGCTGAAAAGTCAACATTTCTGAGTAAATGAGTAAATAAAACCAAAATGAAATCCACAGTCTTAGAAGATTAAGCAAAATCACACATCATTTTGCTTTTCAAGGTCATACAAAAGAGGAAGAACCATTTGATGACTATAATTATAAGGGGTAAGAATCTCTTGTGAAGGCGTTAAAATACAATTTCCATTTTGTGACTGTATAATTTTGCTCTCCTGTGAGATAATCTATACAAACACATTGGTTGCTCTACCATAAAACTACAACATGTGCTACCTTGCAATGTAGAAATTATAGCTGCCAGTGAACTGATTCAACATTACAAAATTATTATATCACTAGAGAAACATAGACAATATGTGTGTAAACAATTTTCTTTCAGGAAGTTCTTTTATACTTTGGCAAAAAACCTGAAATGGATGCATCTGGAAAAAGATTAGAATACTCCTTTATTTGACTAATGAAGAAAATGGAAGGATGATTCATTTCTTAATTAAAGAGAAAAGATAGAAAATTAGAATTTGTCAGACATACCCACCAAAATAGGACCTGAAAGAAAACTACAGACCTTGCTCATGGGAACAGAACTCAATCACTGAATGTGAACAAGATCAACAGTAGAGCAGGGCAAGTCCAAAGGCACAAATAAGGTAGAACTACACAATTAGCAAGGAGATACTTCACCCCTCCTCCTTCAGCAGGAGAGAGGAGTCAGGTAAGTTACAATCTCCCTCACAGAACAGAGGGAATAAATGGTTTTCCTTGACATGTATCTCAGTAGTTTGTCATATAATGAAAGCCCAGTCTTCCATGACCATTTTATTCTTATTGTGATCTCACAAATTAATTTTTCTTTAGCTTTTTTGAATATAGCTTTGGAAAGAAATTAAAGTTAAAATAATGTTGAGAAAAACTTGGTTATAGACACATCTTCAGATTTACACTTAGTGATTTCTTTTCCTAAGAAGGTACTTGAAATAAACATGTTATTAGAACAGATGGAAAGATAATATGGATTGTTGTTTTTATACTGAAATGCATTAAATAGCCAAAAGGTAATATTAATCCCTAAAGTAAATTTTCTGCCTCAGTAAATTTAATTACAACACTGTTCTGGGTCACAGAATATGATTTTATTTCTATTCTTATTATTTTAAATGCTATACTAATAGTCTTTCTAGTTCACTTGTTACTTGCTTATCCTATGTGCTCTGACTAGACCAGGGAAGAGGAAAGGGGAAGAATTACATGGAAATTCTTTCAAAGATCTGAAGATTGCTTTTCTTCGTTAAATAAACACATGTTTTTGACACACCTACAAAATGCTTCACTAGTTTAACTGCTAATTGCAATCCTTCTTGGGATATTCTAGAAGAAAACAACCATGAAATAAATAAAAATTCAACTTCTCTTTTCCTACTAGTACTATGCTTTTTATTTTAATACGTCATATTTTCTATAGAAACAAGATAACATATTTTCTATTTTCAGACAATATACCAATTCCTAATTTGTCATTTAGCAAGTATTTTCTGAGTTCCTTCTGTTCTAATCTTTCTCTTGTAACAAAAAATACATGCTCATAGACCATTTGTTTAGTAATTATTTCTGTAGTATAAATATACAGATACAATATTGATACTAAGGCAATTGTATTCCTCTGTTTCACATAAACATTTAATTCCTACACACATGGACATATACATACATACAAACACAAAACATATGCATACACTTTTCTTTGATAAGCTGTTGATATTACATTCAATCACTAAATATGTAGAATTAGATTTTTAAAAGCAAATTCTTTTGAAATTCTATTGGTAACAATGTAAAGAATATTAAAATAAGATTTTATGAAACTCTCTTGATTTTTCATAAATATTTTGCTAGTTTAAAAAAGCAATTTGAAGGTGGGTGCAAGGCACAAGTTTACAATCCTATCAACCTTAGAGGCTAAGGGAGAAGGATCACAATTTTAAGGTCAGTCTGAGAAACTTAATGAAGCCCTATCTCAAAATAAACTGAAGAGGACTATGGATGTATCTCAGTTGTAAAGAGTCTGTGGGTTCAATTCCTAGTACTGTGAAATCAAAAACAAAGAAAAAATAAATATATAAGATAAAGTAATAATAAAGCATGTGACTAGCATTTGATGAGTATTTCTCAGCTTCTCAGTAAAATACCAACAAAATTAAAATTAAAAAAGGAAAGATATCACTATTTTACTTCATGGTCTATGTATTCTTCTTCCCCTAACAGTTTTTCATGAAAAAAAAATTTTTTTTTGAAGTCTTGCCTTATCTCCTTCTTGCTAAACCCTAGAAAATGTGACAACTTTCTCTTCATGAAAAGCTTGACTTCTCTTGGGAGTTTTCAGATTATTATTTTTCCTGTAGATATATTTCTAAATTCAGAGAGAATCAAACCAAACAAGTGGAGAAGAGGGCTATTACTCAGAGCTACTTTCCTCCCTTTCCCAATACAAACTTCTTTTGAAGTTTCTGTAGAACTACTGCTTGGAATTAAGTTCCCTCTCAACTACTGGTAGTGGTGTGTGTGTGTGTGTGTGTGTGTGTGTGTGTGTGTGTGTGTGAGAGAGAGAGAGAGAGAGAGAGAGAGAGAGTGAGTTTATTTTCAGAGTGACTGTTTCTGTTCATTGTGCGCACATTTGAATGACAGCCCTCCCACAACTCCAGGAGATAACATTTTACAAATAGGCAGTCCACTCTGCCTCAAAAGCAATAACAAGGCTGCTCCTTTATATTATCCAGTCCAAAACAAAACAGTTACATCCTTACAGTTTTTCTTTTACTGTTTCCATCTCTTTTTTTGCTTATGTGTTTGTTTGTTTGTTTGTTTGTTTGTTTGTTTTTTTTGGCCCCAGAAAGTAAACTCAACTGGGCTTGTCAAGTCAATGTGGTTTCCAAGATATAGCTAATACAGAAAAACCATTCTTCCATACAACCCTCCCCACATGTATACTCTTTTTATAGATACCTGCCTCTACTTATAGGGAAAACTAAACTAGTTGTTAACTTAGTATTTGGAATGGAACCTTGTAAACTTTGTGTATAGACATGCCTTCTAAGAACTAAAGATGACAGGATTTAATAGGACCCTTATGCATTTAAAAGTTAGCAGAAAAACAGAGACAGACAATTAAACACTATTGCCTAGAAAGAATGGTTTCCTGCTGCTGTTTGAGAAAGCAAAGTCAGGAAGAGGATTTGAAAAGGAAATCTTGGGAATTATAGATTCTAGTGAATTTCATTACTGAGAGTATTAGAGAATTAGAAATGAAGATAGAAGTAGCAGCAATTCTTGGATTAGAAATCAGAATTGTTCTAGAAACCACAAGCACTGAGCTGTTCCCTAGCAGCTAATCTGGAAAAAATACATCAATTAATGATAAGATTTTAACATATGAACAATGAGAGGACCAAAAATAATACACAAATCTGAATATCTGGATATTTCATTTGAATATAGCTACAGAACAAGAAACAACATTATAGGGACTGTGGGGGAAAAAAATGAAAACAGATCATGAAGTAAAAAGGTCAAGGGTAAAGACATTCCCCCAAATGAAATATTATATAAAATGCATATTTAAGTTCCAGCAAAGTTGTACTTTACCAGTGAAAGAAAGCTGTGAGTATCAAATTGACTGAAATCAAGAGACAACAGAATTAAATTAAGATGCAAGGGAGTAAGATAAAGTATTTTATAAAGAATAAGAAAAAATAAACTGTCAGGAAGATAAAATTAGAGACATGGAGGATAAAATTAATCAGAGTACAAAGGAACAAACAAAACAAAACAAAATGAAAACTAAAAAAAGGGATTAATAACATTGAAAAGCTTGTGTGTAAAGATTTAAATAATTCACTATTTCTGCCCTGTTTTTCCATCCCAAGAGTGACCGTATTGTTCCTTTAAATAGAGCTGTGAATCTTGCCTATCAAGCCTATGTTTTATTTTGAAGTGAATACCACACACACACACACACACACACACACACACAAAACAAACAAACAAAAACCAAAAAAAAAAAAAAAAAACTGTACTTTCTTTGTATAAAGTTGAATTATTGTTGCCTGGATTTTCTAATAAACTATTAAAAGTTATGTTTACATGCTGGCCATAGCAAGTGCACTCATACCTAGATATCTGTGAGTTAAGTAAGATGTCAGCATCAGTCATCCCAGACCATCTGTGTGTTGTGGACCCTGGATACAGCTTCTAAGATATGTTTTTGTTTGTTTGTTTGAGGAGGACATCAAAGAGATGAAACCCTAGGTTATTGATCTTACTCAAATGTGAGGAAGTAAGCTATAAATTGAGATGATGAAAACTGCATTCAATGCCAGAAAAATTGAGAAGCCAGGAAATTAGAGATTTAGCAAAGATGAAACAAAAGGAAGTCCAAGAATATTAAAAATCCAAGACATTAATTACAGCTCAGCCTGGATCTTCATACTCCTTCTTTAAGAGATTATGTATAATCAAATTATATCACAGCTATCATTACAAATGCTATATTAACATGTTTTAACTACTGGCCCTGAAAATGTTACCAATTATAAACACTAAATATTTTTAAATGATAATCTTTCCTGATTTTCAAATGTTTCCTCTTTTTTTCTAGATCATTTCCAAACTCCTCTGCTTCTTATCATCATGAGAACTTATTTGTTAATCTTTTATTATCACTTTATGTGTTCCCTAGATAAATATGTCCAAATCCATGACTTTAAATATCTGTATACCTATTATTTCCTACTCTGTGTATGTAGTGATTCCTCGCCTATGGTTCTGCTACGTAGTTGTTTCTGTCTAAATGTTCTATAAATAATTGAAACATAATGTGACAAAATTAAAATATCTCCTCATGAAATGTTTCTTTTCAATACCTCCAATATTAACTAATGAGACTATAATGTACAAAAAAAATCTGAAATTGGAAATTTCACTTTTCCTTACAGTACACATCCAACATAACCTAAAATCACTTAAAAATTGCTCAGACATATCATATATTTTCTCAATATCTAAGACAGAATTCTTCATTTTTAGTCTAGATTCCAACATTGTCTTTTCTTTTCAGTATTATCTTTTCTTTAAGTCTGTTTACCTCTTCAATTCAGCTTACAATCCAGTTTTTACATAGCCTATAACAAATTCCTATAAACGCATAACATGATCTCTACTGCCTATAACCAAATAAAATCAATGCTTACTTATGAAAAAATGATTTCATGAACTTAGACCATTCTGTTTCTGCCATTATTAGCTAGCCACTCTGGGCTCTCTATATTAAGGGGTGTGTGTGTGTGTGCGTGTGTGTGTGTGTGTGTGTGTGTGTGTGTGTACATTTCTGCCTCTGTACATTCATGCTTACTATTTTCTCTCTCTGGAAATGCTAATATGGCTTTTCCACCTGGTCAATTCCTAATCATACTCCCCAAGAGGCTTAAGTAAAGGTTTGGAAGAGTCTTTGACAATCAATTGCTTGATATCATCAATTAGAAAATCTACTAGTATAATATTTATTCAAATGGTATTTTCTATAAAGTTTCTTGGAAGAAATTATGAAGTTTTTACATCTTTTATTTTCCTGGCATAGTAAAATATCATTAATATAGAGAATAAGTGGCGTGACTGTAAGTGGCTTCTGTTCTCAATACATACACAAACACAAGTCTGTGTACTTATTGGTACAGTTATTGTTATTTTGTTCCCCTTTTTACCTCTACATCAGTGCAATCTGAGAAACAAAGAATTATACAAGAATCACAAGACTTAACAATACAAACTTATGCACATATAATTTATCCTTTTACCACCTGCTTCTTTAAAATATAGAACAAACTAATGTAATTATGGTACACGAACTTACTTTGAATATAATATGCATTTAAATGCATGTTTCACCTAAAAACATTGTAAGGATGTTTTCTCCAACATGTCTAATTAGCGATGTAATCTGTGAAAAAGGAAATATTGAATTCATTAAGTCTGAAGGACAACCTTGTTAGATCTTGGTAAGCAAAAGTTGAATTAGAGCGCAAAAATGTATGCCTTTAAATCTATTCTTTTCCATCATGTCAATCCAATATTCTCTTCATTTTATCCTGATTTTTCTTCATAAAATTTATCCCCATTTTACAAAGCTGCTTCTTGATTCATTTTTTTATATTTTCCTACTCCTACTAAATTGTAAACTTCATAAAACTAGAAACCATGTCACCCCAGATGCTAGAAGAGTGTCTTAGACAAAGTGGATCCTTAGTAAAAATATGTCATATAAATGTTTGAAAGAATGACAGTTTCCTCTTCACTATTAATTACTTGAGAATAAGTAAAGTATTTTAATTATGCTTTTTTTCTCCTTATAATAATTGTTCTTTCCATGTTGCAGACACTAAAATATTACATACCGTGTAACTCAATGGATAAATTTCACAAGAACTTTTTAAGATGAAAATAGGCAATTGGGTAGATGAATGTGAAGTTCAGAGAAACTGATATAGATGATAACAAATAGAACATCCACCTCAGGGGGGTAAATGTGCATAGAAAAAATATGATTAGGGCAAACATGGTAAGTTCTAGAAGCTAAGAACCCAGTTGTTTATTCCATCAATAATTTCTTCCTTCTCAAACAGAATTAGTTTCCAAGAACAAATTTCCTAATTGTTCCCTTCTCCCTTCTGGAGACAAAATATTTAATTAGGCAAGTTAAAAATTAAACAAGTAAACAAGAAACTAAATTAACAGACAAAATACCATATAATGCTGTTTTCCATGGATTGATATTTCCAGCAGGCGTCTGGAAGTAAACTTTGCAATTAGTGCGCTAACTTTCACCAGTGTTCCTTTTATGATCTGTCATTAAAATCATGTTTATTTTCTCCATCTGAACTAATGTACCAGAATATACTTTGATTCTGTTGATTTTTCTCCTGTTCCTTCTTTTTACACAAATACTTGATCTCTAGCATTCTAGCATATGTCCATCTTTAGATTTGTGGGTCTCTAATTTTGTGTATATCTTGAGTACTAACCACAACCAATTCTCCATTTATTTACTTCTTTCATTATGATGTACATGTGATTTACTCAAGTTGGGAGGGAAATACAAAAGAGAGATAGGTGGGATCAAGAATTCAGGAGAACTTTAGGAGGTCCAAGTATAGAAGATTAGTCACCCAACTGCACCGTCATGTAGAAGGTGGAAAACCATCATTTACCACTGGAGGGGCTGCAGAAAATTGCCCATTATGAAGATTACATTTAGCTTTTTCTCTTGGTTACTCTCAGTTGAGCATCATTTCTCCACCTTACCTGAGGCTTTGGCCTGTCATAAGTTTCCCTGAAGCCAAGAATGGGATCTTTGACACAAATCAGATCATCAAGGCACTGGGATGAAAGCATCAGCTTCTATCCCTGGTAAGGACTGGACAATGTTGAACTATAGCTTTAGTTTATACTATATTGCATATCATTTTCTAATAATGTAATTTCTTTTTATCATGTTAAAAATTTACCACATAAACTTTACTATTTTAATGACTTTGAAGTATAAAGTTCAGTAACATTAAATATATTCACATTATTCTATAAGCATACATTCTGTCCAATTCCAGAAATTTTTCATATTCCTAAACTGAAACAACTATGTGCCCATTAATCATTGACTCTCCATTCCTCACTTTCCCCAGTCTTTGGTAGTCATGATTCTAGTTTCTGTCTCAATAAATAGGTATTTTATTTAAGTGGAATTATATAATACTTGTCCTTATGTAATTGGCTTATTTCAATTAACACAATGTATTCAAGGTCATTATGTTGTACCAGGTGTCAGAAATAATTTCAGTGGCAATATACTTTAAAGTACTATAATATCAGCAGTGACAATCATGACTGTATAATATTTTACTCAATCATAGTGGTATTTGGATTGCACTTGGAACATCTAAAGCAGAAATCAACAATTTAAAAAAAAAGATGACCAAGCACTACAAATATCATTTTAGATAATGCCCATTAAATATTCTTTAAGGTAAAGTTAATGTTATTCAAGATATGTTATTTGCTACAACATGGGAACCAATACTTCAGCATGGTGGCGTCAAAGCCCTGGAGCAGTCCCCAGGTCTAGAGGTCCAGATGGCATTCTCTCTCTTCAATTCATGGAAGGTTCCTTTTCTTAATCTAAAATTCTATTCTTGAATCAATCTCAGAGTAAATCTTTTCTACAGAGGATTTGCAGTAAAACCTAAATAAATAATGAGTATTACCCCAGATTTATAAAAATAAGATACAGAAATATGCTGCTTTTTGTTTGTTTGTTTTGGTCTTTTTTTTTAATATTCTTTTTAGTTGTTGATGGACTTCATTTTATTCATTTATTTTTATTTATATGAGGTGCTGTGAAATGAATCCAGTTCTTCCTACATCCTAGGTAAGTGCTCCACCACTGAGCCACAACTCCAGCTATACTGCTTTTTTGATATAATTTTGTATAAAACTTTTTAAAACTATAATAAGCCAAACAGTAATGAGATTAAGGGGAAATCACCTAAATACTTCACCAATGTCTACTCCCAGATGCAGCCAAAAATTACTGCAATAATTTGACACTTACTGGTCAAATTAGTTTTAATACGTCCATAGCAATCACATACACATGCATATGTTGAATTCATACCATTGCCAATCTACTAAGCCTCCTTATGGAAGCATGCTGATGGACAACAGATGAAACTTAGAAGAGAAATGTAATAAAAGGAAGATATGTGTGCATTAGGTAAATTGGAAATTATTGTAGGAGAATAGACATCAGTCTATCAAAGAGGGAAAGACAGGCAAGATATCTTCTGATAATCTTTGCAGTGATCCTGGAACCACATTCATAAGACTGCACAGGGGAGAGAAAATGGCCTTTGGATTCAGAATAAAAAAGAATTATGCATGAGAAGAGAAAAGTTGTTATACTGTCTTAAATACTTGTATCTGTTATCATTAACTAGCACAGGTTGAATAAATTAATTGTTCTTGAAGGTAAATTTTTTAAGTATTTATGCTTAAGTATGGCTTTATGATTTGATGCAGGTTTTGCCACATACACATGTATAATTTTTCAGAAAATGAAAAGTGTCACTATGATAACAAATTTTACGGGTCAACTTGGCTAGGCTATTGTGCTCCATTGCTTAGTCAAAAACCAGTTCAGATGTTGCTGTTAATTAATTCTGTTTCTAAGGAAACCAGACTAACATAGTCTATGAATATCTTCTATTATATGTTTATTAAAAAATTTAATATTGAAGAGATGTTGAATTAAATCAAATGCTGTATATGAACCTAAGAATAATTATAAATGTTTCTTCATTCATTTATTCAGCTATATTCATAGATGTATTAATGATAACCTCAGATTTTCTTTTTAAAAATGACTGCCACCTTGTCTTTGGATGGTATGTGATCATTTAATTAGTGAATTGTTTTGAGTAGGTAGTTTTTTTTTTTTTTAATGTTAAGCTGGTTTTCTTTATCATTCTATATATATGCCAAATAAATGTGACATATTTTCTAATAGCCTGGTACACTGCCACTGTAGATACCACAGCAACTCCTCCTGGTAGAGTCATAAGCAGACTTTTTATTAACAGAAGAACTGGAGAGGAAACTTCCATGTTCTGTTGTTCAGAACACTGGCTCACATATGAAAATTCTCAATCTTCCCAAGTCACATGCATATCATATCTCTTTCCCATCAATCTCTTTGAATGACTAATACTTAATCTTTTCTCTTGTTTTTATTTCAGTTTTTTTTTTTTTTTTTTTTTTTTTTTGTGGTTACTGGTTTTTTGTATTTTATTTAGAGACAGGGTCTCACTGAGTTGCTAAGTGCCTCGCCATTGTATCAAAATATTTCATTTTCTGTTTTCCTTTCTTATTTGCCTAATGCAAAATGATACCCAGAGGAACGTTCTCTAAGCCTTCCAAAAGAAAGATATGAACTTTCACTTAAGTGTAATAGTATATATCTAAGGCTCATTTTTGAAAAATATTCCCATAGAAAAAAAAAAGTGAAAATCCCATTTATGATCTGGATAAATCAAAATGTGTACCTTCTTCTATATTCTTTTAATGTCTAAAGTTATATTGGTAATAGTTAAACTTGAAAGAGAAGGAGGAAGGAATTTTTCTTTATTACTAGGAACTATTTAAAACCTCATATGTGTTTTTCTCAAGAAAGCTAGACATTACGGAAGAATCACTTACATATTTTGAGTACATGAGTTCTTGATAGCTCTCATTTGGAACATTACCCTACTGAGCACTCTTACATACTCTGAAATAAATTCTGGTCTCCACAACAAAGTTAAAAATTGGGGGTGGGCTTCTAAACAAAAAGTTCTAAACAAAAATTCTCTACTCTTATTTAATCATGAGTATATGATTAAGTATTCTCTACTCTTATTTAATCATGAGTATATATATGCCTTTAATGAGGAAGTAGCTAAGATGGTGGCTGGCTGAGAGCCATAAGGAGGCGTGTACTTGTTTACACCTGACCTTAATGAATTTGACTAAGAATCTTTCTGTGTTGCACCTGTACACATGTATGCTTAATGGGTGAAGAGTATTTAACCAGGCCGGGGGGCGTCAGAGAGAGAGAGAGAGAGAAAGAGAGAGAGAGAAGAGAAGAGAAGAGAAGAGAAGAGAAGAGAAGAGAAGAGAAGAAGAAGCAAGAATAAAGGAACCATTCATTCCCAGTCTGCCTCCGATTTCTTTCCCGTGGTATCCTTGCTGTAGGCGGCAACAAGTGGTGGCCCATATGGGGAATCGGCAGGGCAGGTAAACTAAGGAACCTCGCAGGAAGGGCGAGGGAAATTGGGTTCAGAAAAGAACCACTCATTCCCAGTCTGCCTCCGATTTCTTTTGTACAGGGAATCGGCACGGCAGGTAAACTGAGGAACCTCGCAGGAGTCTCTAGCCAGAGTCGTTAAGGGCGAGGCAAAATGGGTTCGGAAATTTCAAGGATTAGAGATTTGTTAAAGATAGTTAGAGAAGACAGAAGAAAGAGAGAGAAAGCAGAGAAGAAGAAGCAAGAATAAAGGAACCATTCATTCCCAGTCTGCCTCCGATTTCTTTCCCGCGGTATTGTTGCCTTAGGCGGCAACATGTGTGTGTGTCTTTGACCCAATATTTATAACTAAATAAGAAAAACATTCTACATTGGATTCACTTTAAGAAACTATTGGGGAATTGCAAATTTTCCTCCAGAGCATCGTCTGAACTAAAATTTTAAGCTAGAAGAGTGAGAAAGATTTGATGTATTCTGTCACAACTTTCCCCATTGGGAAACTGACTTATTTCTTCTTATCATTTTGATAGCACGATGACCTTTCCCAGGAAATCTTGCATGACCTCTTGCCCTTATTGTTGTTCAAGTACTAAAGATAAATAAAGTGAAATAATTTGTCTTCATGTCACCCATTACCCTAGGAAGCCATTACTCTGGAGGGAGAGATCACATCATTATATCACCATTGCTTGGCACGATGCCTAACAGAGAGTAAATGTTCAAGGTTTGTTGAATAAGTGAAATATCTGACATTAAAAATCCTTCTTAGATTAGCATGAATATTATTATAATACTTATGTGAGTTGACCCAATGATATCTGAACTTCAGTTTGATGTGTTGATGTGAGAAAGGACAAGAATGATAAAATATGCCCAAATGTATTTTTAAGAACTAGTGTAGGAAAATAATTGGTGTACTTAAACTTTCTCTAGAGAATGCTCATAGAACTATCCCTTCAACAAACACTCAAATAAGTACAATAGAAAATAGATAGATAATAGATAATGAAATATTTCTACTAAGTGTGATGAAGAATTAAATATGAATGTTCTACTCATTTTGACTTAAGTGATCAGGTAGGGTATTAGCAGACCAAATTTAAATAGTACCAATAGTTGTTGTTGTTTTTTTTAATTTAATGTAACTTCTTATTTATTCTTACCTACGAGAAAGTTAATTCTTGAATCCTTTACCATCTAATTATAGCAAGATGTTCTCTCAAAACAAAAGAATTGTCATAGCCAATAACTTAACTCTTTTTTGATGAATGACCCTCCCAAATGATCATGAATATTATAAACTATGTTAACAGAATACGTTTGAAATAAGTAAATCAAAGATGCATGCAAAATTGGAAAATATTACTTTATGTATTGATAAAAAATAGGCTCTAAATGCTTAACTGGCAATTAAAATATAATTTCAATTGGAGATTTTTTTTTCTGTTATTGGAATTGTCACACACAAATATGACATCTCTCTCAGTGAAGGTTTCTAGTAAAAACAATTATTTTTGTTTACAGAACTCCGTTTGACTGCATTATATGCCAAAGTAATATATTCAAGCAGTAGTATTTTATAAGTAATAGTTTGTAAGTTTCTCTATAACTCTGTACCTATTCAGTAGACAAAGACAGAGTTTTATCCTGTAGCTGTGCAAATACAATAGATAGCTTCTATGCCTTCAATAACAATAGACTTTGAATGTATTTGTTAAATGTATTTGCAATGTATTTGTTAAAGGTGCAAGTTTTTATTTCTACCTACGTTTTAATTTCTGCCAATGCACTTACTAGTTTTGTGACTTTGGAAAATAGTAGAAAAGTACAGACCCTTAATTGCCTCAACTATAACACATATATAATAAATGTAAATTCTTCCTAGGGTCATTGTGAAATTAAATATGATGATATTGATAAAGCTTTTTTTTTTTTTTCCTATTATTATCATGATGTAGTATACTTACAAGAAACTCATGAAAGTCTTGGAATATGATTTCTTTTGTTTTCTATGCTAAGCAAATCTTAATTCTTTTGAAATTTCAAAGAGAACAACTTCTTCCAACAAATTGGCTTGAATTCATTATTTTAGAAGTGAATATTTTATGTTACCAATAGTTTAGTCTTCAAATTATCATTTTTTGAGAAATGCCATTTTCATGTTTTATTTTTGTTTATATTTTTACATGGAATTTTTAACATTATACAGATAAATAAATACATATGATTTTATGGTTTCTTTCTGTATTTTAATATGAAAAGAAGCACTTTTCCCAAAAAGGGATAAAAAAGGGACAAAGATTCACCTCTATTTTCTTCGTAACATTTGATATATCTAAATTTTTCTTGTAAACTCTTAGATACAGTTCAACATTCTCTTTTCAAATAGCTAATCAATAATTCCACCATCAGTGTTTCAATACAAATTTTATTGCTTCTTTTTAGTTATACATACATTAGGATTGATTTTGACATAATTATAAAAGCATGGAATATAATTTGCTCTACATCAGTCCCTAGTACTTCCCCTTTCCTTCTAGGTCCCTCCTCCTTCATCCCTGTTCCTTTCCCTCTACTCTACTGATCTGCCTGTTATTTACATATAGATTTTTTTTAAATTAGTGTATTGTGGATACAGATGATGGTAAGATTCACTGTGGTATATTCTTATACAAATCATCATTTTGTTTAGCACCTAATGACCTTCCCCAAGAAGTCTTGTGTGACCTCTTATCCTTATTGTTGTTCAAGTACTAAAGAGAGAGCAAGTAAAATAATTTGTCTTCATGTCCACTACCAGGGGAAGCCATTACCCTGGAGGCAGAGATCAAATTCTATCTATCACTGTATCATCATTGCATGGCAAGAGGCCTAGCATCTTATCACCTTTGCCAAGAAAAGAGTGTTCAAAGTTCACTGAATAAATGAAAATACCTGATAACATTCTATAAGCCTTCTTTCTCAGTGTCTGGAATAAAAGTGCTCAGGTTAAGAGAAAAGACCTTAGCAAGCTGGCTGAATAGGGAATTCTCAGCTCTCCTAACCCCCTGGAAACATCAATTCAACTACCATCCATGAACGACAGTACCTCTAAACGTCTGTGAGATCCAAATGACAAGTCACAGAAACAAAGGAGATGCATTTAAAGGGGGAAAAGCAGTTTCATTTTACCCACATCACCCTCCCACAAGCTAGACTAGCCCAACACCAGTCTACAAGTTCTTCCATGGGGGAAAGAAAGTGAGGCAAGTATCTAACTTCACCAGTTCTTCAAAGTGCTACCCTAGAAGGCTTAGTTCTATTGTGCCTCACCCAGAACATTGAAGGAATTGATATGGTTAGATTGCTTAGGGTAGTTAGGAACAGACAAAAGGACAAGGGGGTTTAAAAAAAAAAACAGCAGACAAGCCGGGCGTGGTGGCGCACGCCTGTAATCCCAGCACTTTGGGAGGCTGAGGCAGGAGGATCGCGAGTTCAAAGCCAGCCTCAGCCATGGTGAGGCACTTAGCAACTCAGTGAGACCCTGTCTCTAATAAAAACCAAAAAAAAAGGGCTGGGGATGTGGCCCAGTGGTTGAGTGCCTCTGAGTTCAATCCCTGGTACCAAAAAAAAAAAAAAAAAAAAAAAAAGCAGCAGACAGATTTCAACATCAGCCCACAGCCTATTATAACAGGCTTTCCCATGACCACGAGTGGCAGACTTGTCCATACAAAGGCCTCAGCAGCAGGCTGTCTACCTGTGAATCCCAACGGAAAGCCCACCCAGGGATCTCTCTGGCTGGTTCACTTGCAGACTTTGCTAGGTAGCATGCCCACAGACCCACCAACCAGTCTGCTTGGAATCTCCATTAAAAAAAAAAAAAAAAAAAAAAAAAAAAAGCTCTCAAAAAACTGAAATTTACTGGATGTCTGACAATTATTTTTTAAATGTAGAAAAGAAGCTATGTGAGCTACAAGAGAATATAGCAAACAAAACAAAGTCTGGAAGAGATGCATGACTAAAACTGGAAATGCAACAAAAAGATAGAATCCATAACCAAAGAATAAAAGTAAAATTCTGAAGCTGAAGAATACTATGACTGAACTGAAAATTTCAATAACAGAGCTTCCACAGCAAACTCGTGGAGCACATAAAAAAGACAGAAAAAGCACAAACATAGGTTATTCAAAATTATCTAGTCAAAAGAGCAAAAGAAAAAATAGATTGAGAAAGTGTAAGGAGAGCCTATGGGATTTATGGGACACCACTAAGTGAACCAGTGTACAAATAATGGAAGACCCAAAAAAAGAAAAGAAAGAGAAAGAGTAATAAAGGATTTAAAAAGAAATGGGCTGGAGACTCCACAAATTTAGAGAAGGAAAAGGACTTCCAGCTTCATGTAGTTCAAATACTTCAAATAGGTTGATTCTAATGAGGTCTCCACTGAGATACCATAAAGTCAAGTCAAAGACAAAGAAAATTTTGAAAGAAACAAAAAAGGTAATTCATCCCATGCTAGTAAACCCATTTATTTTACTGATTGATCACTAATTACCAATTGAAGTAGGAATAAAAAGTTACAAATAAGAGAAAAGCCCAAGACCACATGAAATTATAAGTGAATCCTACCAAACATTTATAGAAGGCTTAATACCATTCCTTAAACTCTTGAAAAAAAAAAATAGAAGAGGAAACAGCCCAAGTCATTTTGTTACAGCAACACTGCTCTGAGATCAAAACCAAAGACACCACAAGGAAAAAAATATAGACCAATATCTTTGACTTCTTAGATGAAACGATCATCAATAAATCATTAACAGACTGAATGTAACAGCATGTTGAAGAATCAAAATATATTTTTGCATGACCAAGTGGGATTTATCCCTGGTATGCAATAAATGTTAAACAAATCCAAATATAATGCAATATATAAACAGAATGAAGACTAAAATTGTGATCATTTTAATGGATGCAGAAAAAAATACTTTCATGATAATGATTCATCAAATCAGGTATAAAAGAAACTGAAGTCAATACAATAAAAGTCATGCATAAAAAGTCCACAGTTAACATACACAATAATAAAAATGGAAAGCTTTTCCTTTAAGACATGAAGCAAGGCAAGAATGTCCACACTTGCAACTTCTGTTTAATATGGTACTGGAAGTCCCAACTGAAGTGAGAAGGCAAGAAAAATAAATAAAAGAAGCAGTAAATACTACAGAGAAAATCTAGATTACTTTGGGCTTGGCACTGACTTTTTATATATGACAACAAAAGTATGTTCTGTGAATGGAATAATTGATAAGCTGGGCTTCATTAAATTTCTGCTCTGCAAAGACACTGTCAAGAGAATGAGAAGATAAGTCACACATTGAGAGAAAATATTTGTGAGACATACTCATGATAAAGACTGCTATCCATAACTATTAAAATTTAAATAAATTTGACAATAATGAAACAGACTCTATTTAAAATGTGCCAAAGAATGTGAGATATCACCAGAGATATATACAGATGGCAAATAGGCATTTGGAAATAAGCTCCACATCCTATGTCACCAGAGACATGCAAATTAAAATAATGAAATACTATTGCACATCTTGTATCATGGCCAAAATCCAGAACACCGACAACACAAATGCTGCAGAGGATATAGAACAATAGAAACAGTCACTTATTGCTGGTAGAAATGCAGAATGGTAGTAGCTTTGGAAGAAAGTTTAATGGTTTCTTTCAAGGTTAAACCTGCTTATACCATATGATCAGAAATACTACCCCACGGCAATTACCCAAAGGATTGGAAAACTCAGGTCTACACAAAAACTTACACACAGATGTCTATGGCAGTTTTATTCATAGTTCCTAAAACTTGGAAGCAACCAAGATGTCCCTCAATAGGTGATGGACAAATAAACTGTGGTACAACCAGACAATGGAATATTATGCAATGCTTTAAAAAATGAGCTATCAAGTCATAAAAGGACATGGGATAGGGGACAGGGCTGTGGCTCAGCAGTACAGCACTCATCTTGCATGTGTCAGGCCCTGGGTTTGATCCTGAACAGCACATAAATAAAATAAAAAGGTATTGTGTCCACCTACAACATGTGTGTGTGTGTGTGTGTGTGTGTGTGTGTGTATATATATATATATTTTTTTTAAAAGGACATGGAACATAAGGAAATCACTTAGTTATTACTATGTAAAAGAAGCTGATCTGAAGCTGATCTGAAAAGGCTATATACTATATGATTCCACAGATGTGAAGTCCTAGAAAGGGCAAAGTTACAAAGACAATTAAAAGATCATTGGTTGTCGCCGCCTAAAGCGATTGCCGCTTGGAGCAACAAAGCCGCGGAAATAAGTTCAGAGGCGGACTGGAAACAAACAGGCTCTTTATTCTGTTAGTTTCTCTCTCCGGCTCCAACAACAACTCCAACACCATCTACACTCCTACAATCACCCCAAAATGGCACTGACCCCGATCCACAATGTCCAGGGCCAAGTCTCACGAGACCATGGAAGGTGGTAATGTTTATGGCTCATGGCTAACCGCAATCTTAGCTATCTCCTTAATTAGGGCTCCTACAATTGGTGGCCAGGAGTTACATTTGAAGGGAAGGCCAAATAGGTGAAGTACAGAGGGGTTTTGGGACAGTGAAACTATTCTGATTTTATAACAGTAGATTCATGTCATTATAAATTTGTCCATACTCAGATGTGTAGCAATGAGTGAATCGTAACTTGTAAACTATGGACTTTGAGTGATGATGTGTCCATGTAGGTTGATTAATTGTAACGAAAACAACCTCCACTCTGGGGGAGGTTGTCAATAAATACACATACATATACTTATATGTGTATAATGTTCATATACAGACACACACTTAGATACAAATATATAATATCTCATTTTAAAAAAGAATCCTGTCATTTGTGTTAGCATGGACAAACCTTGAGGACATTATGCTAAGCAAAATAAACCAGACAGAAGGCAAAGACTATATGAATCCACTTAGCTAAGGAATCTGAAAGTCAAACTCTAAGGAACCAGTAGTAGAATGATGTTTACTATAGGTTAGAGAATGGAGAAATGGGAAGATATTAGTCAACAGGTATAAAGTTGTACAAAATGACAAAGAGAACTACCCTACAGCATAATGCCTTCAGCAAACAATACTTAAAATTTTGCTAAGAGGGTAGATCTTATGTAAGTGTTGACTTTTTATTATCACTTGTTTTAAACTGAGAAAATTATATTTACTGTGAATAATATGATGTTTTGAAGTTATATACATTGTGGGATGACTAGATATAACTAATTAGCATATGAATTGCCTCATATAGTTATAAATTTTGGTGAGAATACTTTATATTCACTCTCACACAATTTTTCAAGAAGACAATATATTAACTATTTCTACAACATTATACAATAGATCTCTTAATTTTTTTTACTCTATAATCCAGCAATTTCCTTATTGAGTATATATACAAAGAGAATAAAATCATTATGTCAAGGAAAAAATCTACACTTTCATCTTTGTTACAGTAAAATTCATCATAGCTAAGATATGGAATAAATCTAAATGTCTGCCAGTGAATGATGAATAAAGAAAGCATGGTATATGTACACAATGGAGTACCATATAGCTATAAAAAGAAGGAAATCCTGTCATTTATGGCCATATGGATGAACCTGGAAGACATTATGTTAAGTGAAATAAAAGAGGCACAGAAAGATAGATACTTGATCTCATTCACATTCAGAATGTTAAAAAAAAAATATTTAATAGGAGTGTAGAATGTTAGTTACCAGGGCTGAGGTACCAAGGTGAGAGGTAGATGCTGGTCTAAAACACAAAATTCTGTTAATTGTTCTTATCACAACAAGCAGTATTTAAAAATAAAGAGGACAGGAGAAAGTGTTTGAGGTAATGGATATATTGATGATATATATATATACTGTGGTGATGGTTTAATACACTTATTTCTAAACTCCTTAAGTTATAGATATTAAATATGTACAGCTTTTGTTTTTCAATCACATCTCCATATAGTGGTTTAAAAAATTACCCAAATCAAATCCCTGACTCTTCCATTTGTTCTATGTATGAATTGAGTCAAACTATCTAAATTCTACTTTCCATAGTTTCTTTGATTATGATATGAAATATTTTATAGGGTGCTTATAAAGTGACATGATCCATGTAAAGGATGCAATAACAGTGCTTGTCTTACAGGAAGCATACCAACCTAGCATTTAGAGGGGTAATAATTATTCAATGAATCCCCAACATCCACCTCCTCTATTTTATTAGGATTTATGGATAACATTCCTGCAGATGATTATTTATAATTATTAATAAGTATTGAATACTAAGAATGATATTGATGCCTAGAAAGTTAATATTTCTATCCATTGACTATTTTAAATTAGGTGAACTGGTATTTGCTGAATATGCCATGGGGAACTCATCAGATTTTCAACATTTAAGAATATGAAATATATGTCTAAGATAATGTGAGCATTAAAATATTTATTTAGAATATACTAAGATTAATTTTTAAAAGTGTGCTTTAGAAATAAGATCCTGTCTTGTAAAACAGCAAAACAGTGAAATACAATATCTGTCAGGAAAATAAAGAAATGGATAAATCAGCAACACTGACTTATCCAGTAACCGAGAATTGAGTTTGTTACCAGTAAAATGTTTTTCCTAAAGATGAATTGCTCCTGGCAGTTGCTCCACTTGGGACTGCCAGGCCCTGACTTGTGGTTTTTAGGAGGTTTGCAGCCTTGCAGCAGGCTGCAGCTAGCTATTCAGTCATTGGATAGGATCCATATCTACTCTTCTATCATCATAATTTTCTTCTCATGGGACCATATCAGAATCATTAAAAAGAGCTATTATTGTTTTCTGGTACTGTTCGAAGATCAGAAAATAGAAACTATGTATGTGTGTCTGCAAGTATCTGTGCGTCTATGTGTGTATGCCGGCACATACATGCACATCCTACCACACACCTGTATGAGTGTCTGGTTTAGGAAGGAAAGGGAAGATCAACTAGACTTAGAATGACTAGAAGGAATGGTAGAAAATCTGCATACAGTTCTCAGGGACAATATATCTCCAGAAAAATTATCAGAGCTACTGTATAATTGAAATGTCTGTGAAACAGAAGGTAGTCCCTAGAGATGTTAGATTGCAGCAAAGATCTGGATTGGCTGAAAGTAGGCGGGAAACAAGGGCAATTTGAATAACTACTGTGTTATTGCTAGACACAAAATAATTGTCAGGAAAAAACTGATTCTGATAGATGCTTGTATTCCTCCTCCTTAGAATAATTTTTTTTGTGTTGTTTACCATATATGCGGATAATTTATGCTCATTTTATGAGATTATGTATGCATTTTAATGCATGATTTTTTCTTAACAATTCAACTACCTAGAGATAATCACTGTTATATCTTGTTACTCATCATCTAATTTCATGCATATTTCCAAGTATAATTTAAAAATTAAGACTCATATCTCTTTTGCAAATGGAAAACCCAAATATATAAAGTGTCATATTATTACACTTGTACATTCTCATCTCCATAGCAAACATTGTTTCTGAATGTAAATAAAATATTTTAGAATGATTTTTAAGGTGCTCAATGAGGAACAGTTTAAGACTTACACAAAAATTGGAAATAAAGTATAAAATTCCCATTAATTTGGTTGTCAATTTCCACTATTACTAACATAATATGATACATTTGTTAAAATTGATGGACCAATATTTTAAAATTATTATTAACATCTGTAGTAAAATCATTTTAATTTCTTGGATCTTACCCAGATACATTATATTTAGTTACAATGTCTTCCTAGGTTATCTTGCATGGGGATAGGGTCTCAGATTTTTTTTATCTTTGTGACCTTGAAAGTCTTCAAGACTATTGGGTATTTTAGAAAATGATCTTACACTGGAATGTGTCTGATATTTCTCTCATGATTAAACTGAGGTTATGGGTTTGGAAAATTACAACAGTAACTTATATTTCATCACAAGAAATCAAATACATGCAACATCAACATGACTCGGCAATGTTGATGTAGATCTTGATCACCCAAGTCAACTTTTTGTCACTATCACCAAAACACCTGATAAAAACAACTTAAAGGACAAACCGTTTATTTTGGGCTCGTGGTCCGTGGTCTGCCAACTGCATTGCTCTGGGCCTAAAGTGAGGCAGAACATCACAGCAGAAGAGCATGGCAGAGGAAAGCTGCTTAGCTCATGGTAGACTGGAAGCTGGGGGGAAGGGGAGAGAGAGATAGAGAGAGAGAAAGAGAAAGAGAGAGAACACACAGGGAGATGTCCCACACTGACCTACTTCCTCTAGCCACACCCCCCATTTGCCTATAGCTATAACCCAGTAGTCTATTCAAATTATTAATCCATCAAGTTAGTTAATCCACTGATGAAATTATGACTTAAATGATTTAATCATTTCACCTCTGAACATTCCTGCCTTGCCTAAGACGTGAGCTTTTGGGGGACATCTCATATAAAAACTATAATACTCTCCATACCTTCACCTCCTCACATGGAGAAAAGTTACTACTCAAAATGCATACTTAAGGAGTGGGAACATCTGTTCCGCCTCCCTCAGAAAAAGTATTTACCTGACCTACTTGGAATTCTTCTGCTAAGGAGATTTGCATCTTCTTCCTAATTTGTTTACTTGTTGAAATATTTATTTATACTAATATTGATTGGGTTATAATCCAATACTACTTTATATTGTTGTCTCCATGACATACCCCATCATTGTTTTTTTGTTTTCTTTTTAGCATCTTAAATCATGGCAGTAGAAGATGCTCCAAACTTACTTTTGTATTTTTTACTTTATAATTTAATGATTTCTTCTTAGAGAACTGGGTTTGAATCCAAGATCTAGGCATTAGGTGTGCTCAGAAACAAGTATTATCATCTACTGTTTATGTCCTTCATAGTTTAATTTATACTATATTAATATATACTAATTTATACACACAAACACACACCTGCCAAAGTTAATACCTAGAAATTTGGTTTCTGGTTCATACAGTAGGACTATGTTTATATTTATAGAAACTGCAAAATGTTTTCCAACATATCAATATAATTTTGCATTAATAACAGCAATGAATGACAATATCTATTGTTTTGTATCTTCATGAGCAACTTTTATTGCCATTTAAAAAGTTTTAACCTTTCTTATGGGTATGTAATGGTATTTCATTTCTCTGTTAATTAGCAATTTCCTAAAGAGAAATGATATTAAGTATCTTTTGATATATTTATTTTCTACCTGTAGCACTTCCTTGGTGATACATCTGTTCAGATCTTTTACACATTTTCAAGTAGGATATTTTTCTTTTGATGAATTCTAAGATTTCTTTGAATATTTTAAATATAAGTCCTTTATCAGCTGTCTTTGGCTTGTCTTTTTAAGAACAGGTGTTTTCAACTTTAGTAAAGTTCAAATTATCACGATATTTTTTCCTTTCAGAAATAATGTCTTTGGAATTTCATTTTGAAATTTACTGCTAAACCATGGCTATCTAGATTTTCTCCTATATCTTCTATTTAGAAGTTTTGTATTTTATATCCATTATTAGTCAATTTTGGTAAAATGTACAAGGTCTGAATCCAGGTCATTTCTTTATTTTTGCAGATGGACATTGAATTGTTCCAGCACCAGTTGGCAAAAAGTCTCTTTTGTCTTCAATTAATTGTCTTTGCTCCTTTTTTGCCAACACATACCAGTTGACAATATTTGCCTGTGTCTATTTCTGAGATCCCTATTCTGTTCCACTGCTCTATGTTTCTATTCTCAAGATAATAATATACTCTCTTGATGACTGCAGCCTTATAGCAAGTCCTATGTAACACAAGCAACACAATAAAAGTTGCTGCCTAGGCATCAGAAGTAGAAGCAGTAGATCACAAAGTGGCTGGAGCAGGTGGCCAGAGATAGAAATTCGGTGACATTTTTCCCCTCCTTAGACTGGACTCTCCACTTACCTCAGCATCCTTTAAAGGAGCCATTCAGCCATTCGGACATTTGTCCTAAAATTTCAAGTGACCCGCTCCCTGTTCTGTGTATATATATATATATATATATATAAATTATATATATATATATATTTTTTTTTTTCTGGTTTGCTGGTTCTGGTTGCTATACTGTATATAACTCTTTATTCCTGCCTTATGTGACCCAGGAAGGAGATCTACTCTCCTGATTGATTGTGCCCTCTCTGCACAGGAAATCTAAGGACCTATAAATAAAAATCCTTGAATTTGTTCCCTACTGTGGTAGTATGTTGGATTCGAACCTTACATATGAATAATCAGGGGCTACCCCTGGCCAAGATTTTCTTGCAATGACAGAGAAAGCCAAGGTTGGGCTCCCAGTGCAAGAGCAATGGTGAGTCAGGCGTGAACTGACACATGTCAGATAGGAGCCACCAGGGTGTCCCCCAGTATGAACATTTTCCCTTGTGAGAGACACCCTAGTCACAGGTTGCTTGGACAGTAAAAGAAGCATCCCATGAAAAGCACCCCATAAACATAACTCATATCCAGCAACATTTAACTTTTGGTAAGGCAAGGTTGTTAACTGCTGTAGGACTGGAACCCCACGTTAGCTGGAGGCACTCAAAACATCCTGGAAGTAGGTAACATGAATCATCCAAATTTCTTAGACTTGTTCAATACATTACTGGCCATTCTGAGTCTTTTTCCCTCTCCATATAAGTTTAAAAATCAGTTTGTCAGTAACTATACAATAACTTGAATATTTCCCTGGCATAAGAAATGGAAATAAATAAAGAATGGACTAACTGTTCTGGCCTAGTCAGATACATTAGAGAATTGACAGTCGATTATGAGGAATAAGACTAGATTTAGTTCCAGCACCATAATATGAAATGAATCGTTTGTTAGGTACTTGGTATGTCCATGAAATAATCCTTCTGTCATCACATAAAATTCCCTCTATGTGTCAGAATACAGGCAGTAAAACATGACATAGTCTAGCAGATAATTTGAGAAAACATTTAATAAAGGGATAAATTAAAGAAGTAAACAGGGTTGAGGAAAATGACAAGAGGTAATATTGTACCATGAGACTAGTGACAGTAGGAAGTGGTTATCACTTTTAGGTCTGATGTTCAAGAAGATTAGTTATTAAAACTCAAAAACACAGTTGTAAGAAGAGGGAAAGCTGAAAAGAGTCATGCACCGGCATAAAGAGGTGCTGCCAACCTACAAACTGCTGATAATGAGGGATACAGCAGAGTAAACACTTCACAGTGTCTTGTCTGCATCTAACCCAAATCACGAAGGGAAAAGAGATGAATAAACCAATGCAAGCATATTAGCTTTTCTAGGCTCAGAGCAGGGTGAGAAAAAGTAGTGAGGGCAAAATAGTGACATATTCCACTTCAGAAGAGAAGACTGAGTCCCAGCTGCCGACCCAGCCTGAAAGTCCATATGATAATTATAGGAAACAATTGGGATATTTTCACCAAGTAACACAAGGAATAAAGAATTATCCATGAACACACAGTGAGCAAGGTCCAAAACACTAACCCAGACAGGCAGTACAGTAAATGTAATCAGAAAAGTGTTGACAGAGAGGCAGACCCTAACAAACACTGAGACCCTACAGGAGATGAGTCATCCCACAGGAGTAAGAAGGAGATCTGATGTTGGGCAGCCTTTTGTGGTCTCTTCTTAGCTGGCTCAGCACACATCACTGTTATTGAATCAGGAGGAAACACAGTTGGCATAAAGAAATGTTTAAAAATTAATTTACATCGCCTGTCTGGGTGCAGTAAAATGAATTCACTTGTAACTACTGGAAGCAGTGAACATTGTTAGTACCCTCTGGGAAACAATATGTAGCAAGAGCTTTAAAATGTTCATTCTCTCTGACTGAAAATAACAAGTTTTATTGGATGTTTCATCATATTTATTTTTAATAAAATCTATTTAGTAAATGACATTGCTGAAAACATTTAAGTGTCAGCTTTGGGAAAGAGATATTTAATATCCTCTTCCTGCAGCCTGGTTATATTAGGATTATACTGGCTGTGCTGGTATAGGTGGACTGAGGGAGAAAACCTTAACCTTGGGCACGTCTACCACATTGTGTCCATAAAAGAGAATTCTAGGAGTGAAAGGTTAACAATAACATACAAAAACCTTTATCAAACACAGGAGTCTTAAGAGATGTATGGGGAATTAAGATCCTTAGCCAAGAAGATGGAATAGTCAGGAAAGACATAAATAAAGAGCAGCACAGCAAATGGACTAAGGGGAAGCATTTTGAAAAATAAGCAAAATAAGAGTTGCTCTTGATAGCTGACATATGGTATGATAGTGGGGGTTAGAAGTGAAGATGTGTGAAAGACCAGTTCCTTAAATTGGCAAGAGCCAGAGACTGAGAAGAATTACTGCTGAGTTTGTCAACAGGGACAGGCAGATTTGTAACACTGCATCAATTGCACAAGGGGTCTGAACAGTTAATGTGGGTCAGCATAGGGTTTGGGACTTCAGAGAAAAACTCTTACAAAAGTGTCATGGTGAGATCTAAGAATTGAAGCTGAAATTCATCAGTGGAATCTGAAATTCATAGATAGAAGGGTCTGAGGAATAAAATCTGCTTTAAGCTGCTGAATTTTGTACAAACCAACTTTACAGAAAATATATGACTCTTCCTGAAAGGCAAAGCACCTAAACTCTGGCACACTGAGTAGAACCCAGCTAGCAGAAACACTGTAAAACTGAAGTGGCTATTTGCATTTCCAAAAGAGAGTGAGATATCATCCAGGCAATATGTGTTCTCTTAACAGGCAATAGTATAGTGGAAAGTCCAAGGACTTAGGAAATACAAAAGATATGCAGTCAAATCACCACTGTTTTATCTTACACAAGTTACTTGATTTATCTGAACTGTCTTCAATAACAGCAATAATAATAAAACTGTGAGTGCTACCATGAAAAGCTAAAAATGTTATGTGTATGAAAGAACTTTATGGGCTTCAATAGGTGTACCAACTAGATAACTTAAACATCCATAGCTCTGAATGAAATCACTGCTACGAGTTAGTCATTTTCTGAGGCATTTACCTTTATTTACAACATTCTCCTTTCACGAGAAATTTTGTTTACTGACTCAGAGTCAGAAAATACAAATTTTGTGTCTATTTACATTTGTCTAAGAATAAGAACCCTGACAAATTTTATTAATCTCTTAGTAGCTACCAAACTCTAAGATGGAGTCTGATGGACCTGATGACATCTCTCTATCAGTTCTTAAGTGAATTAAGAGAGAAGAATATATGCTTAAAACTTTTGCTCAAAATTGTGTTATGAAGAAGTCTAGGATTCTGAGTAAAAGTTCAGGAATAAAGCATTCAAAACATTTAAATTTAATTCATAGAAGACCAGGTAATAGATTTAACAGATAATGCTTTCCATCTTTAAAGGTAATGGTTAAAAGAAAAAAAATATGTTTTTTCTTTACATTAGTGGTAAAGTTTGTGAAATCTGAATAAAGTCTATAGTTTAGTGAGTAAAAATGTATAAGTGCTGGTTTCTTAGCAGTGACACATCATGGTTATGAAATATATTAAAATTAGGGGAAACTAGGTAAAGGCTATACAGTAATTCTACACTACCTTTATACTTTCTCTGTGCATGTAAAATTATTCTAACCCAAGAAGTTTATTTTTAAAATGACAGCTTTAATCCTTAGCGAGAAGAGTGAAGCAAGAGGCATCACAATACCAGACCTTAAACTATACAACAGAGCTATAGTAACAAAAGTGGCATGCTATTGGCACCAAAATAGACATGTAGACCAATGGTACAGAATCGAAGACACAGAGACAAACCCACATACATACAGTTATCTTATACTAGACAAAGGCGCTGAAAGCATCCATTGGCAAAGAGATAGTCTCTTCAACAAACAGTGCTTGGAAAACTGGAAATCCATATGTAGCAAAATGAAATTAAAGCCCCATCACTCACCATGCACAAAACTCAACTCAAAGTGGGTCAAGGACCTAATAATTAGACCAGAGACCCTGCACCTACTAGAGTAAAACGTAGGCCCAAATGTTCATCATGTCGGATTAGATCCTGACTTCCTGAACCAGACTCCTAAAGCACAAGAAATAAAATCAAGAATTAACAAATGGGATGGATTCAAACTAAAAAGCTTCTTCTCACCCAAGGAAACAATCAATAACATGAAGAGTGCTCAAAGAATAGAACAACTTTACTGTACACACATTAGATAGAGCACTAATCTCCAGGATATATAAAAAAATCAAAAAACTTAACACCAAAAAAACAGATACCCCAATCAATAAATGGGGTAAGGAACTGAACAGGCACTTCTCACAAGAAGAAATACAATTGATCAACAAATATATGAAAAAATATTCAACATCTCTAGTAATTAGAGAAATGAAAGTCAAAACTACTCTAAGATTTCATCTGACCCCAGTCAGAATGGCAATTATCAAGAATAAAAGCAATAATAACTGTTGGTGAGGATGTGGAGAAAAAGGTACACTCATACATTGCTGGTGGCACTGAAAATTGGTGTAACCACTGTGAAAAGCAGTATGGAGAGTCCTTAGAAAACTGGGAATGGAGCCACTGTAGGGATTCTGATTGTGGAAATAAAGAGGGAAGTGTTCTCTGAGCAAACTCAGAGGGTTTGTAACAGACACCCTGTTGGGTAACAGACACCTTGTTTCCCATGGTTAAGATGCTCTGCAGTTTCTCCTAGGAACTAGTAAGATAACTAATATATGTGCAATGTCTAGCTGCTGTGGCAATGCCCTGCATGAGGAGTCTGTGCTAGAATCTTAATAGCCTGGACCTTAATCTTAGGCACACAGCTCCTGGGAATAAAGGAACTTGCTTGCCAGAAAACTACAATATTTCACCAACACCCCCTCCCCACTCCCCCATCCTGTGATCCTGGACCTGCCCAGCCAATGGACTTTCTCTTGAGAGTTACACAAAGCTTCTAACATTGCACATTGCAACTATAGTATGTAGCTGAGGAATAGCAGAGTTGCTAACTCTGTAACCTGCCTAATGACGCAATGAACAATAATGTACTACTGATGCCAATGACCTAATGTAACCTATTGATATAAGTAAAGCTGGCAGCTTGGCCATTCTGCCATTCTGCTATCTTTCCTGCCTCTGCATCTCATTTTATTTTCCTTACAAACCACCATTTGACCCAGCTATCCCACTCCTCAATCTATACCCAAAGGACTTAAAATCAGCATACTATAGTGTGATACAGCCACATCAATGTTCATAGCAGCTCAATTCACAAGGGCTAAACTGTCTACATGCCCTTCAACAGATAAATGGGTAAAGAAACTGTGGCACATATACACAATGAAATATTACTCAGCATTAAAAGAGAATAAAATTATGGCATTTGCAGGTAAATAGATGGAGTTCGAGAATATTGTGCTAAGCAAAATAAGCCAATCCCCAAAATCCAAAGGCAAAATGCTGTCTCTGATAAGTGAATACTTATCCATAATGAGGGAGGGATCATGGGTAGAATGGAGTAACTTTGGACAATGGGGAGGGTATGGGAGGGGGAATGGGGGCAGGAAAGATGGTGCAATGAGATGAACATCATTACCCTAGGTACATGTATGACTGCTCATATGGTGCAACTCTACATTGTATACAACCAGAGAAATGAAAAGTTGTGCTTCATTTATGTACAATGAATCAAAATGCATTCAACTGTCATGTATAACTAATTAGAACAAATTTAAAAGAAATAAAATGACTGTTTTAACATCCTACTAAGCATTTCTGTGAATCCAGAATCCAAATTTTGTCACACTTCAGTCACCCTTCCATATATGTGGATTTCACATCTATATATTTCAACCAACCTCTGATCAAAAATATTCAAAAATTAAAAATTGTATCTGTACTGAAAATGGACATATTTTTCTTCTTGTCATTATTTCCTATGTGATTTATATAGGATTTGAATTGTATTAGATATTATAAGTAATTTGAGATTATTTAAAGCATATTAGAGAATATAAATAAGTTATATACAAATAATGCACTATTTTACATAAGAGACTTGAGTATCCATTTATTTTTTGAGTATCCATTAATTTTTTTTAAGTCAGGATATTTTAGGAATCAAAGTAACAGGATTTTGTCGTAGGATAAAGAACTGAACAACGTTTATAAACAAACTAGAAAGCTGAGTGGTCACTTGTCAAACTTTCAGAAAACTTACGATGTGAAGAAAGGTTGATTCATAGGTTTTTCCACCACCAGTATCTCTCCTTCCATACTCATTGTGGTTCCATAATTCCATAATGCAACAGAATTAAATTTAAAATCTGAATTAAGAAAATCAAACAAAAAATGCAATCAAGTAAAATATTAATATTATTATGAGAGAATATTATACTCAATTCTCTTTGGGTTAATATAAGAGAAAATAGAAAAATTGTATTACGAATTGTAAAGCATGCTACTGTTATATATACAACAACATTGAATAAAAAAATAAAATAAAATAAAAATTATGAATTAAAAAAAAAAGAAAATTAAAGGAAAGCACAATCTGGCAAAATCATGTACCATACGAAACAGGAAAATAAAAATCACTGAAGAAACTAACTTAAAGATACCAGGCTTGAACATTTGAGAAATAAGAAAAAATTTCTAGGAAAATTCACTATATTGTTTAGTTTTATAGTTCTAAAGAGATGCTTTCCAATATTTTATCCAAGTATACACAATGTTTTCTAAATTCAATCTGTTGAGGAGAAAAATTAGGGTACCCTGCAACACAATTCCCCACAACCGATGGGTTTTATTTAATAAAAAAAAAAATAATTCTTAATCTCTCATGGTTTTCTCTTTTCACAGAATTTTCAAAGGTGAATATTTTAGCTAAACCAATAATATGCTATTTTGCTCAATGTGACTTTTTAAAATCTGTAGGAGAAGCGTTATGAGTCTTCTCCTTTTTCTAATAATACTCAGTATTGTTAAATGAATGGAGCAGCAGCTCTCCTATATTAATAATAAACATGTTCCAGGAAGGAAAAAAAAAAAAAAAAGAAAAGGGTTGACAATTATAAAGTACATACTGTATGTCATTTGCTATATGACACTTCTCATTTATTTATTTATTTTTAGTGAAGAACAAAATTGTTGGTAAGACAGGGTGTCTGAGGAGCTAAGTAGGACACAAACATTAATAAGGGCTTGTTAGGAAATTCTAACAAGTTTGTCTAATCCTAAAGACATTCAGTCCTCATGAGCATCATAATTGCCACTGTTGCAGGTATTTGTAGTTGAATACATTCAGTTAAGCAGCATTTTCTATTCTCCTTTGTGGAAACTTTTAAGGGAAATGCATAAACAGAGGAGAAAGAATTCCAGGACAAGCAATATAAATGTTCAAAGGGCAGACAGCACTTACAATGGCCTGACTTAAAAGGGAGGAACTGGAAAACTATGAATAAGACTTTTCAATGACAAGTAACATGATAAATGAATTACTTTGCAGACTATATTAACATTATAGATGGGAAAAGTTTTATAACTAACTTTCAAAGAAACAAATGTCACATGCCCTTTGAAATTGCACATTTTGAAATTATATTTCTGTTGTTTCTGGATTATCAGAATAGTAAATCTACCTATAAAGCAATGTTTGGAAAACAGAAAATCATCATTATATAAAATTTATCATATTTATATTTTAACTTTCAATCCCCCAGCAATAGCTATTGCTGTTGTTGTGATAGGTGTCTTCCAATATATATGCACACACATAGACATATGAGTATCTCCATGTTTGCTTCTAGGATATATAGTGCTTTGAAAACGACAATCTTCCATGTCATAGTATTTTACTTTAAAATATTTAATGACTACAGTATTTCAAGATTTTAAGTTTATCTTTGTAACTTTAATAAAGAATCAAATTTGTTCTAATATTTGAGAATAGAGGAATTCTCCCCCAAAGTTGAATTTAAGAATTTCAAATCTATAGAAAAATTCAGAGACTACCACAAGAAGCACCAATATATATACAGATGTGTCAATAATTATTTTGCTACATGTGCTTTTGTTTTCTGCATGCTACAGATCAAACTTAGGATCTTGCATATGCTATACAAGTGCTCTACCACTGAGCTAAACCCTGAGTTCCTGTCACATCTACTTAAAAACCTCTTCTCTTCCTTACCCTCTTTCCCAAGCACACATCTATCATCTATAGTTGTACGTACATATGTACATTTATGTGTATGTGCCTGAGTCTGTGTATATAAAATATAGCTGGCAAACAATGTGGCACTTTACCTCTACATACTTAAGACATACTTCAGTATTGTACTTGTTAGAAAACTGCTGAAACATAGTTAACTTAGCTGGGAACACCGTGTTAGTGAAATAAAAGGGTTTATTGGGGTGCCACATGGGCAAGGATAGGGAAAGGAAGGGAAGGGAAGGGGAGGTAGGGATGGAGGGGAATAGGGACAGGCAGGAACGGAGAGCAGGAACAAAAGGCGGCAGGAACAGGGCAGAGTTCAGTCTGGGGCTGGCTTAAATAGAGTAGGGGCCATAAAACCCCCTTGGAGTGAGTCCTTGTCCTATAGGCCAGCAGAGGTCATGGGGGGGAGGTAGTGGTAGTGGACAAGGGACTTGCTGGTCAGGTTTTTGGTCACGCTGAGGATCCTGGGAGCTGTAGTTTTTCACAAGGCACCTGGGGAGGTGTGGCCTTCTGCCTGGGAAGTGCAGCCTCTGCCTAGAATCCAACAGTACTGATAGTTAAATTACAGCCCATACTGAAACTCTTATTATTCCAGTAGTTTCCCTTATTACTTTAGGTTTATTTGTTTTGATCCAGCAGGATCTAATTAAGGACTATGCATTGCATTCATTTATCAAGGCTCTTGAGTCATCTTTAATAAAACAAAGAAAAAGTAATAAGAAAAAACAAAACATTAAACCCCACAGTTCTCCAGTTCTCTTTGTCTTTTGTGCCACTGAAAATATTTCAATATTTTATATATATAGGCCAGGCCAGTTGTCTTAGAGAATTTTTGTCAATTTGGGTTTGTTTCATTGTCTCCTGATGATTAAAATGATCCAATTTTTCTTTCCAGATAACTACATAGTGATGTCTCTCCTTCTGTATGTAAGATACTAAGGAATATAGAAAATCAAACCACAGGTCAAACTAATTTGTTGTAAGTTGAATTACTGTGCTATGGTGGTGTACTCTAAATTTCTCTGAGGTAGAGAAATCTTGTTCTCCTGTGGTTTAACAACCATTTATGGAGACAGATCTAGGAGACTATGTGAATATCCTATTCAAAACTGTCCTTTTCCTCATGATTGCAGCATTTTTTTATGACTCTTGCCTGAGTCAATTATTATTTGGTTCACTTTAAAAGATTAATTTTAAAATTTATCATATATCCTTATCACATTTCCTCTGAGACATTAACTTTCTTTATATGCAGTTATTGATTTTTTTTTATGTTCTTCAAAACATCCTTAACAAACATTTCTTAAAAATTGTTCAAACAATGAGTTACTTCTGGAAACTAACTTTGAGTAACCACACCCTACCAAATTGAAAGAAATTAGCATATTTTACTTCCTTCTGTAAACACTGTCATTTCCAACTTTGTTAATTTAATGGCTGATTTAACAATTGAAAGGCTATAGTTAAATGTAATTGGGACACACATATTGGACACATATTTTCATTTTGTGTTTATTTAAGTATATTTTATATCCATTTCTATTTTCATAAGAATGTCTGAAGTAAAAATTTAAATATATATTTGTTTTCTTTGCTTATTTCCATATATTTATCACCATGATTCTCTATTCTTGTGATGTTCATTTTTCTCATATTAGGTTAACATATATATTTAAATTTAAAAAAAATTGTAGTTGTAGATAGACAGCATGCCTTTATTTTATTTGTTTATTTCTATGTGGTGCTGAGAATCAAACTCAGTGCCTCACACATGCAAGACAAGTACTCTGCCACTGAGCTACAGCCCCCCAGCCCTTAAATATTTTTTAATTTGTACTGGCACATGAATTTTCAGAACCCTTGCAAGTAGGAAAATGCAAAAAAAATGTTCACTATCACACCTGATAGACATTTATATTAGGGGTAAAATGTGTAACATTTATGGTTTTTCTTCAAAATGCTGACAACAGCATTTCCTGGATTTCCTCTGTTATTTCAGAGAAGAATCTGAAACTAATGCAAGTTTTTTCATTGTCTAGAAGACCATAGTTTCTTAATTTTATTTGTTTTTCTTATTGAAGCAGGAAAAAAAAAAACATAAACATCTTTTTTACTGTTTTTTAAAAAGGAAAAAAAAAAACAAGGATATTCTAGTTGTCTTTCTATTTTAATTTATACTTTTATTTCATTATACATTTTTTCTGATCATGTCAATAAGGCCATATATTAAATTTTTGTTCTCTATTATTTCATTATTTACACTAATGATTTTATGACTTTATCATTAAAAAAATAAATTATTAAAAAGAATTTATTACTGTCTTTTGCATTTTAAAGTTTTTTTTCTATTATTTATTTCTAATTAGTTTTAATGTTTAACCAATGCATTAACCTATAATATGGATTTGATTGTGCCATTTTACTCTTTTTTTTTAACTTATAATGTCCTCAACTCACTAATTTCTCTTTTACCTCAAAATTCTATTGTATTTTAAGTTCCTGTGCCTTGCTTATGTATTATGATCCTTCTTTCTGAAAATAATGTGTTTTTGCATGGGAGTTAAAATTCCAAACTATTTAGTCTTCTTGTAGTAGTATCCCATCCATGAGTATGAAATTCCTTTCATATTTTTCCAACTGTTCTTTTCTGTTCTTTTTTCTGCTAGTTCTTCCTGAAGGAAAATGCTGAACAAAGTTAACTTAGCCGGAACACCGTGTTAGTGAAATAAAAGGGTTTATTGGGGTGCCACGTGGGCAAGGTAGGGAAAGGAAGGGAAGGGACAAACGGGAACAGGGACAGGCAGGAACAGAGAGAGGTTTCAGTCCAGGGCTGGCTTAAATAGCAGAGTGCTGGTCAGGCAGACCCCTGGGGGCGAGTGTCTCCATAGGCTGCCGGAGGTCAGGGGGCAGTGGCGAGGGCACCTGGGAAAGGTAGTCTTTTTACAAAGTACCTGGGGAGGTGTGGCCTTCTGCCTGGGAGGCGCAGCCTCCTGCCAGGAATCCAACACTTCCTACCTCACAAATACCCCATATGCTGTGTTGTTTTACATAACCATAAATGAGGTAATGTTTTTCTATAATTGTTCTCTCTATAAAATGTCTATTCTCTGGGTGCCTATTCTTTTTATGCCTGAACAAAAATACAGTACTTAGAAGAAATATTATTGTTAAAATGTCTCTACTATGCAAAGAAACCTACAGATTATAATGGTATTCTTTATAGAAAGAAGAACCACGAAATTCCTACAGATCCACAATAGACCCCAAGTAATCAAAACAATCTTGAGCAAAAAGTACAAGTTTGGTGCATCATCTTTTCTGACTTCAAAACACAATGCAAAGATACAGTAAGCAAAACAATATGGTATCAGAATCAAAACAGACATATAAAGCAATAGAACAAACAAAAGAGCTCATGAATTAACTAATATGTCTGTGGTCAACTGACCTTCAGCAAAGGTTTTAAGAACATATAATGGGGACAGCTCTTTAATAAATTGCAATGGGAAAACTGAACATTCACATGCCAAAGAATGAAACTGGACCTTTTCTCACACTATATATAATAACAACACAAAATGGATTAAAGATTTAAACTTAAGAACAGAAACCATAAAACTAATAGAAGAAAACATAGGAGAGAGGCATTTTGACATTGGTCTGATTAATAATTTTGTTAGATGACACCATAACCACAGATCACAAAAGAAAAACAAAACAGAGAAACAGTATAGAATGAAGATTTCAAAACTTTTATACAGCAAAGGAAACAATCAACTGAGTGGGGAAAAATATTTATAAATTGGGAGAAAATATTTATAAACTATATACCTGAAAGGAAGCTAAAATCTTGAACATATAAGAACCTCATATAACCCAATTGCAAAATAAAATGAATAAATAAATACTCAAAAACTGGCAAAGGACATCAATAAACATTTCTCCAAATAAGACATGGAAATGGCCAACAATTGATGAAAAGGTGCTCCACACCACTAATCATCATGGAAATGCAAATCAAAACCAAAATGAGATATAACTTCAGACATGCTGAGATGACTTTGATAAAGAAGACAGAAAATAACAAGTGTTAGTGAAGACATGAAGCAAAAGGAATCATTATGCCCTCTTGCTGAAAATGTAAACTGACAGAAACATTATGGAATACAATATGGAATTTCTTCAAAAATTAAAATACAAATACTACCAAAAATGCAGCAATCTCACTTTTTTTTTTTTTTTTTTTTTTTTTTTTTTTTTTGGTACCAGGGATTGAACTCAGGGGCACTTGACCACTGGGCCACATCCCCAGCCCTTTTTTGTATTTTATTAGAGACAGGGTCTCACTGAGTTGCTTAGTGCCTCGCCATTGCTGAGGCTGGCTTTGAACTTGCGATCCTCCTGCCTCAGCCTCCCAAGTGCTGGGATTACAGGCGTGCGCCACAGCACCCGGCTGCAATCTCACTCTTGATGTATGCTCAAATGAAATGAAATCATGCATGTTGAAGAGATTCAAAAACCCCCATGTTCACTGCAGCATTAGTCAATAAACCCAAGATATGAAAACAACCTCAATTTCTATTGACAGATGAATAGATAAATAAAGTGGTATGTTATTCTTTCTGTAAAAAAAAGGAAATCTTGGCATTTGTAACAACTTGAATGAACCTGGAGGATGTTATGCTAAATAAAATAAGCCAGAATCACAAATACTGCATAAATTCAATATATGTGGAATTTAAAATAACCAAACTCATAGAAATATAGAAAGGTACAGGTCAGGGGCTGGATGGGAGAATTCTCAGTAATACTAGAGGAACACTATAATGGTCAAAGGGAAGAGAGGGGAAGGGAGGGTGCAAGGGGGGAAGGGGGAAAAGTGGTTGAATAAGATGGATATCATTATTCTAAATGCACAATTGAAGACTTGAATGCTGTGAATATACTTTGAATACAAACTGTTTTATGTAAAAAGATGCTCTATATGTATAGCATGAACTGTAATACATACTACTATAAATAAAAATTTAAAAAAAATTAAGTTCTGGAGACCTATTGTACAGCAATGTGAATATATTCACCAATCCTGTATTATACACTTGCAATCTGCCAAAACTGTAGATCATAAGTATTATCATCATGAGAGATAAGAAGGAAAGGGAGGGAAAGAGGAAAGGAAGGAGAAAGAGTGCGCAAAGGAATGAAAGAAAGAAAGAAAGATTGATGAAAAGAGAAAAGTAAGAAAAATGTAACTTTGTGAAGGGTGGATATTGTGGCAATTATTTCATTATACACACACACATTAAGGCATTGTTATTTTGCCTACTAAATATATAATATTTGTTTTTCAATTATATTTCACTAAAGAAGGAAAAAATCTTACCTAAAATACATAGTACACCTATTGTTCTAAACCTAAATCAACCTATTCCAGATTGAGTTTTCTCACTGGTTAAAAAATTAAAAGTTATTGTCCCAGATGTATCTTAAAGAACCTTACATCTCTGCCAAGTTATGAAGTAATAATTATTCTATTTCTTTTTCACAAAAAAAACCACATAATCCTCTTATCAGATATATAGATATAGGGTAGTTTGAGGAAGGTTGTACAAGCAGTCTAACAGACAATTCTAAATTGTGATTGCTCATTCTCCTCCCCCACATCATTTGTATATTTTTGAATACAATAAGAAAATATCATTCCTATATGAATTCTCAGTCGATTTTCTTGGCTGATCTTTATCTCTGTATGCAGTAAATTATCATTCAGATTATACTTCTCAAAATGCAAGAAAGTGCGGACAATCCATGCCCTTTGGTTTCCAGAGTTATTATCAGACACTGGCATTAAACTGATTGTAAGACATTAGAGTTTGATCCTTTGGTGATTTGCAAGACAATGGTAGAGGTTTATCTCTTTCATGTTTATTTTTCCTATTGTCTTAAACAATTTAGTTATTAATAGGAAGGGAATTATTTAGAATCTGCTGTTCAGCTTCAATTTCCATTCAGAAATATTTGATCCATTTTAAATTTGTGTTTGAAATATGACACTAAGTGCTGCTGTTACCAAGTCATGAGGCTAAGGTCTTCACAGAGAGGTCAACTAAGTCATCTCTCAGCCTGAGCTATTCAAAGTACCATTAATATTGACTCTTCTCCTCCAGAAGTTGATTCTACCTTTACTCTTAAAATAATTCTTTTCAGAATCTTATAACTGCTCTAGGATAGACTGTCTCTCTGATTTATAATCTAATTAGAGCCCTTTTACTCTTGTGTCTAGAAAAAGATTCCTGCTTCTCATCTATTGTGTGGGACCATTTCATACACTCTAGTCTCCTAGTAACTCCCAAATCATTCTTTCTATGTTTAGGTCAAAGGAGCATAGTTTCATTTGCTTTATCTCATAGGGGCTGTTGCCCAAACTTTTCATCAAATATGATTGCTTTCATCCAAAATAACTCTATTTCATACTTCATTGTGATGACCCAAACTGTTCCAAATTTTTTTTCTAATAAGATTACAGAGACACATGTATCTCCTGAGAGAAGTTTTTCTCAGTCTCTTCTTATCACTGTTATATATTGCACAAAGAAAGAATGAAATAACAAGGATGACGGTAATTTCTCAAAACCATATAGTACATATATTGCTTTTGATTGAATTGTGTTTAAATTTCTTTAACATCAATTTTGAAGCAATTTTTCTTAACAACTCTCTGATTCAAATTAGTAGTGAAATGCCATTTGTATCTTTCAGTTGGCATTAGTCACACCAGTTAAAGCATATTGAACATTGTATTTGGGAATTTGCATGGTATATATTAACCTGGAGATAAGTAATAGTTTTGCAAAAACAAAATAATGTTTCATATTTTTATATGTGCTAGGGAGAATAATGTGCTTTGCACAAGAAAATGGAGAAGTAATGGTTTGCGCCAGTTCAAAGACCTCAAGAACTATTTCACCCTTCTGCTGACTCTCTTGGAACCTTGCAACCATTCTGTGAATATGCCCAAGCTAACCTATTAGAGGAGGAGAGACCTCATAAACCAGAGCCACATCAGCCTAGTTGCCCTAGCTGATACCTCAAGCAGCAAAGCCAAGCATTACCACTTACGGAAATCCATAGGGGACCCAGAAGAAATCAAAAGAAGATGCTCCCAGTGAAGCTCAACCTCAGTGGTATGCCATAGAACAAAATACTAAATAGCTCATATTCTAATCCACTCAGTTTGGGATAGCTTTTTATTCAAGCACTCTGATTCTGGGTACAAGATGACAGGGTGACTGTTTAAGGAACAATTGTGCTAAGCTTAATCAGTCATTAGATTTTCAAAGGTCATACAACCTCATGAACTAGATTGGGGAAGGCAATGTTAGTTGGCTTGCTCAACTCAGCACAAGTTATTAACTCTTCTGTAAACTCTAAGGAATACACATATATTAAAAATACAACATCATAAGTGAGCATAAAGAATATATACTTTCAGAGACTATGAAGCCTAGATTTAAAGCTGTATAAATTCAGTCAAGTCATAAAACTTTTGTTCGTTTGTTTGTGGTACTGGGGATTGAACCCAGGACCTTGCACATGCTAGGCAAGCACCCCAACTATACTGAGCAAAAACCCCAACTCTGAAAGTATCTTAAATTTAAATTAATTATTCATATTTAACTAAGTCATGAATAACATATTTTTAAAATTCCACATAAGCTACTAACAAATATTATTTCTCTTCCCTCTATAATAGACATGAGATTTCATGTTTTAATTTTTTTCATTCCAATGGAATCTGAAAATTTGGCAATGAATGACTAAAAATATAAGGAAGCAATTAAAAATAAAAACAGTTTTGTTTATATCATGTTTGTAGATACTATTATGTTCAATTTATCTATTGGTTCTTCTTCATAAGAACAACTTATTATCATGCAATGACAGTGTGGAGGTACTCCATATTTCTTGAAGACCAAAATGATACATACCTTTCTGGAACATCCTAAAACAAGGTTGGTCTTTTGTACTTGATTTTGTGAAACATATCTCTTTATAAGTATTTAAGTAAGAAAAAAACAGAATATAAAAATATCTGTTTAATAATTAACATTTAACATGATACGTTTTCAAAAATCAAGTCAATTATTAACCCAGAGATGTGTGATATGAAATAAACAAATAATATGAAATTGCCTCGTGAAGTAGTAACAGCAAGTGAAGTCTCAGAGAAACCATCAACCAAAGTGCTCTTTGGTTGTACATTTATCCTTATAAGATTATAAAATAAATTGAATTGAGTGAATTTGATTTCCATGTCTATGTTCACAAAGAACAACACTTGAAACTGTTTCCTTGACTTTATTTTAAAATATCCTTCTGGTATTTTGGGTTTTAAACCAGTTGTGATAAGAAAACCTCAATGCAACCTCTCTCAATTTTTATATTAGCATGTTCATTATGCCCATATAAAAATTTGTAAACTTACAAACAATAAAAGTTAGAAAAAAGGACAATCTAATGTTAAAGATCTACCTGGAGTAGGATTGCAAGAAAGATAAACAGACTTTGACTTAGAGTAAGTATATCCTGGCTTTATTTAATAAATAAGAGTGGCCAAAAATTGTTTCCTGATGTTCAAACCACAATCCATTTCATAATTGGGAGACATGGGACCTTTACCAATCAAGCAGCCATCTCTACCTTAAGATTGATGGTTGATATATGAAGAGTAAATTACAATTCCCTCTAACAATATTATTAATTCCAAATATTTATTCATATAGGCATCACAAAATATAATATAGTAATAACTAGATAGCTAGTATAAATTGAATATTTTGTGCCAAATGAAATGCTAAATATTTAAATACATTATTCAATTTAGTTATAAGAAATCTCTCAGTATTAATCAGCTCTTCATCATTATAAAAAAATAACTGATATAATCAACTTTTAAATAGAAAAGACATATATTGGTGTAAGATTTTAGAAGTTACAGTCCATGATCTGCCTGCCTCATTGCTTTCAAGCCTAAGGCAAGTTAGCACATCATTAAGAAAGCACACAGTGTAGAAAAGCATTTACATCACATCCAGGAAGCAAAAGAGAAAGAAGGAGTCAGGGTTCCACAATCCCCTCCAAGAGTACCAGCCTAGTGACCTAAAATACCTCCCACTCTTAAAAGTTCTACTACTTTTCAATAGTATTACCCTGAGAACCAAACCTTTAACACGTGGGCCTCACAGAACATTCCAGATCCAAATTATAGAACTCTCATTTACAATGGAGGAAAGAGAGGGCTAGCATACTTTTCTATTTATGTTGAACCGTATGAAATTAACAACTGCCACCACTTTTAACTAAGGAAAAACATCAATTTCATATGATTCAACCTAACACTAAGTGAATTATCCAGATCTGATATGTAAGTTTACGTAAACTCCCATAAGTCTCTGAAAGGAACAAAGAAGGAGATAGAGAGGGGTTAAAATTCTTGCTGTACAGTGCATTTTCAGAGGAGTCTGACCTGCTATAAAGCATTTTGCAGAGCATGGAAACAAAATAATTGCAGAACTGATAACTGAAAATAGTGGGTTTGTTTCTGTCAAGAATAGGAGGGAATCAGATAAGATTACATGAAGTAGCTCTCAAGACTACCCCCTAGTATGCTCTGCAACTCTGCTATAAAATCCCCTTGAAAAAGGAAGCCCATGGTATGGATATCTAAATGAAGTAAAGAGAAAGAGAAATAAAATAAATGCACATTAACACTCAGTAATTTATTTGTTGCTTCAGTGTTAAAATTATTTAGTATAATTAATAATATATTTTCCATAACAGGATAGGAGGCATGAAGTCTTCAAAAACCAATCGGGGAAAGTGCTTAGGTGGAGGAGTTTAAGAGGGGTTTGAAAGAGGACAAAGAATATAATTCAAGATGATATTTCAGTAGTAAATAAAGCATTGCATTAAATCTGATATTTTCTTGAAATTTTCTAGAAAGTCTACAGACTTTGTTATTTACAGATGTTTTTTATAAAAATGCTACTACATATGGAAGAAGCCCCATACCAGGGAAGGCATGAATAATGTGATAGTAGCTCTTATAATAGTTAACTCTACCTGGTCAAGTTTCAGCCTTTGTAATTTTGTTATCTCAAAATTATAGGATATTTTAAGCATCTTCTCATTATATTGCATGTACCTCTAGACCTCTGACTATGTTTTTAAACTCAATCATTTAATACATTCTATTTCACTGGCATATATGTAAAATGTGCCCAAACACACAGAAGTACAATATTACCCCCTTACAAAACGTAAAACTATTTTTAAATTTACTTATATTAACACAATTCTCTCTTGTATTTGGGTCACATTGAACACAGATTCATCATTTTCGAGGTGCATTCTACCAAATGTCTTGTATAATTTAATAGACTTGAATATTTCCATTTTGTAGATGATATTTGTGAGGGTGTTCAAAGATGAAATGGTATATGTAAGGTCAAAGAGATTAAAAATCAGACAATAGTTAAACTAACGCAGTTTGATCCCAGGAGACCTACTTTTAACAATCATCTTATGACAAAATTTTATTCAGATAGTAATTGTGTCACTTGATATTGTGAGCATTAAACTTTGAGTTAATGTAAATCTTTTCCAGTATGAGAAACATGCTTAAAAGTTCCTCTCCCTTCACATAGCACTTTTCTAACAAGATGGGATTTCAAAATTTTTATTTTAGTAACATTCTCAGTGTTTCTTATTAAACTAATATTATAAAATCATGGAATTAGACTAATTAATACTGACCAGTATTAGACTAATTAATGAGTACTGACCAGATGATAAGGATATTTTCAATACTGCTGATAATTACTATTAAATTATCATGTTTATCAGGATATAAGAATCAATCACTGAAAATGTGGATGGAAATCAGGGAGATTTGTTACACAAATATTGTAACTGAAATTGCAAAGGTTAAAAAAGAGGAACTAAAGATAAAAGAACTTTATTGATGCTAAATTGACTTCTAGATGATGAAGATGCTCTGAGGGTAAGACTTTTTTAATAGCAGATAATTTAACTTAAATTAAAGCAAGTATAAGGCAATAAAACATATTGAATTAATCAAGTCAAGGTCATGAATCTTTTACATAAATCCACTTTTTATCCAAAGTTAAGGCTTTCAAGTAATCTTTCTTTGTAATTCTTAATACCAATACATTCTCTATTTCTCATAAATGCAGTGAAGTCATTTCTTCACACTCTGATTTTATTACTTCTTTATTGCAGAACTCTGAAAAACGGTGGTAAAATTTTTCATTGATTCTGTGTGATTTTCAGATTTGCATATCTTATAAGCTTCATGGGCAGTAAGTACATTTAAATGCAATCCAGTATAAGTATAACCACTTATTTCCTATCTGTATATATTTCAGCTTAGTTAACTTAATTTTGTTAATCTGATTGCTTAAAAAGATAGTTACAAAATCTTTATTTAGAAATCAGCTTTTTTTCCCTTAAGAAATACTGCTCTGAAGATGAAATTATATTTTCCTAGGAATGAGAAGATTGTTTTCTTTTGTCTCAAGGTGACCTAGAGGCTAAAATACACATAATATTTTTAATATTGGACCTCAGAGCAATTTTACAGGTGTCACTGTTAAGATTCACTGTGTAAAATTACTCCTTACCTTGCCCCCAAAGCAAATTTGTGTGTGTTTAATCTAACAAAACAGATGACTCTTAAAACAGGAAGAAATAAAGAAAAAGGGGGAGAGAGAGAAAGAGAGAAAGAAAGGCAGTTTCCTCTTTTAGTCTATTTAATAATCTATAAATTAAAGTGCTGGGCTAAGTGAAATCCTAAAAACTTTACAATCTTTTATATTATATAAAAAGATGATAGCTCTAAAGCTTCTGTTGAGATTGCCCTAAAGTTAGTGGATTGTAGAGAGTACATAGAAGAACTCAAAGTCAATTACCAGGAGTAGATTTATTCAGAAACAATTCACTCACAATACTGATTTCTGGCATTTAACCTTCAACATGATAACCTGACCCACTGTTGTTACTCTCCAACAAGACTGCCCAACATCCTTCCATCCACAACTCACCTTCTCCCCATATACACACAGAACTGCCTTCTTTCATCAAATTGTAGGTTACACTTCCTTATGAGATTCCCTTGAACTTCTATAAAGAGGAACGTAATTCAATGAGGGCAAAGTCCTGCAGGAAGTTTCCGAGTAAGGGTAAATGCTTTAGATTATGGATCATCATGCTATATACTAATGTAATTCCTATCTAGCTGTCATTAATGATCTCTATTTTTGAACCCTTTGATTCATTTACACATCACTTGTTTATTTCCTACAGCAAAGTGTTTTACCCTTTTACTATAATATAAAGTATCATTTTCACAGATACTAGCTAAATAACAAACAAGCCAATAAATTTCTTCTCATGCTTAAGTAATTCAAAATCTGCTTTCTGCCATGACAACAGGGGAAAAAAGGCCCCGGAAAATATGGAAATTAGTCCATACATTGAACAGATCCTAAATTGTTAGAATAAAAGAGTGCCAAACAGTGAGAATTTCTCCATATTCAAGTTTGAGAATTCTACCCTATGAAAAGCAAAGATCCTGGGCAAAGTGTTTCCTGCTATATCTTCTGCCACCGCCTGTTTATCTACTAAGATGAGGACTTTAGAGAAATAAATAGAAAAAAGTTATGCATATTAGTAAAATTTGCTGCTTATGCTTTCTTCAGTAAGATCCTACTAGGAAATGCCAAGTTTGTGCTCAAGCTGGTCCTGCAAAAGATCAGAAGAAAGACAACATAGCTTTATTTGAAAAGCGCTGACTGCTTAGAGTCAGCAGTCCAAATGGTCAAGAGTCAAATCATTGTGTTCTTTGTGCGGTTGGAAAAGACTACTCTCTGTCCCCAAATTGCCATTAGTATTATATGAAAGAATAGGCAATTAAAGACAGCACTGGGCTCCTGCTTTGCTCTTCCTTCACCACTTGGGACTGAAGGAACTACCCCTACCCTTCCCTGCTGGAGGAGCCAGCCCTCACTCAGCGGGAGTCCTAGTGACTCACCCACCTTCCCTCAGAAACCCTCCATAGGACCACACAGGAGGTGCAGAGTCTTTAAGGGGAGCAGCAACCCTGCCCACTCAAGTATCTTTCCCTGACATCAAGGGCTTCTTCCATGGGACAATATGTTGGAAGAGAATAGCCGAATTTGGGCCTGACTGGGGTGGGAGAGTGAACAGGGTTACTGTAGTTAAAGCATTAGTTTATGAAAATGTTACTCGAAATTTGGAAAGATAAGAGAAGATGGGCACACCCATTAATGGGTGAAATGATACTAAAACCAGACAGAAATGAGGATATCTCAGCACATGTGAAGAAATTCCAGTTTAAATTACACAAGAGCTATGGTAATTCTTTAAGTGCTGTGACTGAAACAGGATGGGGTGAATTTGAAATAATTATCAAAATATTTTTTATTGAGCCTAATGAAAGACCTGTAACCCTATATCATTTATTAAAGCTGTTCCAATTAGACACCAATGCAATGCTGAGGGGAAAGACAGTGATTTCAGAGTTATGTGATGAAATGATATTTCAAGACCTAACAGCAATTATGCAACAATTATTAACAGTTTCTCCTCAGCTAACATTAGGAACCTATAAATATGAAACAGAATTTGCAGAACTTGAAGTGAAAACCATAGAAAAATTACAAGATTCCAAGAGAAAAAAAACAAGCTTTGAAACTGCAGAGCTTAAGGAGAGATTAAAAGGAAGTCGTGAAACTATAAATTGTTTAAAAAATTGAAAACAGGAAACTTGAAGATGATCAGATAAAAGACATGCGAACATGAAGTTCTGAGGAGAACTTGGTAGTAAGCTAAATTGAAATTAAGGTGGACTTTAATGGAGAAATGAGCTTACTGCAAATGCTATGATGTTTCTTAGAGGGATTGTAAATCAATACATTTGATTTGTCAGGGGCTTTACGTAAGAAAGCTAGGCTACTTTGTTGGGGGCATTACATAAGAAAGTTAGGTTAAAGATGGGAAAATTCTGACCATCAGACTGAAATGATATCCTCCTGAGATTATAAGTATTCTTTTAGTGAGAAGATGGGTCAAGTCATGGGTCTATTCTTTGTCAAGTCATGGATAATCAAACATATATCCCAGAAAGTTTACCTAGTAGTCAGAAAAATATTAGGTCAGATACAAAAGTCAGAAGTAATGGTTTGTTTCTTAAAGCCATAAATAGCCCTTAGATCATCCAGAGCTTATCTGTTATGTATTTTCTTTTGAGAAGGAATTGTCTATCTGGTGCTTGTTTAAAGAGTTCTATTACAATGGTTCTTCAGAAATGCTTAAATTCAACACAAGATGTCTAGACTAGAGAATCCAGCCTTAGTCTCTAAGGGAGAAACTGAAATGAGTCCACAGAAAAATAATATTAATAATATTTACTAAATCTAATAAAATATATATTTAAAAGGTCTATGTGATTCCTTAGTAATTTACCATCTGTTAGAGTAGGGTCAACACTATTCACAGAAATACAATGGAATTCACATGACTAGTATTCAATAAGAAACTATTAGACATTTAAAGAAGAAAACTTGATCCTTGATCAAGGGAAAAAGTCCAAAGACAGTCACACAGATGACCTAAACTTTGGATTTAGCAAACAGAATTGTAAAATAACTATCATAATTATGCAAAAGAATGTAAAGGAGAATATGAACAACTACTGAATAAATGTTTTCACTTTCTGTTACCAAAACAAAATTCCTGAGATAATTAACTTACAAAGAGAAAAAAGATTTATTTTTAGCTCACAGTTTTGGAAGTGATAGTCCATAATCAATTGGTAACACTGTTTTGGATCTGTGGTGAGGCAGAGAATCTTGGGGAAGCAGGTGGTGAACCAAAATTGCTTACATCACATCCAGGAAGCAAAGTGACAAAAGGAAGAAGCCAAGGTCCCACGATCACCTTCAAAGGCATAATCACCCCAATATTGTAAAGGACTTCCACCAGGACCCATATCTTGAAACTTACTCCACCTTTTAATAGAGCCACCTTAGGCGTGGAGTGTTCAACACATGAGCCTTTAGGAGACCTTTAAGATCCAAACTATAGCAGTTATAACTAAAAATAAAAATAGAAAAAAATAAATCATAATGGTAATTAATATTTAGTTTGACTGAAAAAAGACAGGAAATAAGGGATCAGGAGATAGAACAAAAGAGACAAAGAAAAACCAAAGCTCAAAACTCACTCTTAATCACATCAGCAATTATACTGTACATAAAGGGATTAAAAAGTCCAATTACAGGCAGTTTGTCAGATTGAATTACAAAGTAAATCCTGTATATGTGATGTCTACAGGGCATGCACTTTAATTATATAAAGTCATGCAATCATTAAGCATATGAAAGTAGAATTAATGTATTAATTGCAGACAAAGAAGTCTCCAAGAAAAGGAGAATTCCCATGAAGAAGCAATTTTTAATAATGGTAAAAATATCATTTTAGACAAACAGATAAGCACATTAAATGTGTTGCATCCAATTTCATAAAGTAATAATATTAAAATCTAAAGATATTAATTTAAAAATCTGTTAGATATTAGAGATTTTAGTACTTACATCTCAGTAATTATTGAAAAACTACACAAGGCACAGTTAAAATGGAAAAATTCTTTGAAATTATATTATTCAACTAGATTTAATTTGCATTTATACAATTCTATACTAACAACATACACATATAACCCATCCTTGCAATCTACTATGTTAACTGTCTAAAGGAGAAAATTACAGAATTTTAATAAATTTAGAAAAACAACTCCATAATATTTGATACCCTTCATGATTAAAATACCAAACAAAGTCAGCACAGATTCTTAGAAAGCTAGGAATAGAAGGGAACTTCCTAATTTTAATAAATGACATATATGACAAAAAAAAAACCTATACTTAATGAAATTTTGAGTAGTCCCTTATAAGATCAGGAATAAGACAGATATTTGTTCTTTCCACTTTTTTCAACATTGTACTGGAAGTTCAAGTTAGTACAATAAAGCAAAACAAAAGGGAAAATTATATAAATACTGGAAAGGAAAAAGTAAACTTATCTTTGTTCACATGTTGTACACAGACAATGCTAAGATATATACAAAGTAACTACTAGAAAAAAATTAGTGCTTTCAGTATAGTTTCAGGGTAAAAGTTCAATATAAAAAATCAGTACATTTTGAAAGCTAGTAAAATCATTTGGAATATAATATTTTAAAATATTATTTATAAACTTCTTGTTTCTAGTACCACATGCAAAAAACTTGGAAGTTGTCACTTTTATCCTTACCACAAGGAAAAAACTTAGCATAATGAAAATCATTGCAGAAAACCACAGCTTTCCAGAAATAGAAACCCCAAATCAAAAGCCCAAGAATGAAGACAGTGTCATTCGAACAATTTACAACATAACAGAAATTGCTGATGGCTCAATGTGATGTAGCTGGAGCATTCAAAAACAAGGTAATATATACAACTGTTGTTTGTCAATTAAAAATAGAAATTAAAAAAGACAACGAATTCAATAAGATATGAATTAGACATTAAGACACAATGAGCTACATTTTCAGAAATTCAGTGATTACTAACTAAGGTTCTTGTTGAAATATAAAATATAAAATTCAGAATTGGATATACTTTTCATCCACTAGAATGACTAAAATTTAAAATTTTGGTAAAATATTGGTGGGAATATAGATATCAATCACTTATAAAATTCTGAAATGACAAAATATATTTGTAATCCTTTTTCATATATATATATATATATATATATATATATATATATAGGACAACACACGCGTGTGCACATACACACACAAACACACACACACACACACACACACACACTGTATATAACTGGTATATGACCTAATGCTTTCACCTTTGGATATTTATCAGGGAAATAAAAACATATATACAAAAAAGACTTTTCTGTATATTCATAGCACCTTCTTTCATAATCATCAAGTTAAAAACAATCTACATATCCATTAAAAGGTATGTCTCATAGTCATATAGTGGGAGAAATAGAAATAAAGTATCAAGAACTGCAATAACATGAATAAATCTTGAAAGATTTAAATGTTGAATGAAAGAAGTCAGACACAAAAATTCAGCCATGCTGCCTGAGTCCATTTTTAAAAGTTCAAGAGCAGGCAAAACTAATCTTGGGTGATAAAAATCAGAAGAGTAATTGCCTCTGCTTCGGGGGATTTGTTTTAATGGGGCATGAAGAAATGTTCTCAAGTGATAGAGATATTCTACATTTTAATTGTTGTGTCGATTATATGAGTGTATTCATTTTTCAAAACTCAGAACTCTGCATTTTACTGTAGGTAAACTATACATATATATAGTTACTAAGTAATAGAATTTCAGAATAAAGTATTTAAACATTCATTACATTCATTGTGTTTCAATTCCTTAGTCCATGCTTCCTAATATGTAGTTTGAATTTTATTTTATCCATCTCGTATTACTTGTTTGTGTCTTTTGTGTCTAAATGCATTTTTATGTTTCTATTTTTTCATGCAAAATAGAAATTTTTTATGCAAAATGGAATTTAATTTTTAGCATTACCATCTGTCAGTCTGAAGCTATATTTACTCTGCATACATTGCTTATTTATTTGCGAATAAATACTTTTCAGCATTATGTAGTAAAATTGTGAATGTAGTAGATAAAATGTGAGAACTGAAGACATCACAGTAACTATAGTTATTAGGGTACAGATTTTGCAAGAAATTGCAGCAAACTCGAAATTAAGAAGTCCCATCCACTAACAATAGGAAGATTGAATTCCTATGAGAACTGTGTGAGTGGATTACTAGAAAGAAGCCCATTTAAGGGTTAGTGAGATACAAAGTGGACACAACAAGTACAGATTCATTGTAAAAATTTTGGCTTTATAGAGGAAAGCTATAGGAAAGCTTCTGGAAAGAGATCTGAAGTCACATAAAATGATTTCGTTTTTAAGATGAGAGTTAAGCATATTTAGAGACTGAGAGAAAAGAACAGCTGGTAAAGGAAAAATTAGAAGTATAGAGACTAGGGGAATATTTTACAAAGTATCTAAAAGGGTAGAAAGTTATGGGATCATAACCACATCTAGAAGAACTACATAAAAATGATGCATGCCTCATCCACTATCATTTGAAGGAAGGAAGAAAGAATATTGTTATTTCTTTTTGAATGATAGTAAAGAAGTGTCCTTCTGATAAACTTCTGTTGTAGATAACTCAATGGGAATTGACTAAAGAAATGCAGAATAGTCATTAGGCAATGATGAGGTTAGAGAATTTGCAGTATCAATACCTGTATTGATGTGATTTTTTTACTAGCAATGTTGAAGATGTATCAGTAATAGTAAGTAGTTAGATTGGCCCAGGGATTTTGGTTTACTAATCAGAAATAAGAATGGAACAAAAGAATAGTGTTAAGAATTTAAGATGATGTCAGGAAATCAAAGGCATGAGACAACTGATATATAAAGGAATACAATTTTACTAAGAAGATAAATACAGCCTGAGACAGGGAACAAAGCAAGAGTCTGTTTTATTTTCTGGTGAATAAATCCAAAATTGTTGGTTTCCCCCCTATAGCCTTCATATGTCAGCAAATTAACATAATAAAATTGGAAAATGAACAGATGGTCCCTGGAGCTGCCCATTCTTTTCCTGAAGCAGATGATGGCTTCCCAAAGGACAAATGTTAAGTTACAAATAATGGTAATGTTTGATCTTTCAGGTTTAGCAAACATTGATGTGACTCTTATTCACAACAGAATCTATCACATCACTATAGCAAGTTGTGAATTTTGTGAATCATTTTCCTGCCATATGGGTATCTCTAACTTTAGGAGAAATCAAAGATATTTTGTTAATTCCATAGTTTTGAAATAAATGATTTACAGAGAACTTTCAAAAGAAAAACCTAAATTTTCCAAAAGTAAAACTGTGAAGCACATCTGTTTATCACAGGCACTTAACTATAAGCAGTTTTAATGAAAAATGCTATACCAACAGTTATGAATATAGTGGGATGACTATGTTGCCCAAGCTGACAACGGTCTCAGAAGCTAAGTGATAGAAAAAATATCTATTTCTCTTTAAAAATTAAGCATTTCTCTCTCCTTTTATACCTTGATCTGGCACAATAATAAGTGATAGCTCATCACTTTTCTCTTCAAATTTAATTCCTGTCTCTGCTTCTATAATCTGGGTTACACTATATGTATTGTTTGGTTTGGTTTGGTTTGGTTCTGCTAATTAACCAGGAAGACTTTGAATAATAGTATTGCCATTTTGAATAACTCAAAACCTTTAAAGTGATTTTTCCTTCAGTTATTGTTCTGACTGGAAGAGACAAAAGTATGTATTTTTATCTCATGTGTAGATAATAGCTTATTTGCAAAGTGACATCAGAGACCACACTAGAGAAAATTTTTGTTGAGTGGCTACATGCATGCCAGTAGATGCTTCAGTATTTAACTTTCAGTATGAAAAATAAAAAAGATAAATAAAATATTGAATAGAAATAAAAATAAATCAGTTATACATATACATTAAAATTAATCTCAGTTTTTAACAGCAACTCTGGGGATACAGGAACATAAAGATACTAACTTTTTAAAAAGGTATCATTTGTATTAGAACAATGCATGTTGTCTCTAAATCACACAGACAGGATAGAATTGTAAAGGATTTACAACATTAGAAATGGAGAAAAATTTGAAACCAAGACGCTCATGGACTGTATTATATTTTTACACAATTTGTTTTATTTAGTCTACTATACTCTAACCTTCACCTCAAAGGATCACAACAGCTCAGAGAAATAATATATATAAAAAATATAAATCCCAGCACTTTGGGAGGCTGAGACAGGAGGATCGTGAGTTCAAAGCCAGCCTCAGCAATGGCGAGGCACTTAGCAACTCAGTGAGACCCTGTCTCTAAATAAAATACAAAAAAGGGCTGGGGATGTGGCCCAGTGGTTGAGTGCCCCTGAGTTCAATCCCCGGTACCAAAAAAAAAAAAAAAAAAAAAAAAAAAAAAAATATGTTATATATATATATATATATATATATATAAAAACAAATGATAAACACAAAGTACTTGAAATATAAATAAGCCAGAAGCTCATAAAAGCTATATATTTTCTATGAGCTTTGTAACAGACAAATGAAAAAGAAAAAATTATAACTAGATTCATGTTTTTTAGAGGAAAAAACAAAAAATAACTACAAAAGAAAACAAAACAAAAAATACAACTTTATATATATATATATATGCATATATATATATTTTAGTTGGAAATGGACACAATACCTTTATTTTATTTATTTGTATGTGGTGACTCACACATGGTAGGCAAGGGCTCTACCACTGAGCCACAACCCCAGTCCAAAACACAACTCTTTATAGAATTAAATTTTAGAAGTGAAGTTTCTCATGTGGAGTTTTATAATTGAAATAATACATTAAACACATCTGTAATAATATTTCTATAGCAAATATAGTTATAAACTTTACATTTCCATTTTTAAACAACTTCAGATTAAAGCATAGTGAGTAATACTAAAATACAACTTAGTAAAGGCAGTTCTACAAAGGCAATAAAATATGGTCAAAGTTTGTAACCTTCACATTGTCTATAATAGCTCCATTTCCCAGCCACTATGAGCTGGGTAGCTTTCCTCCACTATACACTTCTTCCATGATGTTCTGCCTCACCTCAGGCAAAGAACAATGGAACCAGCATCCATAAACTGGGTCACTGAAATCATCAGCCAAAATAAGCTTTTCCTCTTCTAAGTGCCCATCTCTCCAGAGAATCCACATTTGGCGGGCTCCAAGTTCCCGCCCTTAATCCTGAGAATACTCACATCTGGAGGGAATTCACACTGGGGTGGGCTCTCCCTTTCTGAGCCAATCCCTAGCATAAAAGACTCGCTTCCCACCCCAGCAGCCTATGGCATCAGGGGTCCTTCCCACCACTCAAGTCGCTACTTAAACCCCCCATCAGGCAAGAACTTGCCCCTTTTTCCTTCTTCATCCCATCTGCGCTGTCTCCTCCTGCTGGTCCCCCTCTCCCTTCTTCCCTTTCCCCTTCTCCCTTTCTCCCCTTCCCTTCCCCTCCACATGCCCCTTTGGTCAGACTGGCCATTAGGGGCTGGTTAATAAACCCCTCTTACTACATGGAGGATTCTGGCATGGGTTTTTGCCCTTCAGTAATCATATTATATAATTATTACATAATCAATTATATAATTATGTATAATGATTACTATATCAAAGAACTCATTCCATGACTGTACTCTCACACAAATCCATGACTTTGCTTATAGTGTCATCTTTAGAAATTTATTCCTCCTCTACAGCTTAATCCATTTTTAATCCATTTTTCAGAAATCAGATCAAATGCCACTTCCTCTTTGATTTTCCCCCCAGGGGAAACACTACCTTATTTCTCTATGACCTTAAGAACATATTTCCTCTTTTACAGAATTCTTTAAACTGTCTTGAAACTATTTCCACAATTATCTTTTTTATCAAAATATGAGCTTTATAAAATTATGGAATTTTCCTTGTCCTTGGTAGTTTCCTTAATTCCTAATGTTAGGATTTAATGACTATTTCTGAATGAAATAAATACAGGAAAAAGCAACTTAAATTTTTTGATAAGATTAAGAAAGAGTTAATTAATCAGGAACCAGGTTTCCAATGTGTTCGGAAATTACCTTGAACCCTTTGAAAATACTTTTTGACTATGTGCATTTTTCTGGGGAAAGTTATGTAGCTTTGTCTCAAAGGAATCCATGCCCATGACCCTTTACAATAAGAAAAACTGGGGTAAAAGACAAGTAAGTATTTGGGGAAGACATTTTCAGTCTTTTAAAAGATAAGTTATGCATCAGATTTTATAAGTAATCAAATAGAAATATTTCTCCTGGTCCTCATAATATTAAACACACTTGACTATTATTTGTATTTGTTATGGGAGAAAGTATTTGTTTCTGGTGTTTCCAATGGTCTGCAAACAAAGTTAGCCATGTCATTGCCAAACATATTTCTTTTTTTTTTTTATTATTATTTATTTACTTATTCATCATGCACAAGTATAGTATCTTTTTACATACAACTGCTTGTATACAAAGTATATAAGGACCATTCAGATCTTCAATCATGCATTTAGAATAATGATACCCATCTCATTCAACCACCAATTTTTTTCCAACCCCCCCTTACTCCCTCCCTCCCCTCCCTTTCCGTTGACCATTCTAGTGTTCCTCTGATCTTATGGCCCCCTTCCAACAACACTGTGAACCAGCATCCTTATATCAGAGAAAACATTCGGTACTTGGATTTTTGAGATTGACTAATTTCACTTAGCATTATATTCTCCAACTTCATCCATTTACCTGCAAATGCCATTGTTTTAATCTCTCTTATTGCTGAGTAAAATTCCATTTTGTATATATACCATATTTTCTTTATCCACTCATCTACTGAGGGGCATCTAGGTTGGTTCCATAACCTAGCTATTGTGAATTGTGCTGCTATAAACATTGAAGTGGCTGTGTCACTGTAATATGCTGTTTTTAAGTCTTTTGGGAATAGACCCAGGAGTGGGATGGCTGGGTCATAGGGTGGTTCCATTCCCATTTTCCCAAGAAATCTCCATACTGCTTTCCATAGCGGTTGCACCATTTTGCAGTCCCACCAGCAATGTATGAGTGTGCCTTTTTCCCCACATCCTCTCCAACATTTATTGTTGTTTGTGTTCTTGATAGCTGCCATTCTGACTGGAGTGAAATGAAATCTTAGAGTAGTTTTGATTTGCATTTCTCTAATTGCCAGTGATGTTGAGCATTTTTTCATGTATTTGTTGATTAATCGTGTATCTTCTTCTGAGAAGTGTCTTTTCAATTCCTTAGCCCATTTATTGATTGGGTTATTTGCTTTTTTGGTGTTAAGTTTTTTTTAGTTCTATATACATTCTAGAAATTAGTGCTCTATCTGATGTGCATGTATTAAATATTTGTTCCCAATTAGTTGGCTCTCTATTCACCTCACTGATTGTTTCTTTTGCTGAGAAGAAGCTTTTCAGTTTAAATCTATCCCATTCATTAATTCTTGGTAATAGTTCTTGTGCTACAGGATTCTTATTAAGGAACTTGGGGCCTAATCCGACATGTTGGAAATTGGAGCTTACTTTTTCTTCTATTAGGCGTATTGTCTCTGGTCTAATTCCTAGGTCCTTGATCCACTTTGAATTGAATTTTGTGCATGGTGAGAGACAAGGGTTTAATTTCATTTTGTTGCATATGGATTTCCAGTTTTCCCAGCACCATTTGTTGAAGAGGCTATCCTTTCTCCACTGTACATTTTTGGCACCTTTGTCTAATATAAGATAGCTGAAATTATATGTATTAGTCTCTGTGTCCTCAATTCTGTACCATTGGTCCACCAGTCTGTTTTGGTGCCAATACCATGCTGTTTTTGTTACTATTGCTCTATAGTATAATTTAAAGTCCGGTATGGTGATGCCCCCTGCTTCACTTTTCTTGCTCAGGATTGCTTTGGCTATTCTGGGTCTCTTATTTCTCCAGATGAATTTCATGACTGCTTTTTCTATTTCTTTGAAGAATGACATTGGGATTTTGATTGGAATTGCATTAAATCTGTATAATGTTTTTGGTAGTATGGACATTTTGACAATATTGATTCTACCTATCCAAGAGCAAGGTAGGTCTTTCCATCTTCTGAGTTCTTCTATGATTTCTTTCTTTAGTGTTCTATAATTTTCCTTATAGAGCTCTTTCACCTCTTTCGTTAAGTTGATTCCTGAAGGAGCCCCAATTAGGGAGATGGCTATTGCGGTCAGCTGGAAGCCATAAGTTCCACCTGATAATAAGTATGTATGTGACGCACCTGTAAATGCACGTGAGGCACCCGCAAAGCAAAAGGTATATAACCGGGTGAAAGCGGTCAGAGTCAGGAGAAGAATGAATTCATTCAGTCAGTCATGCAGTCACTCGGTCGGAAGAAGAGTTTGGGTCGGAGAAGAAAAAAAGAATCAGAGCGGCCAGAACGTAGGCAGAGCGGTTACAGAAGAGAAACCAGATAGAAGAAGTAATTCCTGGTCAGAGTCAGGCAGAGGCTCCTGAGGAAGAAAGAAGAAAGAAGAAAGAAGCTCTAAAAGCTAAGCTCTCTCTCTCTCTCTCTCTAAAGAAGAAATCTCTCTCTTTCAAGCTCTCTCTCTTTCTAAGCTCTAAGAAGAAAAGCTCTATCTTTCTTTCTCTCTCTCTAAGCTAAGAAGAACAGAAGAAAGAAGAAAGCTCTCTCTAATCTTTCTCTCTAAGCTCCTTCTAAGAAGAAGAAAAATCTTTCTTTCTCTCTCTAAGCTCTCTCTAAGAAAGTAGAAGTAAAAGTAGTAATAGCTTTACTCTGCCTCCGAGTTTTCCTCCCGCGGCACCGTGGCTGGCCATGACAGGCAGTTTACAAATGGTGGCCCGTCCGGGGCTCGGCAGGCAGAGAAGAAAAAATAAGATATAAGAACAAGAAGCTAAGATAGTGAGGAGAGAGGAGAAGAAAGCATAGCCTCTGACTCAGTTGAGGCCAGCAAAAAGAGTAGTACTCAGTTGAGGCCAGCAAAAAGAGTAGTACTCAGTTGAGGCCAGTTAAGAATTAGCGAAAAGCCGAAGCGAGTAGCTGGCGAGAGCCGGCGAGAAGCCGAAGCCATGAAGCGAGTAGCCGGCCAAAAGTAATAAAAAATAAAGAAGCCAGAAAGTAATAGCGTGGTAAAAGCCATGCAGAGAAAAAGCCTTGAGCTTTAGCAAAAAGCCATAAAGAAAAAAGCCATGAGCTTAAAAGAAAATAGAGAATTAAAAAGCACGGTGAAAACCATGCAGAGAAAAAGCCATTGAGCTTTGGCAAAAAAGCCATAAAAATAAAGAAGAGACAAGAAAAAAAAAAAAAAAAGTCAAAGCTGCTTATGCAATTGTGCTTAACTAAGTGCGTTAGCTGCTCCTCAGCAGTAGGCTTCCTTAAAGCCGCAGTACCTCCTCAAAAAGGGCTCAAATATCCACCCTTTTAAAACAAAAGGTGAAAAGCCAGGTAGGGACAAGAAAATAAAAGAAAATAGAGAAAATAAAATATAGAAAATAGAATTAAAAAGCACCTTTTAAACTAAAAGGGAGGAATATGAAGGAGCCCCAATTAGGGAGATGGCTATTGCGGTCAGCTGGAAGCCATAAGTTCCACCTGATAATAAGTATGTATGTGACGCACCTGTAAATGCACGTGAGGCACCCGCAAAGCAAAAGGTATATAACCAGGTGAAAGCGGTCAGAGTCAGGAGAAGAATGAATTCATTCAGTCAGTCATGCAGTCACTCGGTCGGAAGAAGAGTTTGGGTCGGAGAAGAAGAAAAGAATCAGAGCGGCCAGAACGTAGGCAGAGCGGTTACAGAAGAGAAACCAGATAGAAGAAGTAATTCCTGATCAGAGTCAGGCAGAGGCTCCCGAGGAAGAAAGAAGAAAGAAGAAAGAAGCTCAAAAGCTCTCTCTCTCTCTCTAGCTAAGCTCTCTCTCTCTCTCTCTAAGAAGAAATCTCTCTCTTTCAAGCTCTCTCTCTTTCTAAGCTCTAAGAAGAAAAGCTCTATCTTTCTTTCTCTCTCTCTAAGCTAAGAAGAACAGAAGAAAGAAGAAAGCTCTCTCTAATCTTTCTCTCTAAGCTCTTTCTAAGAAGAAGAAAAATCTTTCTTTCTCTCTCTAAGCTCTCTCTAAGAAAGTAGAAGTAAAAGTAGTAATAGCTTTACTCTGCCTCCGAGTTTTCCTCCCGCGGCACCGTGGCTGGCCATGACAGGCAGTTTTACAGATTCCCAGGTATTTTATTTTTTTTGATGCTATTTGCCTTTTATTGCTACACCTTTGGTCCGTTGCAGAGTGGCACAGTGGAATAGTGGAAGGGGCTTATCCTCAGGCTGGGCCCTGCTTACAGCAGTAGGGAGATGCTACTATGGGCCTTGGAGGCCAGGCAAACTGACGGCGGGTTCTCTCTTTCCAGCAGGCAGGTGCCTACCTCTTGCTCTGGTTGCAGCTGGGCAGGTCGCACTCCCCCAGGGAGTGGAGGAAGCACTTCGCCAGGTCTGGCCCTGCATGCAGCAGCCGGGAGATGCTGTTCTGGGCCCCAAAGACCAGGCAAACTGGTGGCTGGGTCTCTCCTTCCAGCGGGCGGGAGTCTACCTCTTGCTCTAGTTGCAAATGGGCAGGTCGCATGGCGTAGTTTTCATCATTTCCTTTTCAGAGGCTTTGTCACTGATGTACAAAAAATGCCTTTGACTTATGGGTATTGATTTTGTATCCTGCTACTTTACCAAATTCATTTACTAGTTGTAAAAGTTTTCTGGTAGATTTTTTGGGTCTTCTAGGTAGATTATCATGTCATCAGCAAATAGTGCTAATTTGAGCTCTTCTTTTCTTATCTGGATCCCTTTAATTTCTTTCATCTGTCTAATTGCTCTTGCCAGAGTTTCCAGTACTATGTTAAATAGCAGTGGTGAGAGGGGGCATCCCTGTCTTGTTCCAGTTTTTAGAGGGAATGCTTTCAATTTTTCTCCATTTAAGATAATGTTAGCTCTGGGCCTTGCATAAATAGCTTTTATAATGTTGAGATATGTCCCTGATATTCCTAGTTTTTCCAGTGTTTTGAACATAAAGGGGTGCTGTATTTTGTCAAATGCTTTTTCTGCATCTATTGAGATAATCATATGATTTTTATCTTTAAGTCTATTGATGTGATGTATTATGTTTATTGATTTCCGAATGTTGAACCAGCCTTGCATCCCTGGAATAAACCCCACTTGATCATGGTGCACTATCTTTTTGATATGTTTTTGTATCCGATTTGCCAGAATTTTGTTGAGGATTTTTGCATCTATGTTCATTAAAGATATTGGCCTAAAGATTTCTTTTTTGGATGTGTCTTTGCCTGGCTTTGGAATTAATGTAATATTGGCCTCATAGAAAGAGTCTGGAAGAGCTCCCTCTTTTTCTATTTCTTGAAATAGTTTGAAGAGCATTGGTATTAGTTCTTCTTTGAAAGTCTTGTAGAACTCTGCTGTAAACCCATCAGGTCCTGGACTTTTCCTTGTTGGTAGCTTTTTGATGACATCTTCTATTTCTTTGCTTGTAATCGATCATCTGACCTTTGTTTGCTGGTTACTGAGAAAATGACTGTTGCTTAAGCTGAGGGACCCAACTGCTAGAATGCTGGACCAATTATTCATTGATGGGAGATACAGAATAGAATTATTCCTAGGAATCACTGTACTAAGAATAAATTACTTAATCTGCAATGAAAGTAAGGACATAACTTAGATAATCATGTTAACTGAAACATATTTTTCTAGATTTTTAAACTTGACATACAATTAGCAATTCTATTTCTAATGCCAGTTTACTTTTAAAAAGCTATTTTTTCCCTGAATTTATGGCATGTAACACATGAATTTATACAAAGCCCATTAAGTTCACATGAATTACAGAACTGATTGTTCTTATACAATAGCTTGAGACAGCATTAAAAAGGTCATGGTTTGATTTAAAAAATATAATATAAGTAAATAAATCACAGTATTCACAACGTAATCTTATAAAGCATTTTTCTAAGATGCAGGTATACAATCTCACAGTTCACACATTCTAAATTATCCATATATGTCAACATTATCTTTTAGGGAAGATAAAATTTGTTCTCTCTCTTATCAAGATTTCTGGTTGGGATTTATATAAGAGATTATCAGGAGAAAAGTCCACAAATTTACTTAGTCATTTTTTGAATGAACAAGAAAAATGAGGATTCAAAGAAGCAACCAGACCTAAATGTTTCTACACTAGGCTAAGCAAAAGTTAGCCATTATGGAAAGCCAACTGTAATATACAGAAAGGTTAAAAGATGAGTTGTTTTAACAAGACCTATTTATACAGATTTTGTCAGCCTCAATTCCCCATCTCTGACAATAAGAATGTTTCTGTTCTCCTGATGTAGGGAGGGGATCTTTCCTGTGAGAACTTCGTCTCCTACTCTCCAGAAAAGAAGAGGTCAGAGTGTCCTTCTTGCATTTGCTATTTTTCAAGTGCCTTTAGCTCCAAATAATCAATATGTCAAGGCAGCATATTTTCAGGTGGCATGTCCTGAACTCCTTCAATTCACACAAGTGCTTATGAGCAGCCTGGTAGCATGAGTATGACCTCAGAAAGAGATAGAAGCTGAGATCCAATTGTGGCACCATCATTTCCTTGTGTGACCTCCCTTCTTGTGTAAAATGGAAACTCATATATTTTACAGATTACTGTCAAAATTCAGCAGATAACAGTTCCCAGCTTTACAGAGATTCTCTTTCATGCTATTTCTTCCTCTCTGCTCTCTATGTGAGACACTGTTATTTTGTATATTTGAAATATGTGATAATGAATATGCTAACATCACGTTTTAAAATCAGTCCTTCTCAACTTCTTATACTTATATCACACTTCAAAAATATCAAAATTTTTGGCAGCAATAAAGAGACATAAAAGTAAAAATGTTAATTGACTAAAGTTTGGAACTCACCCTTTCTCTGGGTAATCTCAACCAATTCCATGGTCCCTATGTTTACTGAGATGATATGCCTACATGTATCTATAAATTGGCCCAGAAATAGATTTAGCTCCAATTAACACTATGTTGTGAAAGTATATCTGCAAGTTCGTCCTGGGAATGGTTGCTCAGCTAGCAGGAAAATCATCAAAGAGAAAGAGAAAGTAAGGTAGTAGTTCTTAAAATGTATTTCACTTCTACATACATCTACACAAACTTAGGGGTTTGGATATGATCTACTCTGGTTGGATACAAATCTTCCAAAGGTCCTTGTGTTAAAGGCCTGGTTCACAATGTGGCCCTACTGGGAGTACTAGAACCTGTAGGAAGTGGGATCTTTTGGGTACCAAGGCTCATTGGAAGCATGCCACTGAAGAGAATTTTGGGACCTAAGTTTCTTATACTTCCCCTTTTCTTCCTTGTTCATGATGAAGACAGTTTTTCTCTGCCTTGACATGATGTACTTACTGCCTTTTCAGAGGTCCAAAGCATAGGATCCTCCCCTCAGTTTGGGAATGGAAACTCCAAAACCATGAACCAAATGAAACTTTTCTCTTATAAGTTGTCTCAGGTACTATGTTATAGTAATGAAAAAACTTACTAAAACATGATTTAATTTATGCATACCTTCTGTTTCTTTGAAACTGTAGTAAATGTGTGAAAATTATAAATTGGTTAACCAAATGCTTCAGACTATAAGCAATATTTCTGTTTCAGCATATATTTGTGAGATCAAGCTAGTTAAATTTTAAAAGAAATATATATTTACACTACCAGACATAGGCTGAGAAACTGCATAATCCCAGTAGCACTATTCACATAGTTTATGTTAAGATGCTTCCATAAAACAGATATGCCAGGGCAGTGCCCTTGGAAGTGGTGCAACACAGTAACAGAAATACATTAAAAAAACCTCATACCTCTAAGAAATAATTTGTTCTCTCAGTGTGCTCATACATTTGTTCATTCAGCAAATCATAAATGAAGACACACACATTTAGGATAACATTGCTGAAAGTTATTTAAAAAACAAACACCATGTGTGTGTGAATGCCCCATGAACCTAGGTTGGTCAAAGGTATGGGCAGTATCTCACCCAATCATCTGCAATGTGTGGATCTAAAAACTATCATCAATGAGAGATATTATGGGATAAAGCTCAAATCAGACCCGTCTGACTCTGCAGCCAATCACTAAATTAATCCATACACAGTAAAAATGGAAACCAGGAGAAGCAGATGATTGGTAAAAGGAAGCAGGTTCTTAAAGAAGACATGAAGACTAGCCAGAGACCCTCTGCTATTTAGAAGATAATTTAATCAGTTCTGTGTAGTAGTTGAGTAATGAACAAATCAACCAAGCTATATTAATTCTACTGGTAAGTCAGTTAGCCAAACTACCAAAATAAAGAAGCAATTTCACATACCATCACTACTACATAATGTTACAGTTAAACAAATATTGTTCTCAACTTTTACCTTCTTAAAAACAAAAAGTGTCATTCCACATTTTTGTGCACATTTGGTTTTTCAAGGTAAGCTATTTGTGATATTGCCTCTGTATTTCAATTATAGTATATTATACTCACTCCACATTCAAGAACCTTCTCTGGTTTTTTACTTTAAATTTCTTTTCCCACACATATATCACAGATTAATAAAGTGCGAGAGAGAATAATCTGATAGAATTTAGGAGGATGATAGTAAGAAAAAAAACTAGATTTGACAATCACTTATGTTATACAACTGAAAACATGTGAAAACTGGAATAGTTAAGATGTATATATAGTGGAAATAGGAAAGAATCACTTCAAACTCAATGATTAGGAAATATACTTACAAAGAGCTTATGTAATTCACAAGAAGCAAGATAAAGTAGTAGGGAAGAAACTTGGCAAAGATGGAATCCTACAGTGGAATTACTGCAATATTGTGCTCCCCAGTTCAATTCTCAGAAAACAGATAATTCACATTTATATGTGGGACCAATTTTAATTACAAGACTATTTCTACTATTTCTCCCCTATTACTTTGCTAATTTCTTCTTCTATTAATTTGTTCAAGTTTACCTTCAGCATTACTGTATGTATATGTGACATGCTATAGTTTTAGCTCGAATTAGTACTTTTACTACTTTACAGCTAAAACAATCTTATAATTCAGACTTTTTACCCCTTTCACATGTTGTTGGTGTTTCTATAATTTGTATCACCTTTAAGTGCATAAAATATCATGGAGCAAGACATTTTATTACCTACTTAATATTTCAGACCTTCTGTATTTTTCTTATACAGTATTTGAATGAATGTAAATTTTTGAATAAAATGTATTAACTATCAATACACCTGTCTCCTACTGTCAGGTATTCACATTGCTATGTAAAAGCAACATTATAACTGATACTCTTTTAATAAATTTCTACCACTTTCTAAGAATAGATTTGAAGAAATACTTTTCTGGATGAAAGTGTCTGAACTTCTAAAAGGCTTTTGAAACACATTTCCAAATTGATCTCTAGAAATGCTGGGCCAATTTATACTGTATCTTTTTGTAGAGGACTGAATATTATTCTTCATACTAAAAAATTATATATTCACATTCAATAATTACATTGAAATTAAATTTCTTTAAATAATGAATATATTTTTACGTTATCTATTTTATTTTTCACTTATGAGTAACTCAACTATTTTATCTATTCTTATCTTTCTGTATAGATTTTTGCAAGAGTGATACATAAGAGTACTAAAAAACAGTTTCCTAAGAACACTAAAAATAAAAGAGTTAATATTAAAATTTTTAAACAAAAACAATTGCTATTAGTGTGACATGTAACCTCCTGTTGCCATTCTTCATATCCTTGTTGTCCTTCTCCTCCTCCTCTTCCACTTTCTCCTAACTTTCTTTAGATAAGATTCTATGGCCTGGGATAGAGAAGGATATTAATAGAATAATAATGACATAGTCCTTGTTATCCTATATAGGAGAGAAAGAAAAGTATCTGGAGCTATATATTTCTTGCTTCTAAACCTTCTCATATTATTCTCCTCAAGATGTGATGTCTACCCTAATGCACAATAGCTGGATAAACCAAAATAAACATGGCTATGTGCTACAAAATTCAAAAGAGAAAAATCACAACAATTATTCAGTATTTTATGCCCATTTGATGTTTATATATCAAATAAAAACAAGTAATCTCATTCTACTCATATAAATAATTAATGCTAATTTTCAATGATTATTAATTCTTAAGAAGAAAGCACTAAAATTGTTGCCTTAAGATTCAATAGAAATCCTGGAAGTTCAAAGTTGATGTTGTCAAATGTATGTCCAGAAGTCTGCATATTATTTAAACATCACAAAGCATTGCATTAAATCCAAATAACTTATATTTCCTAACATTTCTTATTGTAGATATAATATGGATGATCTTAGTAATATGTAATAAATAACTACTTATTCAATAATGCATATAATTCTTATAAATGCATGCCTTTTAGTGGCCCTTGTAACCCCTCACATAGAGGGTTGCCTCTAGTCAACTAGAGGAAAGGAAATGTGCGCTTATTTTATGAGACGTCATATAGAACCTCATGACTGAACCTTGCCATTACAGATGAGCTGCCAGGGATCAAGCTAGTTTTAAAACAGGAAACTAAATGGATAGAGAGGAAGGATATTAGCTTAATCTACCAAAGGCAGGAACATACTCCACAAACCTCCCAAGAGTTGTTTCATCACATAACCTTGGACCTCTGGATTGAAATAGCTTTATAAGTTTCCTACTGAGTCAGCCATCCTTCCTTCTCTCTTAGCTTTTTTTTTTTTTTTTTTTTTTTTTTTTTTTTTTTTTTGGTACTAGGGATTGAACCTAGGACACTTTACCACTACTGAGTTGCATCCCTAGCTTTTTTTTTTTTTTTTTTTTTTTTTTTTAAAGACAGGGTTTGCTAAGTTTCTTATGGCCTTGATAAATTACTGAGGGTCCCCTGGAACTTGCAATCCACTTGCCTCAGCCTCCAGAGTCAGAGGGATTACAGGGGTGTGCCACTATGCCTCCAGCACTTCACTCCTGGTCCTGACAGTTCCCCATGGTTGACTCCTTCCCATTTTCCCTTTAAATATCTGCTCCCTTCTCTGTTAAGTAATAGTCTCTACTTAACACACTCAAAAAGGGGAACTTTTCTTAAATGAACTGTTTTGAGATTGACTAGAGAAATTCTGCTATTTTCCATTTATTTCCTGGTAAGAATTATCTTTTAATAACCCTAGAGAAAATAATTACAAGGATCCTTTTAAAAGGATGAAATTTTGGCATCTCTATGGTGAAGGTAAGATGCAGGGAGATAGAGTAAAAAATAAATAAATACAGCCCTAGGTAGGAAGAGATGCTTTCCCCCTTTTATGGTGTGTTTTATGAAAAAGGAGGTATAATTACTAAAGAATTTTCTCCATGTCTTCATTCATAATCAAGAATTTAATTTGATTTTAAATATTTGATAATCATTTTGATATCAATTTGCTTACCTCTAATTATGTGCCACAGAGAAGAAGGGAAAGGAGAGTTTGGTTTGAGGGTTGCACAGTTGATTAATATATCAACAAAGCCACAGCCTAGTCTTGAATAAGAAAGCAGGCATCACTAAAACCACAATATCATGTTTATTTTAGGAGATACATTATAGGTTCTATTAAAAAGTCATGACATATCATGTCTCATAGAGATGTCAATGGACTATAAAACAATGAATTACAAAATCCAAGAGGAGCTGGGCATGGTGGTACATGCCTGTAATTTCAGCAGCTCTGGAGGCTGAGGGCGAAGGATCTCTGAGTTCAAAGCCAGCCTCAGGAAAAAGGGAGGCACTAAGAAACTCAGTGAGACCCTGTCTCTAAATAAAATACAAAACAGGGCTGGGGATGTGGCCCAGTGGTCGAGTGTTCCTGAATTCAATCCCCAGTACCAGAAAAAAAAAGTAATAATAATAATAATCCAAGAGGATTTGGGCTTGTCATGAAATATGACCTGTTTCTGCATTAAAGTGAAGGGGAAAGAACGAGAAAGATGATAACTAGCTTTTAACTGCCTTCAATGTTGAAAACATTTTATATACATATGTCATCTCCTTGAATGTTCACAGCTATGAAATTTATGTTCCGTTTTAAGGATAAAGAAATTGAAGCTCAAATGATAATTTTACCATAAATCTTGAAAAAAAGTAAGAAATATACTTGAAATTTGAATGCCGTTCTACAGTGGCTGTGGCTTTGTAACCATGTCCAGGGCTTTATAACATGTCCAGTGGTTGTCCATTAACAAATGTTTTTTGTGGTAGTAGGGTATCCCAAAATAAAACGGAAATTCTCTTCCTTAACTCTGACCACTGATAGGCACACTTCAAGGAGTTTGGAAAGATACAAAATGGACAACACATGTACTCTGTCCTCAACAATTAAAATGAAATCATTACACAATATTATATATTATAAAGGCTTATTTCAAAAAATAGAAAATTATACTGTAACAATTATGATCACAGAAATGAAAACAAAATGCTCTGGGGAAAAATAGTGGAAGTGGTTACTCCTAGAGAGGAGAAAAGGGTACAATTCAACAGTGGAATACCTGCCCAAAAAGATGATTGAGATCTAATTATTTATCAACGGAAAGAAGAATATTTTAAGCAGCAGAAAGTAGATGAGTAGTGAATAGAAGAGACACTACCAAAAAATATATTTAATATATCATAGCCATACTATTATTTTCTGGAAAGAAGCTACACAAATTAAAAGTTTTACATATAAATAATATCCACAGTAAAGAATTCCTTGAATGTTAGGATAAGCTGAATTTTGTTTCCTTATCATTTCAAATTTATTGAAACATCTTGAGCAAAGAATGGACAGTTTTAAAACCTATAATTTAGAAAGGCTTCTGTAGTCATTTTACTTATCATCTACTTGAAAGGAGTTGGGATATGATAGCAGAAGGGCTGTCATGCTTTAAGAAAGTTATCACAATCATCAAAAAAGGAAAATTAGGTCTTGAAATAGGGGAATGTCAGTGTAAATGGAAAGGAGAGTACACTCATGAAAAACATTGAAGGAAGGGAAGTAGTCGCTCTCATTAATATTTCCCTTGATGGCAGACTTTAATAGTCAGCTGGACGATGTTTTCAATATGGCTTCTCAATTCCTGCTCTCATTTAAGATTTCCATCAGGCAGTTACTTTCTGGTAATAAAATGACATTTAATGTTATAATGATGGGCCTTTCAAAGAGCTGTCCTCAATGATTGAGTTGATGCTCAGTAATGAGCAGATCTGCATTTAACACACTATGCTTAGTTTAATGAACTTTAATTTTGGCCAGAACTGGGAGTATTAAATCAAAGCCATGACATTGTGTCTTGAAAAGTTCTCAACACTTTTCCATAAATATATATTGCAGAATGATTCTTGGGTGGGCTGTTGGAATATATTTCTTGCTTTTTCTAAACTTTGTAGTATCCTTGTTTAATCCCTGTTTAAATCATCAGCTTTCACCAAACCAATTGAGAAGCTTTTCAATTAGAAGTAAACTTGTTGCCCCCAAATCCCTAGGTTCATGAGAAATGACTTGTGAAAAATAATACAAAAGGTTGGAATTGAAGCAATATTTTCTCCAAGTTATTTAAACATAATAGTATTTTCATGATAAACTTTGATGGAAAAGAAAATTATGTAATTTAAGCAGTTAAAGATGTTTGGAAAGTGTTGTATTATACTTCTTCTCAATTCACTCTCTCTCCCTTCCTCTCTCTCTCCTCTCTCTCTTTCTCTCTAAATATATATGTGTTTTCAAGTTAATAATTTCAACAAAATTTTTCTGTCATCTATTTATTTAGTCTTTATTAAAACATGCCTATCAGGCAACAAAAAATAAAGAGAAAGGAGTTCTTTCCAAAGAATCCTATTATTTTACACATTTCTTCAAAATAAGATGAAATGAAAACTGTAGCAACATTAATAAACCTCTTCAAAGGAAAAGAAATAATTTAGCTACCACTTGAAATGTTTCCATCTAGTTGTGTTCTATTATCCACATGAACACATAGATTTGGTTATAATTGCAGTGTGAATGCAATTTTATAGCATGTCCTTCTTGTAATATTCCTTTTAATATATTCCATATGCTAATAAAATCTCAATATATGTACATTTTATTGGCTATGTAGTATTTTAGTATTTTATTTAAATATTTGCTAATATGTTGAAGTTTTATTTTATATATATATATATGTTATGTATATATATATAATTATGATGAAATGAAAATTAAATACCCTACAATAAACATCTTTATGCACAGGGATGTTTTTGCCTTTGGGATATTTTAAAATATTCTTTTATTATAAAACAAGTGACATGGCATTTAAAGTGTCCATCTAAATTAGTTGGTTGTATGGAGAATTTAAACTCACTTTTTTGCCATTTATACATAACTCTCAATGCTTATTTTATATATCTTTTCTGAATACTTTCAGAAATATTATCCTTGCAAAGAATGCCCATTGAACTTTGTAACAATTCTTAAGAGAATAGCTCTGTCTTCATGTGTGAGCTCATGTTAACCATTTTTTTGGATTAAATATTCTAGGCCCACAGGGACCATTTCTACTGACCCAAGGACTTAAACAGTCTGATTTGTCCACAAAAATGAAGCTTTTAATAAGTAACCTGAAATACAAATGTGTTCTCATTTCTTTTGGCACTTGAAAAGAAACACTGTGGAATAACTGAGAGATTTAATTATGAAAAATGGCTTCTGTGAAAATGCACCTACTTAACTTCTCGTGAAGGTAATGTGACATTTTAAAAGCAGCCCAATATGTAGGCTACAGAAGGAAGGGTCCCAATGGAAAAATTATGATTGTCACATAAATTTAATATTTCCTAGATGTACTTCAGTTCTACAACTAAAAGTAAGAACTGCTTAAATGTATAGATTCTAGTTATAAATTATAACAGTATTAAAGAGGACCTTTTCTGGTCCAATGATCCAAAGATTATTCGGTGTTAAAAAGAATTATAACTCTGTCAACAGAATTCACAATAATGAGGTGCAAGCTACTAAAATATTTTGCTTTATTTTATTTATGAAGACAGCTTTTCATGATCACTCGTACCTCAAAGATGATGCTTGGCTACAATGAATGATTTTTGCCTTTTTACCTTTGTAAATTCACTGAATAATTATCAATATTTCTCTTTACCAGATACTAATCTATCCACAATCCAGGTGTCTGCATAGACTTTTCAAGTCTCATTTGTATTTTCAAAGCTATTAAACATGAACTTTTAACAGCCATTACAGCTAGTGTTACCTCCTACACTGCTGGCTGAGATTCAACAGCTCACATAAGACTTGGTAGCTTGGCATGACTGTGAAAGCTATTTGCTGTTTAATTACGGAATTAAAACTGTACTGTAGAAGTTCATCTAAGTTATCTCATCAAGCTCTAGTACATGTCAGTAATGAGCTTAAACCACAGTGTTTCTTAGAATAAATGGCAGATTTATACCAGTAGGTATTTGGCCTTGTATAGATCCACTTTGACTTTAAAATGGGCTGTATGTCTGTGATGCTTACTTTTCCCTGTCGGGACCCATTCTCCCAATAAGTGGAATAGGTTGGCTATCATTCTGAATATGAAAACATTGGGACTCACCTGTGAAACATAGTACTGGGCCCTCACCATAGTATTCTGGAAGAAAATGAAGAAAAATATGCTTCACTAATTGAATTTACTTTGAATCTTGGAGGAATCCTAGAGATATCCTTGATATGTTCTGGGCTCTGTATCAAAAACTCTACCAACTTCACATTCCCAAACTATGGATATTCTGAGTCAATCCCTCAGAAAGAAAGAGAAATGGAATCAAATCTAATATCAATGGGAACAAAACAGAATCACAACCCTATAGTTTGGAAATCAAGTTCTTCCCTATTTCTTTAATTTCTCATTTGTCTTTTCCTCCCTCTTTTCCATTTCTGAATAGATTTTTTTTAAAAATATAGACTAAATATAAAGGCTCTGGATTCTTAACACCATGATTCAAATTCTGGTTATGTTACTCTTGTGTCAACTGAACAATTGAACAATACATCCATGGGCTAGGAATATGGTTCAGTGGTAGAGCACTTGCCTAACATGCATAAGGCTCTGGGTCTAATTCCCAGCACACAGAAATAAAGGAATAATACACTATATCTCAGTCTCCCCATCTGTAAATGCCATAATAAATGTACTCACTTCACAGGTTTATAAGTATTTAATGAGCTAATATATGCAAATATTTAAAACACTGAAACACAACATGTTCAATAAATGTTACTACATAGCATTTTTAATAAAGTTCCATTTATGACATTACTTATATTTAACATTAGAACATGGATTTAGAATTAACTTGTGGAAGAATTTTCAAAATAGCAAAATTTCTAGTACCTGAAATGTGGCTAATGGAGGTAGCTTGGGAAGAATTATTATAAGGAAAGTTTCTTCTCTGTTAAACTAAAAATCCATTGGGGGTTAGGCTGAAAACAAAATTTCAGAAATTGCACTTCTGCAGCTATCAAAGACATAACTAAACCACTAATTTTTTTCTCCTATAATGCTCCACTTAGGTTTTATATTAAACCTATATTAGGATTTATCCACTTAATGAGAGACATCAACCACTCTAATTTTCAGATTGTTTTTGACAGGATATTTAATTGAACCATGACCTGCTGCAAAGACTTTTAACTAATATTTCTACTCCCCTATTATATTACAGTCCTCTCAAAAGCAAACTACCAAATTTTTATTAATGTACATAATATTCAAGAGGGCAAGAGAATTACAAACTGTGTGAGTGTGCGCGCGTGCAAGCACGCATGTGTGCGTGCGTGCATGCACTATGGAAACAGACACTAAGCAGAGCAGGGAATAATTTTCTGGTATTTAAGAGTTGTGAGTGTGCTGAAAAGATAAGCCTGTTGTATTTTTATAGCAGGTAAGAACACTGTCTTGTGAATATATAAGGGCAGTTAGCAGTTGCACTCAAATGTAATGTGGTATGGAAAGGCCACAGAGTGAGCAGTAAGTAAATGCAGATGCTTTTAAAGACAATGTGAAACAGTGTTTTACTGTGGTTGTTATCTTCTTGCAATTATCCTGACTAGTTCTGTGTTGCTTCAAGTTCTTTTTTAAATTCCCTGCATTCTTGGTGCTAATGTTCCAGTGTTCAAAGAATGCTGCATACACAGATGTGTCAGGAATCCCTGCTACAAAAGGTCACATGCAGACACACACGTGCACACCTGTGTGTACACACACACACACACACACACACAACTTTGAATCAGATTTGTTTGCAATGGTAAAATATCCAATTTTGTGTCCTCAGATATGGCACTGTGGTCTCTCTGAGTTGAGGGATGATGATCTGTAAGATTGGTATAACACCTCACAAGGAGCAAGATTTTTTTGTGAAATAAAATAGATGAGACACTGCATGTAAATATATCTGTGAATAGCAAGAAAATTAAAAAAAAAAAAAAAAAGATTTCAGAAAAGGGCCCTAAGGATGTTAACACAGAACTCTGTGGTAGGGCCTATAAAACAGATTGTTACAGAACAGATTTAGGGACCACAGAGCTTGAATGGTAAACAACAGGCATACAAGTCTAGTCAGTTGTCATGTTCAAAGCAAATAGGTACCAATCTTAGAAGCCAAGTATACAGAGTTGTTTGAGTTCCAATTAGCTAATTGCAAGCTGCTTCACCCAATGGGCTATTACAAAAGTTGCAGAAAGTCCAGGAGAGATTTTGTATCCACATAAAATTTGGAGGTGCCACAGATCTTCTGGAGATGTAGTAGAAATTGCATTAAATCAAATGAGTGGCCAAACTCCAATTTGAAACAAAATTTCCTAAATCTGAATTAATTGGAATAACCAGAATAGATAACAGATGGGTTACTTAAATGAATTTGGCAGGAAGTTATGCTATAGATGAACTCTAGCTATTTTTTATCAATATTTACTATGTTCCTAAAGGTACCACAAGTATGTATGTAAATGACCCTGAGGAGAGAAGTTATATTGTTATGCTCCTGCTTCTAAGGGGAAATGTTTGCCTTGTACAAAGAAAATAATCTCTACATTAATGAGAGTAGAAATTTGAAACCCACAAGAAAAAAATACATCATTGACAAATTTTCAATCCCTTTTATTTTGCTTTTCTGAACCATCCCCAACAGAGCTGAAATGGTAAAAATTTAGAAGTGTACCTTTTTTTATGAACAATGATTTAACTTGATATGCTTGATCACAATTTAGTCTTTATATCTCTAAAAATATTTTAAACTTACTTTGGTGGTAATATTTTGGGGATAATTTTTTATACCTATTATTGTAGTTAATATGGAAAATGCACATTTGATAGAAATACAAATTAAATATCTTTTAAAATATCCAAGTAATTTTCTACTAGAATAATAACATGCACTGATGGTATATTTAATTATCATTTGTCAATTCACAATCCTGTTATCCAACACGCAAAAATACAAATGTGAATGCACTTGGAATGCCTAATTTATCAGACTGAATCGCAACATTCTAATCAATTAATTCAAAAAGTACTTATTTCAAGCACTTTGGAAATAGTAGGGTAAGGACCTCCAAAAATTCACTCCTCTACAAAACAAGTAATGCTGGGGAAAAATGCTAAAAAGTAATTTTTTTAAATATGGAAATTCACCAAAGGCTTCCAACAATTTAATCACAAAAACATAAGAATCTCAGTAAGAAGAAACAGTTTTGTGGTATTTTTACTCATCCTATTGCTGTCCTCTTCTTCTCAGCTCCATTATACCCTTGAAAATCTGCAGCTTCAACAACCAAAGGAGCTGTAAAACAGCAGCATTGCAGTCTCAGGGGCACTAGGTTTGGAGTAACCCACAAAGCCCCATCTCCAAGGAGCTGTGATTTTTTTGCCTTTTTATTAGCTCTCTGAAAAAGCCTCAGTTACACGGCTTGTCCTTTATCCAACTCTGAATTTGCTCAGGGGAACAAACCCATTCTCCAGGGCTAGTGGCCAGCAATTGTATAATATCACAATGCCATGAGGCATTAATACCAGTTGGGTTAAAAAAGAAGATGCCCAAATAGAGGGAGTGAAATTCAGTCATTTTAGGAAATCTGTGTCTAATCATCATCTGACTAATAAACTGATTCAATAGAGATGCCAGTGGTCACATATAACAAAAACAAATATTTATCATTATTCCCAGAATAAAACCCTCAAATTGTAGCTTTTCCAAACACCTTGTGGAGTTACCAGGAGAGTGATAGGGTAGTATTTTCCTATGCAAACATTTTTAAAAATTACAACTCTTGTTTTTCTCTCCAACTGTTTAGCACTGCTCTGCCTCTCAGGACTGTTACCAGCTCCTCCCATGCAGCACCTCCTTCCTCCTTTCTCTCTGAGGTCTCCATCCTTCCTCCAACAGTTTAAACCCTTTCGATGTATCATAGAGATCAACTTGGCTTTCTCTGCTACCCATCTTGATGTGCAAACCATCTCTGAGAATTAGACACATCCTCTGTCCAAGGAATTATTTCTTTGTATTACACCAAAGTTTGTTCCATCAATAAAGGCATGCTGATTTTTTAAAATCTGTTTTCTATTTTGTTGAAATCACTGTTGATCTCTCAACACTTTTAAAAATAAAAAAGATTATTTAATTCATAACATATGTTAATGTGTACATAGTTTTATTTGTGTGTATTACATCCCCAAATTAGTAAGGTATGTAGCAGAGTTATTATTCTAATAGTTTCTTTAGAAACAATATAAACTGCTAAAGTTAAGCACTGTACCATTTCTTTATTTTCATCAATTCTACTGCCGATTCTAAAGAGAAAATATTAATCCAAGAGGTTTAATCCTTTACTAAATGGTATGGTTTTTATCAGAGCTGACATCTTTCTTTTCCTGCTTTCTTTTGCATCAAGAGCTTCTCCACCATCTACTTTCCTCACAGAACTCATTTTTATCTATTTATTGTTTATTTATGTTCATTTCAAATAATAAAATATGAAACAGTAAATCATACAGGATTTTTTTATTTTGTAAACCCAAATGATTTATTGATAAGTTTAATATTTCTTTTTTTTTACATTTCATATTATACTTGTAAAGCACATTTTTACATATCTCTGGTTGCATACAAAGTATATTCATACCATTCGTGACATCATACATGCACTTAGGGTAATGATATCCATCTCATTCTACCATCTTTTTTTTTCTTCACCCTTTTGCCCCCTCCCTTCCCCTCCCTCCCCATTGGCCATTCTAGTGTTCCTCTAATCCTCCTATGCTCCCCATCCCAACCCCATTGTGAATCGGCCTCCTTATATCAGAGAAAACATTTCGCATTTGGCTTTTGGGAATTGGCTAACTTCACTTAGCATTATATTCTCTAACTTCATTCTTTTACCTGCTAATGCCATGATTTTATTCTCTCTTATTGCTGAGTAATACTCTATTTTGTATATATACCACATTTTCTTTATCCATTCATCTACTGAAGGGCATCTAGGTTGGTTCCACATACAGGGTTTGTAAGCTATAAACAACACAATACTTTTTATGGGTTCTTTTTAGTTATACATGACAGTAGAATCTATTTTGACATAATTATACAAGCATGGAATATATCTTATTCTAATTCTGACCCCACTACCTCTCTTAACCCTTCCTTTATCCCTGTTCCCTTTCTTATGTTGATCTTTCTGCCACTTACCCACAGATCTTTTTAATTTATTCTAATTCCTTATATATGACAGCAAAATTCACTTCAATTCATATTATACATATAGAGCACAATCTTTAATGTCTCTGGTTGTACACAAAGTAAAGTCAAACCATTCGTGTCTTCATACATGAACTTAGGTTAATGATGTCCATCTCATTCCACCATCTTTCCTACCCCCATGATCCCACCCTTCCACACCTCCTCTTTGCCCTATCTAACGTTCATCCATTCCTCCCATGCTCCCCCACCCATCCCCATTATGGATCAGTATCCTCATGTCAGAGAAAACATTCGGCATTTGGTTTTTTGGGACTGGCTTACTTTACTTAGCACTATATTCTCCAATTCTGTCCATTCACTTGCAAATGCCATGCTTTTATTCACTTTTAATGCTGAATAATATTCCATTGGGTATATATACCACATTTTCTTTATCCTTTCATCTACTGAAGGGCATCTAGGTTGGTTCCACAGTTTAGCTATTGTGAATTGTGCTGCTATAAACATTGATGTGGCTGTGTCCCTGTAGTATGCTGTTTTTAAGTCCTTTGGGTATAAACCAAGGAGTAGGGTAGCTGGGTCAAATGGTGGTTCCATTTCCAGTTTTCCCAGGAATCTCCATACTGCTTTCCATATTGGCTGCACCATTTTGCAGTCCCACCAGCAATGTATGAGTGTGCCTTTTTCTCCACATCCTCGCCAACACTTAATGTTGTTTGTATTCTTAATAGCTGCCATTCTGACTGGAGTGAGATGAAATCTTAAGTGTAGTTTTTATTTGTATTTCTGTAATTGCTAGATATTTTTCCATATATATTTGCTGATTGGTTGTATATCATCTTCTGAAAAGTGTCTGTTCAGTTCCTTGGCCCATTTATTGATTGGGCTATTTGTGAGTTCTGGATATCCTAGAGATTAGTACTCTATATGATGTGCATGTGATAAAAATTTACTCCCATTCTTTAGGCTCTCATAGTTTTTTTTTTTAATTAATTTCTTCTGAAAATACCCAGCAGTGAGATTCACTGTGGCGTATTCATAACAGTCCATAGGACAGTTATGTCAGATTCATTCCACTATCTTTCCTTTTCCTATTTCCCCCTTTCTTCCTTTCATCCTCCTTTGTCTGATCTACTGAACTTTTATTATTCACAACCCCCCATTATTTTGGGTTAGCTTCCTCATATCAGAGAAAACATTCAACCTTTTTTTTTTTTTTTAATTTTCACCCACAAAACTTGTACTTCAAGGCTTATCCTTCTTTATGTTTTCACTTGAGTGGAATTTCCTGTTTTAGGCAGTCAGTCAACCCTTAAATACTAGCATCTCTGTTTTTTTAATGTGATAATTTACAATATCACTGATTAAAATAAATAAATTAACACAGAGAGACAATAATAATCTTTCCACCTCCAGGAGACTCAGAAAGTAGCTACAAAATCACAATAATGTAAATATAGAACATCGATTTAACCAAAATTATGATATAATAATTTTAACATGATTATTTGTTGAAAACAGGGTTTATTGTGAAAGTCCGGTCTTTACTATCCATATGAAGAAGCCAAAATAACTGTCTATAATAAACCACAAAATAATGACACAAATTTTATGTTAAGGTACAGAGGTTAATAATGAATTAAAGATCTAAAAGTTTAAAGAGTTTACCTCTGAAAAGCACAACTTCATATAAGTAGGAAAAAGAAACTACCTGTCTTTATTATTTTCTTTTTATTGCTATCAGTTTTATAGAGGTATTTGATTCTAAAACATTTTTGTCTAAAAAATTCCAATTACCCTCCACAAGTGTTTGATAGATATTTTATTTTTAAATTTATGTTTGACTTATGAAAGATGCAATTTAAAATACTAATGACTATTCAAATGCAGCTTAAAAAGATTAGATACTCTGAAATGATCACTCCAAAGAACTTAATGCTAAGAGCTCCCAAAATGCAGCTCAAAACTCAATCTGCCTTCTGCAAACTAGAAAACTCAAATATCATCCATTTATCATACCAGATCCAAGTTCAGGAACTCTAGTTTATGTGTATTTCTTCTAATCAGTTGCAAGTGTTACCCCTGAGTCCAATAATCTGTAGTAGAATGATAAAATTTACTGGGAAATTGTAGGAATCATCAATCTTTATTAGGAAATAGCATTTCTTTGAAAAGCATAAAGCAAAATACCTTTTGTACACATAAAATAAGTTGGCTGACTTTCAATAGCTATGGGAATCTGTAACATTTCCTTCTTGAAGGATAAAATAGAGAGCATACAGGCAATTATACACATACACAAACACAGACATATAATGTCAAACAAGTATATTAAACTATGAACAATTCCAATGTAATATATTCCAGAAATTAATCACATATTTAAAAAAACTTGCTAACTAATATTTCAAATAGATTACAGTTGTGTTCAAATATTGATTTTCTCAGCCCTCTGAGCAGGTAAGTGAACAGTCTCATCTTTGTTAATCTTGGTGTGGCATACAATCATTGCAATTTACTGTGTATGTCACAATGCAAAAATTACTGGGAAATAATACATAGCCTCAGTAAATTCCAGAAGAATAATAGTTCAAACTGTATTATCTAACTGTAGCATAATAAAAATTGAAATGTCCATATTTTCTCAATCTGGAACTCTGCAAATTTCTCATTAGAGATCTTCTGAAATTAAGATAAGTCTTACAGTCACTTTTAAAAAGTTGTGTACTAAAGTGTAAAGGATGAAATTATAATGTAATGATCAATTACTGTGAATCTGTGAAATAGACATAGTTTTAATATGTCTTTCACATAGTTGTCTCTTCAACTTAGGTATTTCTAACACTAATAGGATAGGATAGGATTGTGACTCTCGGTTTCAGTGATGTGACTCTCAGTTTCAGTTATGTCACCAAGAAAAAAATTTCAAAGTGATGTGCATGATCACCAAAGTAGAACCTGTTAACAAAATTTCTGAAAACTAATTTTGTAAGTCTTAACTTATTTGGTAAGTCTTATACCTTATGAAGTATATAGAGAAACTGAGAGGGAGATTTTTAAAGGACTGTCAGTATTCATAGGATTTGCACAGGATAGTATGGGGCATGCTTTTTAAGAACAAGAGTTCAAAGCAATTACTCTAAGAATTTAGTATGTTTACCCTCTAGGGTAAAAAAAAAATCTTCATAAACTAATTTGTGATTTGAGTTATAAGTCCAATTTCATTTGATTAGCTATTCTAACACAGCAAAGAAATGTTTACGTCTGAATTGATGCAATTTTGAGTCAAGAATTTATTGGGGCAAAGGATGCATGAATGTTTCCCATGGGCCAGACACAGGCTATGTAAGAAAAAAATGATCCTGAAGTTGCCTTACATTGTGCCCAGTATTATGATCAGGAGGGATGAGCCTGCCTCAGCAGCAGAAAAAGCTAGACGTGAACAGCCAGTGCCTGAAGGGCAAGAAATCTGCTCTGGCAAGCAACAGGAAGAGATGAACGTACATTGTGGCAAAAGAAGGAAGGAGAGAGTAATAAAGCAGACCAGAGGACTCAATTTCAAACACCTACAAAATTTATAAAATCCAGTGCTAGAACACTCCAACAGAACCAACAGAGTAAGACACTATCAACTGTACCTCCTCCTATTTGGCCAGTTTCAACCCTTAGACAGTAAGACATTAGAGAACAGAGTGCATGGAATGAAAGTCCACAATACCTCTTTTCACTTCAAGGTCCTATTTTAAGTAGGCCTGGGAACTTCAGATGAATTTTAAATCTGTCCCATGGCATTCATGTTAGTCAGTCTTTCATTTCTGTAACCAAAATACCTGATAAAAACAACTTAGAGGAAAAAAGTTTACTTGGTCTTCACATTTTCAGTGTTTTAGTCCATAGTTGGCCAACTCCATTGCTCTGTCCTAAAGTGAGAGAAAAATATTATGGCAGATGAGTGTGACAGAGAAAGCTGCTCAGATCATGGCAGCTGGGTAGCAGAGAGAGATAGGAAGGGGCCAGGGACAGAAAACGTTCAAGCACATGACTCCAGTGATATACCTCCTTCAGCCATGCCCCATATGCCTATAGTTACCATCCCACAGTCCATTTGAATTTTTAACCTACCAAATAAATTAATCCACTGATGAGATTACAGTACTTATGATCTAATCATTGCATTTTAAAAGCTGGATCTCTGAACCTTGCTGCATTGGGATCATGCTTTCAAAACATGACCTTCTTGGGGACATAGAGCTAAACCACAACCACATCGCAATGGGAATTTTTCTGAACTGAGATTTTTGTTTAAAAAAATGTTTTTTTATTGCCTAAAAGGGGGAATAAAAGGCTTGCGACTTGCTCTATATTTCACATAAGAGGGAGGGTATAAATAGTCCCCCAAAGAATGACTTGAATCAGTGACAAAGGTTGCATAACATCAAAGTTAGTTTGATTTTATCCATTCAGTCTACAAATACCCTTAAACAGAAATTCAAAAGTACCTATACACCATAAGAAATTAATAATAATAGATGAAATATCAAATCAGGAAGGGGATAGCTATAGGAGGTGCTTTTATTATCTAGCGAGAAAGAACAAAGAACCTGAATTTCAGCATACCCTTTAAGAAATAATGAAGGAGATGATAAAAAAGCAAGGAATAAGTTGAAAAACAATAAAGATAAAAGTAGAAACTAAATAATAGTTAATTATATAAATTAGCAAGAGTTTTATCTTTGAGAAAAGAAATAACGTGGGCAAATTTCTAACCTGTTTAAATTATCAAAGATGATGTAGAAAAAAGTCACAACCAGGAATGAGAGTGGTCTTATTACTAGATAGTTGGAAATTAATTTAAAATAACAGAATATAAACACTTCCATGATAATCAACATTACCAAATCAGACCCATAAGTTAAAATATAAAACTGACAAGTAATCATGGAAGAATTTTAAGGTGCACCAAATTGTTATTTTAAAATTAATTTTAAAATAAAAAATTAAGCCGGGCGTGGTGGCACAGACCTGTAATCCTATCACTTGGGAGGCTGAGGCAGGAGGATCTCAAGTTCAAAGCCAGCCTCAGCAATGGTGAGGCACTTAGCACTCAGTGAGACCCTGTCTCTAATAAATTACAAAAAAAAAAAAAAGGGTTGAGGATGTATGTGGCCCAGTGTTCGAGTGCCCCTGAGTTCAATCCCTGGTACCAAAATAAATAAATAAAGTATAAAATGTGTGTGATCATAATTTGGGTTCTTTGAGTCACTATTCTTTCCAACTACAATGTATTAACACAGGTCTTTCCCCAAATAAATAACTAAAATTTGTGGATAAAAATTGAGGAACAATAATTTCCAGACAGTGGACAAAAGACAGTGCAAAAGCATAATCTCTGTGAGAAGGAAACAAATGAAGTGACCCCATCCCTGCCTCAGCTCACTTCCTGGAATGATTTCAAGATGCAGGCCAAGCCAAAGAAAGCCGGGTGCCTGAACGGCTGGAAAAAAATGTTAAAATTTAGGATGGCCCCAATATCCTCAGTTGCAGAGCAGAGTACCAGAAAAAACAAAGCTTCTTTGGAAGAAGAGACTTAAATAGAGAGTGAGGGTGAAATTGAGAGAGTGAGAGAGAGAGAGACACAGAGAGAGAAAGTGATGAGAGTTTCCCATGTGTCTTCAGATAAGCTAAGGAGACTTAACAAAACCTAAGAGAAAATAGACATCAGAGGTGTCACTTACCTGGGTAAAAACAGTCATTTCAACAAATGGTATTGGAACAATTATGTAGCTACACATAGGTGCAGAAAGAGGATGTTCAAAATCTTAACAAATCATAATAAAAATGAATGAACTCCATGTAGATCATAGATTTAAATGTTAAGTGACAAAACTTCTGGAAGAAAAGTGAAAAAAAAATCTTGCTGAGAATGAATTTGGCAAAGGATTCATAAATGAATCACAAAAGCACAAACTGTAAAAGAAAAGAGAATAATTTAGACTTCATTAAAAACATTTTTTTAAAGTAACCAACTCTTGATCTTTAAAAGTTAAAATCACACAAGTGATAAGGTAAGATACAAGCTGGGAAAAACTTTGCCAAACACATATGTAACAAAGGACTTGTACCTAAAATATATAAAGAAAGAACTCTTCGACTCAATTATTTTAAAAAAAGAAAAAAAATCTAAAATTGAAAAAATTTAACAAATATGTCATTGAACAATAGTTTTAGCTAATAAGTCCATGGAAAAAATGTTTAACTTCATTAGCATTTGGTCAAATGCAAATTAAAACTACACTGAGATGCTAGTTCATACACATACACCAGCATCTACTCTTAAGTATTTCTGGGAGATGGAAATACAAAAGAATATAAATCAGACATAACTTTCCTATGTTCATACATGAATAAATGACCAGTATAACTCCACATCATATTCAACCACAAGAATGATATCCTAATTAGAATAAGATATACTCCATTATGTATAATATGTCAAAATATATTCTATTGTAATGTATATCTAAAAGGAAGAAATAAAATAAACAAAATTTAATGAAATGAAAAAAAGTATTCATCTGGGAGGAATGAAAGCATATATCCACACAAAAGCTTACACACAAATATTCACAGGAGTTTTATTTATAATAGCTGAAAACCGTAAAAAAAAATTCTCCACTAGCATGAAAAAATTATAGTATATTCATACAATAAAATACCACTATTCAGCAATAGAAAACAATAAAATATGGACAACATGGATGAGTCTCAAAATAACTAAATATGTTTTTAAAAACATTAGACTGGATAACAATTTTAAAATGTCTGATTCCATTTATTTAAAGCCCTGGAAAATGAAGATTACATAATCTATGGTAACAAAACACAGATCCATGGTTGTCCTGAGAGAAGGGGACAAGAGGTGGTATAGGATTGGATATGAGCAAGATGATGTATCATTATTATCAAATTTTTCGTGTATGTCAAAACTCCTAAACTATGCTCTCTCTATGTGTGGGGTTTATTGCATAACAATTATAGCTCTTTAAAACAATAAAAAATAGTTCTTTTATCTTTTCAAGTAATAGATAATTCCTTATCCATATAAGCTTTTTATCAAATCATAGAAGGGACAAATGGATAATTTACTGTATATGTTACAAAACTAAATAATGATATTTCTCAACCATGTATTATCATAAAAAGATATGAGCTCATTTCACTTATGAATATAGATGCAAAGATCTAAAATAAAATACTAGCCAATTGTTATAAAAGAATAAGCAAAGTGCCAGGCGCGGTGGCGCACGCCTGTAATCCCATCACTTTGGGAGGCTGAGGCAGGAGGATCACAAGTTCAAAGCCAGCCTCAGCAATGGCGAGGCACTTAGCAACTCAGTGAGACCCTGTCTCTAAGTAAAATACAAAAAAGGGGCTGGGGATGTGGCCCAGTGGTCGAGTGCCCCTGCATTTAATCCCCGGTACCAAAAAAAAAAAAAAAAAAAAAAAAAAAAAGAATAAGCAAAGTACTTTCATTAAGTAGAATTTATGTTGAAAATACAAGAATGATTCAATAAAGCAACTGTTTGATGGAAAAGAGCAAATAAGTATACTCATAGATGCTGAGAAGTTATTTGAAAAACTTTCTTTTGATAGTTTTCTTGAGGAAAACAAATTCTACTTTCCAAATAACATGCCAGCAATAATTTCAGAACAAATTATGAGAGCCCTTCACTTGAAAAATCAGAACAAATTAAGATTACAAGTTATTAGTTTGGATGATTAAGTAATTTATTAGCACTGTAATATTGTTAAAATATTTATTTTAAAATCTGAAGAAAAAAAGTAACATCATTTGTAGAATAACAATTATTTACTTTGAAAAGCAATTTAATTCAATTAAAAATAAGTCAGTTTCTTTACAGGTAAGAAGGAAGTCTAATAACATAGTTTTAAACAAATCAAATACATCAATAGCTTATGGGGCCTGGCACAGTGGTTCACACTTAAAATCAGGAGGTTGAGATAGGTGGATCACAAGTTCAAGGCCACCATAGGCAATTTAGCAACTTAGCAAGACCCAGTCTCAAAATAAAAAGGGGGCAAGGGGATAGGAATAATGGTAGGATGAGTTAGACATCATTACCCTAAATACATGTATGTAGACACAATTGTTGTGAAAATACTTTATGTAAAACTAGTGACCTGAAAAATTGTGCTCTTTATATGTAATATGAAATGAATTGATTCTGCAAGCATATATAACAAATTAGAATTTAAAAAGATTCAATAAATAATTAAATAAAATAAAAATAAAAATGTTACAGCTGAGGTTGCAGCTCGGTGGTAGAGCACCTCGGGTTCAATCCTTAGCACTGGGGAAAACAAACAAAAAATACTATCTGTATTATGGGCTTTTCATGTTGTCATGAGAAGTACTGGTAAAAGACTAACCTTCCCAACAGAAACAACAGAAAAGTCGATAAAAATATGTGCACCATTTGTTTTCAGACATTGTATAAGAGCAGGACTATGATCTCTAAGAAAGGAAAGAAACAAAATAAGCCTTGATGATATTGCAGGCTTTGTACCTGGAGGCATCTTCTAGATACTAGGACAATAAGCCTGTAAATTGCAGTCTTGCTGAACTGCAGAGCTAGACAGTGGAGTCTGGAAGACTATTGAGGACACAGAGAGAAACACTTTGAAGACTAGAGCCTCCTCTGAGATCTGCATACAAAGGGTGTATTTTATTCAAAGTACAATGGGACTCAATAAACATGATTTAAAAATTTTAAAACTTGGACTGGGATTGTGGTTCGGTGGTAGAGCCCTTCCCTCTCAAGTATGAGGCACTGGGTTCAATCCTCAGCAAGACATCAAAATAAATTAACTAATTAAATAAAAGCATTGTGTCCATCTACAACTAAAAAAAATTTTTTTTAATTAAAACATTTTTATATACCAAGAATAATCTGTTAGAATATCTCACAGATAAATTATTTTTTTAAAAAAAATCAAAGCTCTGTGAGTCAATTCTAGATGAGTAACTTAGGATCTTTTTGAACAAGTATACCAAATATTTTTGTAAAATATTAAGATGATATGAATAAATTAAAAAATTGAAAACATATATCTTGTTGTTTTTTTTTTTTTATCACAAAGTGTGAAACCAATAGAACTAATGCCAAATGAGATTTTCTCATGCTAAACAGGAACCGATTTCTCATATGAAAGATCTTTTTTCATTCCAAGTATTTTTGAATATCCACATTAACCACAGCTGCTAAAAACACATTAACTTTAAAAAATACACTTAACAGAGCTTCTTTGCAGGGTTTGTCTCTTTTGTAGTAAGATTTAGGCATGCTAGTTGATCACTGTACAAGGATTAACAATGAAAACTGATAAAGCTGAGGTTTATAAATCACAAAATTTTGACAGTTCATAGAAATTTTGAGTGTATAAAATCACAAACTTAAAATACACATATTTTAATCATTCTGTAGCTACTTATTTTACACAATATTTAATAAAAAGCTAAAAATCTATTTGGAAATACAAAATAATAGATAGCATATAAAATTCTTCCTAATATATAAGTACTGCTGTTCTTACCACCTTTCCTTATTTTACATAAAGTTCTTGTCTTGAAACAATGTGTGTTGGGTGACCTTTCATAAATATCCACATCTTGAAATTCATCAATTCAGTAGTAGCAGTTCACATTGTAATATAGTTCTAGCTACATTGCTCAAATGTGTTTGTAATTTGCAGATCCAAACAGAGAACAAAAATAACTTATTAATTTCTGTCTACAAATGGGTGCTTAGAGCTAATAAAACTGCATCATAAGAAATAATCTTAGGGCTGGGGTTGTGAGGCCCTGGGTTTGATATTCAGCACCACATAAAAATAAACAAAAATAAAGATATTGTGTCGACGTGCAAACAAAAAATATTTTTTTAAAATAACCTTAACATTTTTTATTTAAAGTTAAGCAAAACTGTGTATTAGATTTTGGTGCATCATGGATATACATTTTTATCACACATTAAGGCAACATCTATATGAGGTATTAGACACAAAATGAAGCAGTTAAATTACTTCCTAAGAGAATTGGCAAAATGTTAAGATCTAGCAAATAAGGCAGCAAATAAGGCACACCTTAGGTCTGGTGTGAGACATTATGAGACTGACACTCATCAAGAAGAAGTTAAAACACGTAACTTCAAGATAAAAAAAAAAAAAAAAACCCCACTGGGATAACCAAGGACAAATGGACTAGTACTAAGGAAATGTACATAATCTAGAAAGAAGAAAATTCAAATATCATCATTTAATACCAACTTTGAAAATGCCCAAAGCTCACTTACTTCAAAAACTATATGATACATAAATAAGCCTTCCTCTGCACGTTGATTTTAACAAGCAGACAACCTACCACACCTGTGTTTTCTGCTGGAGTAACATAAACATAAGATAGTAATTAAAGAAGAATAATTCATAACTCAGAAGTCTATTACTATGTTTGTCAATGTGTGTTTTTAAAGGAGTGTGGATGTTATTTAAATGATCAAATTCAGGAAAATCTGGAAGGGGAAATAATGGTGCTCATAAGCATATACATTTCCATATTTCATGCCCCAAAACTGTGGAACCTCATTTGTATGTTTACAAGCTTTTATTTTGTACCAAGTCTCAGGAGAAAGTTTTCTTCCACTGGGAAAAAAAAAATAATGATATAGGAAGCAATGCATACTTACATTCCTGAACTGGGTTTGAATAAAGACCAAAATAATTATTAGAACTACTCAGAAGTTCTAGTTTATAAGGTTTCAGGAGCAAATATACCTACCAGTGTTCAGAATTCAAAATGTGAAAGAGTTGTTGAATGAATTCCCTCCCTCTTCCCTGCCCCCTGGAATCCAGTTTAGTATTAGGAAAGAAGGAAATTTTGTAAACATACTGAGCAAAATCAAGAAATGCTGGTGATAATGGACAATGGTAACACTTCCTTAGTGTCCATCCAGGCATGAGATTTTGAAAAGGAAGATCTAGAGCAGGAGATAAAATATCAGTTCAGCAGAAAATAGCTTGGTACATCCAGGATAAAGTGCCAATTTTTCTGAAGCTGAGAAAGTATATGAATTCCATAAAATCAAATGTAAGAGGTGGTCAAGAGTCAGATCATGGAAGTCCTCCTGGACGGTAATAAGAGTAGGTGTGATGTGCAGTTTTGAAGGATTTTGAGCTAGGGGAGCAATTTGATCCAGTTATTTTTATTCACTATAAAACGTGAATTCAAAGTTCAACAATTTTAATAAGAAGGAAAATAGGAAGGAGGAAGGGAGGAAGGAAAGCACTAATGGTGAAGCCTGTAGTCTAGACACAATACAGTTCATTGCCCCCGATTCTCTCTTACATAATGATTGTTAAAAAGGAAATACTCTGAAAATCAGAATTTATGTCCTAAGCGAGTGTGTGTGTGTGTGTGTAAAGTGCCACTACAGATAGAGGAGAGGATATTCTATGGGAGAAGAATGGTTGAATGGTGAGAATAAGTAGTTACAGAATCCATGATGTGTGTGATGTGGACAATTGCCTTAAAAATATTCAGACAATCAGGAAGCTAAGGCTTTTGTCATTGTATTAAAATTTCCTCAAGAGTTAACAGAGGTCCAGTATTCTCCATCTCTGAATTTGAAGTAGAGGATAGAAACTGGAAGGAAGTTGGGCAACTTTGTACATCATAAAGGGTCATGGAGAGCTTTAAATCTGGGACAATTTAGCAGGTAGCATCAAGAGTCCAAACATTCATTTCTGGGAGAATATTACTCTGCAAAATTGATGATAAGTTTCCGGGAATGGGTCCTTACAAGAGAGTCCATGATCCAGATATGGACTGTGGAGCCCAAGTCCTTCATAAACTTTGTAGCTGTTTTGGCCTCAACATTAGCATATTGCTCAGTCTAAAAGCAATTCTTCTAGAACAACTGAATCCCACTATACACTCAGGCCTTCATGCCTCCCTAGAGCCTTCACAATTACTTTTACTACAAGCAGATTTCCCCCAATCCAGTCCACAAGATATATTAAGAAATTTTTATGATATGACCAGTATAACACAAAAGCCCCAAATCTTGGCTCTGGGAAACCAAGTGGGGAAGATGAGCCTCATAAGCAAAGTTCAGTAACGACCTCATCAGGACAAAGAAGGGGCAAGACCAGCCAGGGTAGGGTGATCCAGAGTTTACTGGCTGTGAAGACTGAAGGGCAAAAATCACACCAGTGACAACCATGCAGCCAAGAGATTTATTCACCAGCCTTTATGGCTGGTCAGAGGTCGAAGAGGTGCTGGGAGAGAGGAGTCAGGGAGAGGGGAGTGTGCAAGCTCTGGTGGGAGAGAGAAGTCAGGGGGAAGGGAGTGTGCAAGCTCTGAACAGAAGGTGGGTTCCTGGTCACGCTGGCTGTGGTCTCTGGAGCTGTCAGCTAAGGCAGCTGCTGTTGGGCTGGAGAATGGAGCTGTTGGCTGGAGCTGTCCGCTGGAGCAGCTGGCATGGGGCTGGAGGTGGTGGGTTTAAGGCTGGTGCAGTGGCTGCCTCCTCTCAGCAGGGATGAGCTATTGTGTGTGTGTGTTTAGCTCCAAATGGACTGGAGCTTAAATAGGAATTTCTGGTGGGGGGTTATACCAGAACAACCCTTAATGCTATTGGCTCTTTGCCCATGGAACAGGGCAACCTTTAAGCCTGTTGGCTCCTGCCCGGGGGAAAAAAATCCTGCCCGGAGAATGAAGTGACCTTTAAGCCCATTGGCTCCTGCCCAGAAAATGAAACAAGGTTGCTTTGCTCAGGATATGGAAACTTCCCTTGGAGGGGGATAGCCCATCTATCAAATATCACAAAGAAAACAATTCAGGACACAAGCCAAATCATGCATTATATATGTCCCATGTACTTGGTGGTCTTTAATAGCTAATATACTACTCTTGCTTGAGAGAAGGTTGAGTACATTTTGGCTATTCCTCTGTAGTCATAATGGTCCAAGGACCACATTACTAATATAACAGTATTCCTACAGCATTTGAGATTGAGATCAGGAATATGTCCTGGTGCCAACCCACTATTCCTTTTAAGATGTAATGTAGCCTGTTGGAGACATGAATTCTCAAGATTCCACAGCAGGGTAAGAATATTAAAAGTTCTGTAGCTCAACCCCGTCCCAATAATAAGTCTGAGAAAATGACAGACGTATGCCAGAACATGGAAAAGACAGATGAACATTCATTCTTTTTATCAAAATCTGGCAGTAATAAGATAATTAATGTTATGACAAGTCTTGTACCTTATAATTGCAGGCATCACAGGATGGGAAATAGGGATAAGAACAAAAGTAAAGCTTCACTTGCTATGGTTTTGGGGTTCATACTTTACCATTGATTTTTCTACCTACTACCTAACAAACCATTTTCATACAAGCTAACAAGGGTGAAAACTGGGTAAATACTGGTGGTTGGAGGAGACACCTAAATCTGGAAGGTATCACCAAGTTTACTGAGAACTTCATATTTCTAATCATACAGTGGATAGTTAATAGGTTTTCAGGTTGCAATCTTCTATACTTGAGTTCCAGGCTTTGACACTACAATTACACTGTCCGTGAGAATTCCATGTCTCAATTTTCTCACCCGTGAAATGGATCTGATAATGTATACTTCACAGGGTTTTCACAGAAATAAAATTAATTGAGATCATTTATTTATTTATTTTTTATTCTTCCTGGTGCTTACAAGCCATGTACTATGAAGCTAAGGAAGTTCTGTATATGTTCTGCAAGTTGCTCATAGAATTGCAACAGTCTGGAGTATTCTAACTGCAAGTCACTACACAAGCAAAACCATGAAGAGCCATTTCAAAGTTACATTTTAATATCCAGATGATTTCTGATTAGATAATAGACTGCAGAAGGGGAGGAATAAAACCTACATGACCAGTGAGAACAGTACTACAGTAATCCAAGTATGAGATACTTATGGCTTGGAATAGGGAAGTAGCAATGCAATGAGCAATAAAGGAAATATATCAGACACATTTTGCTACACAGATTATCAGTCTGACCTGGTGACAAATTCGAATTGGGGGGCTAAGAAAAAGGAAACGGTCATGGTATGTAGCCTTTAGGGACAGGGTTATTTTTAGAAGAAGTTTAAAATGTATAAATATAAGCAAGATGTGCATATTTCCTTTTTTAAATCTCTTGCACCATATATATAGAGAAAATGGAAATGCTCATTCAATGTGGTCAATCACATACTTTGCTTTCTTAAAATTTATAACAATAATTTAGAACAATTCTTTTCTTTAGTACTGGGCTATTGAGTTATTGAACCCAGGGATACTTAACCACTGAGACACATGCCCAGCCCTTTGTTTAATTTTTATTCGGAGACAAGATCTCAATAAGTTAATTGGGGTCTCACTAAGTTGCTGAGGCTGTCCTTGAACTTGCAATCCTCCTGCCTCAAAGTCCCAAATTGCTGGGATTACAGGAGTTTATCACCACACCCAGAAGTTTAGAACTTCTTTAACTCTATTATATTTGCCTTATTTTAGATATCACCTGACATATACATCGGACATTCAGAATTACCAAATCTAGGCATAAGTTTTTCCCACTTGAAATAACAAACATAAATGTCATCTGTCACTATAACCTCTGTCAAAACATACCAGCCCTTAAAATCATTCAAATTCCAATGGTCGTTTTGTGTTTTATGACCTAATAAGCCATACTAAACTGTGTATACTAATTATACACTTCACCTAACTCATCAGTGCATTCTACAAGTGTTCATTCAACATTCAGACATTATTTACTGCAGACTTGAATTTACATCCAAAGATCTACAATTTAAGGAAAGCAGTTCTTTGCAATGCATAATGTTAATGATGCATGAGAATGCTTACAGAGTGCTGAAGTAATAAAATCCATTTCCTATCAGCCCATTAAATGTGTTTCCTTAGAATTGTCAAGCCAACCAATAGAAGAGATCAGAACAGAATGAGCAAATAAAACTTCATAAAACAATTGTTATCCTTTCAGAATATCAATCTTTTTGTGGTGTTAACTTGTGTTCTGTACAATGTGATTTTTTATTGACATTTTTCTCTGGTGTATCACTAACTATTTTAATGTTACATTTTTATTTTGATTTTTACAGCACCATTTCCAACTTGTGTAATGCATTCAGAATATGTACTTAATAACTGTAAGTATATTTTTCTGAAACAGATAAGTGTGTTTACACAGACACACATATGTATCATACCACTTTCAAATACACACCCCTAAATCTAGAATTCAAAATTAATAATTTTTTCTTAGTTTTATAATACATTTTTAGGGTGATAGGAAAATTGGATTTAAAATAATTTAAGGAATTACCTAATCTAACACTCAAGTTTATAATCAAATAAGCCATAATCCAGAGGAGTTAAATGATTTGTGCAGCATAATATATTAATCAACTGTTCAATCCTATTTAACAATATCCAGTAATTTTTCAAGCTTTGTTTTTCTGAACATATCTCATTTTTTCCTTAACCAGAGTGAACTCAGCGACAAAATATAGGTGTCTTAGACACAAGTGAGACACAAAAATTTCTTACTATAGCCAATATATTTAAGATCTTTGATTTCAGAAAAGAATATGGAGTAGTTCTATATCATTCAAATTTTAGATAACTTAAAATTTTTAGGCAATGTGAAATGACAAAAAAAGATTTACCCAGAAACAATATTATTCACTTATTTGACTATATATATATATATATATATATATACTGTGTTTACCATTTGAGAGGAATTTAGGTGTGTTTACTATTTGAGAGGCATTTTGTATTTTCCTAGAGACTTAAAGTGAATGAGGCAGATATTCTTGATAGGGCTTACATTCTAGTGGGGGAGACTCAAAATGAACACATTAAGATTCACTTAAGGAGTTGAGAAGATGGCAGATTAGAGGACAGGTACAATCTCTGCACTTCTTTAGCTCAAGATTTAAGAGGAGGAAGACTGATCCTCCAAAAGGCTGGTGACTAAGGGAATTCACTGAAATTCAACATTGAACAGCAAAATAATTGTAGAGACATAGAAAGTCAGAAACTGATCATAATATGAGAAATAATACATAAGAGAGGTGCAGCTTGGCTGGCTGTGGTGGCATTGGTTTCTGAACCACCAGTTCACCACTGAGGAGGGGTTGAGCACAGGGAGAAAGAAAAGAGCACCGAATAAAGTTAGCTTGGGAGAACCTGTGGAGTAGAGAGGTTAAACTTAATAGACCCAGAGAAGGAGGGGGAAGCTGTTGAGTGAAAGTGATTAAAATCACTCAGCCAAGAGGTGGAAGAGTTCCAGAATCAGAGTTGCGGTAGCAAGAACCATTACCGAAGGACCACACAGCAGCAGGCAGAAGTGAAATGGGAACTCAGGAAAGAAATTGTCAGTCTAATGAAACAGTCACCTACTGGAGGGTCCAGAGTGTGCCTGGACCAGTGTGACTGAAACAGCACTGAGAGGACTGTGCCACAGGTGGCACAGGCTGGAGATACCTAGGAGAGAGACCCATCTTTGGTATTGGTGTCCTATACAAGCACTAGGAAGACATCAGATAACCACATCTGCACTCTAGTTCTGATCCTGAATAATTCACATCCATAGCAGTGTAATATTTAACACTTTAAATATTAGACTTTTAATGTTTAGACCTTTAAATGTTTAGATGTTTCAGTGTAATAATAATTCACATCCATAGCCATGTGATATTTAACACTTTAAATATTAGACTTTTAATATTAGACCTTTAAATGTTTAGACTTTTCAGTGTAATAGTGGAATTCATAGAAGACTGATGAAATCCAAACATCCAGCAGTCATCAGTATTTCCCCAGCAAAAGGAGGATGTGGATCAAATGTCAAAAACTTGCCTAAGAGTTCCAAAGGTCCACCAAAACCAAACTCCAGCTCCTGGAATTTCCAATTTAGAACTCTGCACCATCACTGCTATGTGACTATACCGGTTGTCAGCACTCCCCAGTCTATTACATTACTGGGAAAAAGGAAGCTGAGACTACAGCAACCTACCTCAGCTCCTGACCACAATGGTGAGAAATACAAAGAATTCACAACCCCCAGTCTCTGAACAAAATGTTACAGAAACCAGGAATATAAACAAGAAATGGCACAAGAGCATAGCAATATATTCGATTTGCCAAAATTTTGTTGAGAATTTTTGCTTCTATGTTCATTAAAGATATTGGCCTGAAGTTTTCTTTTTTGGATGTGTCTTTGCCTGGTTTTGGAATTAATGTAATATTGGCCTCACAGAAAGAGTCTGGAAGAGCTCCCTCTTTTTCTAGTTCTTGAAATAATTTGAAGAGCATTGGTATTAGTTCTTCTTTGAAGGTCTTGTAGAACTCGGCTATAAACCCATCAGGACCTGGACTTTTTCTTGATGGTAGCTTTTTGATGACATCTTCTATTTCCTCGATTGAAATTGATCTGTTTAAATTGTGTATAGCCTCCCGTTCTAGTTTGGGCAATTCATACGACTCTAGAAATCTGTTGATGCGTTCAGTATTTTCTATTTTATTAGAGTACAAGTTTTCAAAGTAACTTCTAATTATCTTCTGTATATCTGAGGTGTTTGTTGTGATATTTCCTTTTTCATCACGAATGTTAGTAATTTGAGTTTTTTCTCTTCTTTTTATTAGCATCGCTAAGGGTCTGTCAATTTTATTTATTTTTTCAAAGAACCAACTTTTAGTTTTGTGGATTCTTTGAATTGTTTCTTTAGTCTCAATTTCATTAATTTCAGCTATAATTTTAATTATTTCCTGTCTTCTACTACTCTTAGTGTTGATTTGTTCCTCTTTTTCTAGTGCTTTGAGGTGTGATGTTAAGTCATTTATTTGTTGTTGTTTTTTTTCTTTTAAGAAATGAACTCAGTGCAATAAATTTTCCTCTTACTACTGCATTCATAGTGTCCCAGAGATTGCTATATGACGTATCTGCATTTTCATTTACCTCTAGGAATTTTTTAATCTCCTCCTTGATGTCTTCTTCAACACCTTGTTCATTCAGTAGCATGTTGTTTAGCTTCCAGTTGTTAGAATAGTTTTTATTTGTTTGTTTATTTCTTCTTTTGTCATTGATTTCCAATTTCATCCCATTATGGTCTGATAGAATACAGGGTAGTATCTCTACTTTTTTATATTTGCTGATATTTGCCTTGTGAAATAATATATGGTCTATTTTGGAGAAGGAGCCATGTGCTGCTGAGAAGAAAGTGTATTTACTCACTGAGGGATGATATATTCTGTATATGTCCGTTAGGTCTAAGTTATTAATTATTTTAATGAGTCCTACAGTTTCTTTATTTAGCTTTTATTTGGATGATCTATCCATTGGTGAGAGAGGTGTGTTGAAGTCCCCTAGAATAATTGTGTTGTGGTCTATTTTACTCTTGAACTTGAGAAGGGTTTGTTTGATGAATATAGGTGCCCCATTATTTGGGGCATATAAATTTATAATTGTTATATCTTGTTGATGAATGGTTCCCTTAAGTAGTAAGAAATATCCATCTTTGTCCCTTTTGATTAGCTTTGGCTTGAAGTCTACCTTGTTTGATATGAGAATGGAAACCCCTGCTTGCTTCTGCAGCCCATGTGAGTGATAAGACTTTTCCCATCCTTTCACCTTCAGTCTATTGATGTCTTTTTTTATGAGGTGGGTTTCTTGGAGACAGCAAATTGGCGGGTCATTTTTTTAAATCCAGTCCAACAATCTGTGCCTTTTGAATGGTGAGTTTAGGCCATTAACATTCAGGGTTATTACTGAGATGTGATTCTTATTCCCATCCATTTTTTAAAAACATACCAAAAAGATAGTGCACCACGATCAAGTGGGGTTTATCTCAGGGATGCAAGGTTGGTTCAATATTTGGAAATCAATAGACTTAAAGATAAGAACCATATGATCATCTCAATAGACGCAGAAAAAGCATTTGACAAAATACAACACACCCTTTATGTTCAAAACACTAGAAAAACTAAGAATAACAGGAACATATCTCAACATCATAAAAGCTATCTATGCAAAGCCTCAAGCTAACATTATCTCAAATGGAGAAAAATTGAAAGAATTCCCTCTAAAAACTGGAACAAGACAGGGATGCCTCCTTTCACCACTGCTATTTAACATAGTACTTGAAACTCTGGCCAGAGCAATTTGACAGACAAAAGAAATTACAGGGATCCGGATAGGAAAAGAAGAGCTCAAATTAGCACTATTTGCCAATGACATGATAATATACCTAGAAGACCCAAAAAACTCTACCTAAAAACTTTTACAACTAGTAAATGAATTTGGCAAAGTAGCAGGATACAAAATCAATACCCATAAGTCAAAGGCATTAATGTATATCAGCGACAAAGCCTCTGAAAGGGAAATGATGAAAACTACCCCATTTACAATAGCATCAAAAAATATATATCTGGGAATCAACTTAACGAAAGAGGTGAAGAACCTCTATAATGAAAACTATAGAACACTAAAAAAAAAGAAATTATAGAAGACCTCAGAAGATGGAAAGACCTACCTTGTTCTTGGATAGGTAGAACTAATATTGTCAAAATGTCCATACTACCAAAAGCATTATACAGATTCAGTGCAATTCCAATCAAAATCCCAATGACATTCCTCAAAGAAATAGAAAAAGCAGTCATGAAATTCATCTGGAAAAATAAGAGACCCAGAATAGCGAAAGCAATCCTTAGCAAGAAAAGTGAAGCAGGTAGCATCACTATACCAGACTTTAAATTATATTATAGAGCAATAGTAACAAAAACAGCATGGTATTGGCACCAAAACAGACTGGTAGACCAATGGTACAGAATTGAGGACACAGAGACTAATACATATAATTTCAGCTATCTTATATTAGACAAAGGTGCCAAAAATGTACAGTGGAGAAAGGATAGCCTCTTCAACAAATGGTGCTGGGAAAACTGGAAATCCATATGCAACAAAATGAAATTAAACCCTTATCTCTCACCATGCACAAAACTCAATTCAAAGTGGATCAAGGACCTAGGAATTAGACCAGAGACAATACGCCTAATAGAAGAAAAAGTAAGCTCCAATTTCCAACATGTCAGATTAGGCCACAAGTTCCTTAATAAGAATCCTGTAGCGCAAGAATTACTACCAAGAATTAATGAATGGGATAGATTTAAACTAAAAAGCTTCTTCTCAGCAAAAGAAACAATCAGTGAGGTGAATAGAGAGCCAACTAATTGGGAACAAATATTTAGTACATGCACATCAGACAGAGCACTGATCTCTAGAATATATAAAGAACTCAAAAAACTTTACACTAAAAAAAACAAATAACCCAATCAATAAATGGGCTAAGGAATTGAAAAGACACTTCTCAGAAGAAGATACACAATTAATTAACAAATACATGAAAAAATGCTCAACATCACTGGCAATTAGAGAAATGCAAATCAAAACAACTCTAAGATTTCATTTCACTCCAGTCAGAATGGCAGCTGTCAAGAACACAAACAACAATAAATGTTGGAGAGGATGTGGGGAAAAAGGCACACTCATACATTGCTGGTGGAACTGCAAAATGGTGCAACCGTTTTGGAAGGCAGTATGAAGATTTTTTGGAAAACTGGGAATGGAACCACCCTATGACCCAGCCATCCAACTCCTGGGTCTATTCCCAAAGGACTTAAAAACAGCATATTACAGTGACACAGCCACTTCAATGTTTATAGCAGCACAATTCACAATAGCTAGATTGTGGAACCAACCTAGATTTCCCTCAGTAGATGAATGGATAAAGAAAATATGGTACATATACACAATGGAATTTTACTCAGCAATAAAAGAAAATAAAATAATGGCATTTGCAAGTAAATGATGAAGTTGGAGAATATAATGCTAAGTGAAGTCAGTCAATCTAAAATATCCAAATACCGAATGTTTTCTCTGATATAAGGAGACTGACTCCCAGTGGTGTTGGGTCAGTGTACATAGGAGGATTAGAGGAATGCTAGAAAGGTCAAAGGGGAGGGATGGGAAGGGAGGGAGCAAGGGGGGATGGAGGGGAAAAAAGAAAAGGTGGTTGAGTAGGATGGATGTCTTTATCCTAAATGCATGATTGAAGTTTGAATGGTACCAATATACATTGTATACAAACACTGTTTTGTAAAAAGATGCTCTATATGTTTACTATGAATTATAATGCATACTACTATATAAATACAACAACTTTGAATAAAAAATAAATTTAAAAAAAAGAGCATATCAATGAATATCCATCCTTGCCAACAGTTTGGACCACCTCAGTGGAAACAAGCCCTTTATTTCTCATTAAGAACTTTTTTCCTCTTCTTCCATTTTCCTCTTTTTATTTAATTTTCAATTTTATTCTTGTTTTTATTGTTATAGTTTACATTATTTTAATTTAATTTTATTTATTTGTATTTAATTTTTTCTTCCATTTTCTATGATTGTATGTGTCTGTGTTCTATGTTGATAAGTTCAAATATATACATATTTATATATATACATACATGTATATATATATTTTTTCTTTCATTTTAATTTCTTGTTTCTTTATCTGTTCATTACCAAGTATTAGTTGAATTTGGTGGGATAAAATTTTATGTGTTTGATTTGTTTTGCTCTTACATTTGTTTGTTTGTTCATATCTTGGTTTTTGTTCCTCTTACTATCCCTTTTTCACTCACTCCTCCCCTACAAATAGCCAATTTTTTATGTTTCCTCTTCCTCTATTTCCTGATTTTATTACTTTTACTTATTTTCACTCCTCTCTGTCTTTGTAGCCATCATCTGCTACCTATCTCCTGCATATCTTCCATTTACTTTTTATTTCAAACTCTCTTGCCTTCCAGCCCTATTTTCTTTTGACTTAAAGAACCATGATTCCACTATCTGATAGAATTACACAATTTTATTAAGTCCTACTCAATTCATGTTGTAATGATTATTAATATAGTGGATGACCTAGTAGCCACCGGTTGTTCAATGTTTTATTTGGTTCATGGTTGTTTATTGTTGGAGCAGATGTTAAATGCTGACCCCACCATTCCTATACAGGTGATAATTCATGTTATAAATGTCAAAATAGACACTGAACAATTGCTTTACGGCTATATATCAGTTGCTAACATTATTGCTATTCCTTGGGCCCCTTTCTCTAAGATGGAATGGAAATTGATTAGGACACTTCAAGTTCTTAGAGTAGAGATCTGGTTGCTGAATAATACTCAAAACTCAGCCAAGTAATAGTGTACCTCACTCCACTCATGAACAAATGCCACTTAGTCTCAACAATACTGCAACACATAGCATGGGGAAAGAAAACAACCCAACCAACAACCAGGCCCCAAGTAGGAACTACTAGACCTACAGAAATCTACAGGATCATAAGAAACTATTTTGAAAATTTATACTCCAATGAATTGTAAAATATATAAGACACTGACAAATTTCTAGACAAATACAACCCAACCATATTAAGCCAGGAAGATATAGAAAAGCTTAAGAGACTAACATTTAGTAATGAAATTGAAAAAAAAACATTTAAAAACATTGAACAAAGAAAAGCCCAGGACCAAATGAATTCTTAGCTGAGTCCACCAGATCTTTGAAGAACAACTAACACCAGTCTTTCCTCAAAATATTCCATGATATTGAAATGGAGGGAACACTCCCAAATACATTCTATGAAGCCATTATAACCCTAGTACCATAATCAGACAAAGGCATATCAAGGAAAGAAAACTACAGACCAATATCCCTGATGAAAACAGATGCAAAAATCCATAATAAAATATTAGTAAACCACATTCAAAATTATATCAAGAAGATAGTACATCATATATTGTTTCATTCCAGGGATGCAAGGTTGGTTCAACATATGCAAACAATAAATATAATTTATTGCATGAATAAAATCAAGGACAGAAATCATTTGATAATCTCAACAGATGTATAAAAGGCCTTTGGTTAAATCCAGCACCCATTCATGTTAAAAACTGGAGAAATGAGAGAGATAAAAGGAACTTACCTCAATATTATAAAGGCTATATATGAGAAACCCAAAGTCAACATCATACTGAATGGAGAAAAACTAAAAGCATTTCCTTCACAATGAGGAACAAGACAAGGTTGTCCACTCTTGTTAAACATACTTCTTGAAACACTAGCCAGAGCAATCAGGCAAGTGAAGGAAGTTAAAGGAAAACAAACAGGAAAAGAAGTCAATTATCTATGTTTGCCAATGATATGATCCTATATCTAGAAGTCACAAAAATCTATGCCAGAGACTTCTAGAGTTAATGAATAAATTCAGCAAAGTAACAGGATACAAGATCAACACTCATAAATCAATAGTTTTCCTATACTCTTAATAGCAATTCTGCTGACAAAGAAATCAAGAAAAATAATCCATTCACAATAACTTCCAGAAAATAATATATTTGGGAATCAATATAACAAAGAGGTGAAAAACCCCTACAAAGAAAACTATTGAAAGCTAATGAAATAAAATGAAGATCTTAGAAGAGGGAAAGACATCTCATTCTCTTGGATAGGTGACTTAATATTATTAAAATGGTCATATTATCAAAAGTAATATACAGATTCAATGTAATCTCCACCAAACAAAAAATGACATTCTTCACAGTCCTATAAATAAAGTTCAAAATTCATTTGGAAGAATAAAACACCCAGAATAGCAAAACATTCTTAAACAAAAAGAATGATAATACAGGTATAACAATAGCTGACTTCAAATTATACTATATAGCTGTATTAACAAAACAGCATGGTATTGGCATCAAAATAGACATGAAGACCAATGGAATGTAATAGAAGACACAGAGTCAAACCCACAGAATTACAGTCATCTGATACTTGATAAATGTCCTAACAATATATTGGAGTAAAGTCAACAAGTAGTGCTAGCAAAACTAGATATCCATATGCAGAGTAATGAAACTAGATCCCTACTTCTCACCCTGCACAAAAGTCAAATCAAAGTGGTTCAAAGACTTAGAACTTAAACCTGAAAAAATGCAACCACTAGAAGAAAACATAAGGTCAAGACTCCAACATACAGGTGCAGGCAATGACTTCCTTAACAAAATGCTGAAAGATAAAGATTAAAAACCAATAATCAATAAATAGGAAGGTACTAAATTAAAAATTTTATGCATAGAAAATAAAATGAAAAGAGAGCCTACAGAATGGGTGAAAATCTCTGTCAGATGCTCCTCTGACAGGGGATTAATATCCAAAATATATAAAGAATTCAAAAGTTTAACAACAAAATAAATAATAACTCAATCAATAAATGGGCAGAAAAACCCAAAACAGACATTTCTCAAAAGGAAAAACATAAATAGCCAAAAACATATGGAACAATGTTCAACATCTCTAGCAATCAGGAAATGAAACCAAAGGTATACTGAGATTTATCTCACTCTAGTCAGAATGTCAATTTTCAAGAACACGAATAACAGTAAATACTGGTAAGGACATGGTGGAGGGTGAGGTACACTCATGTGTTGTTGATTTATTATTATTTATTACAAACACTCTGGAATGTAGTATCACAGTATATAGGCTCCTTAAAAAACTAGGAATGAAACCACCACTCCCACTATCCCACTCCTCACTGTTCCACTCCTCAGTAATTATCCAAAAAAATTAAAATCAGAATAGTATAGTATTGCAACCACATCAATATTTATAGCAGAACAACTCACAATAGCCAAGATATTGAACCAGTCCAGGTGCCAATCAATGGATAAATGGATTAGCAAAATGGGCTATATATGTATTTATATAAATGGAGTTTTACTTAGCTATAATGAAGAAAAAATAATGGTATTTGTTGGTAAGTGGATAAGAATGAAGAATGTCATGCCAAGTAAAATAATCTGGACACAGAAAATCAAGAGTTGAATGCTTTTTCTCATATGAAGAATCTAGAGTATAATGAAAGAGAAAAAGATGGAGATTGGATATCCTACGAATAGTGGGACCATCAGTGGAGTAGAAGAAGGAAACTAGAGGAAGGAGTAGAAATGGGAAAGGGGGGAAGTGCAGAATTAATTTGACAAAATTACACTTTGTGTATGTGTGTACAGCAGTTAATTCCACCTTCTTTTATATCTATAAAGCACCAAATATAAATAAATAAAAGAGTGGATGTTAGACCAGTAGTGTAGAGGAAGGGGAATAGGGGCAGGCAAGGGGAGGGGGGAGAAAAAGCTGGAAACCCAGGGATTGAAATAGAATAAATTAAATTCCATGTATTATTATGTCAGAATGAACCTAACTATTATGTACAACTATAATATACTAATAAAACAAAAAAGTAAAAGAAAATGTATTAACATGGATTTACAAAAATTGAAATTATAACCAGAAATGTTAGTTACACAAAAATATTTGGTTGGCCACTGGTTCTCCTACTAAGGGATATGCTGAGTACTTTATGCCTTTTTAAGATAATGTACAAGAATTACTTTCAGCACTCTGCAAACATAAGAATTTGAGATTAGGTAGCATGTGGCTTATGGAAGGAGACTGTTGAAACTGAGTTTGATAGAGTTAAGGAAACCACATCTACAAAAGCTTCTAGTGACTTTTTCATGCAAATAAACTGAGTCTTTCTCAGGCTTCTGGCTACTTCCTTACAATGATGGTGCTGCAAATGGTTTACCCTCTGAATTGAAAACCATTCCTTCAACAGTTTCAAAGTTCTCTGAATTTTCCTCTATTTATCACATCAAAAAAAATCAATGATGAAAGCTCAGCCTCCCTGCTCAAACCTGAAGCTGTTTACTTATTAACTGGAGCACACCCGGTCAAAAACTATGAGAAAATTGGTATCCAGAAAAAAACTGGAAATTTTAGCCTAGTTGGTGAGCACCAATATGGGTTCTAATGTCCTGAGGCAGCTGAAGGTTCCCATGAGACCCAAAGAGATGACATATGATTGGAAATGATTTCAAGAGATTTCACTAAAGAAATAAAAATGAATCTGATCATTTAATGATGGCATAAATAAATTGTGACCGAGAGAGAAGCATTACCAATGCTCTCATGTGTAACTGTCCCTGTAGACATTACCATCTTCTTTAGATCAGACCGTGCCCAGTCAGGGCTTCTTCAGAGCACCAAGGATCATTTCAGCACCAGAAAGCTTACCATTCAGTCAAGAGCTTCTCCAAGCACTGATCATAAATATTGCTATACCAACTCAGTCAAGATATAAAAATTTATGTACCCAAATGTCTATACCTCCAAGAAATTAAGTTACTTACTATAAAAAATTCACTAAAATGTCTTTATTTGTAATCAATACTAATGAAGGGGGACAAATGCTAACATGTACTGACTTAGAAAGTTAGGGATACGCAGAAAGTAAGGACTTATTTCTACAGGTGTTCAGAGGAAGTCTCTCTGACAAGGTTGAGTTTTCATGAGACAGAGAACAAGCAAACCATGTCAAGAAAAGGGTAAACAGCAATAAAAGTAGAGAGAAGGGCTGGAGGAACAGGCTTCAGGAGGGACAAAGGCATGTTTGATAATGATCTACTGAGAGCCAATGCATTTGAAATCAGTAAGCAAGGGAGAGACATCACTGGAAGCAGTGGTAAGAACTCACATCAGTACTAACAGTTTCCTCAGTACACACGACCTTCTTTTTTCTTCAGACTTATTCAGTCTAGTACTAACCCCTTACTTTCTCTGTCTTCCTCAGAGAGGACCAAAACTATGAGCCACTATTGTATTTGCCTAATCTCAACAGGTTATATTTGTACAGTTGTTCCCATTCTAAAATAAATTCATAACCTTTGTCATTTTATTTAATCCTCAAATCAACTTCCTGAGGAGGTGAGATCAGGACTTACAAGTGGCATTTATGTAAGATTTAACTGAAAGGCCAGGGTGCAAATTTTTATTTTTATGCATTTTTGTCATACATTATATAACATGGGTCTTATCAGACCCTTGTGTTTTTTGTTTATATTTTCAATTCTCACTGATTATATTCTAGTTTGCAGCGATTCCTACCTTATGGAGAATCCCTTGCGCTATGAAATACCCTTTGGGTGCAGTTTGAAACTGCCACATTTGCTTGTGTCAGCTATTTTTGTGATTCGTTCTGACTCTCACATGAAAAACCATTTCTACTTCTAGCAAATCTTTGGATTCTATAAAATTCTTCTTATTTTACTTTAGAAAGAATAACTGTGAAATATTCAGTCATATGCTTAGCTGTACTCTGAGACTCTTCAGGGTGTAGGTCCAGAGGGACCCCAAGAGAGAGGAATGTAACACACAGGACCACTGAAAAATAAAGCTCATGCTTCCCAGCAGACCACTATGCTGGGAATTCTGCACTTACAATAAGCTCCTCAATAAGAAACAGAGCAGCAAAATCCAGGAACTGACTAATATTTTATAGGCTTTCATATTAATATAAGAGTTAACAACAGCTAGTAGTATTCACATAAGAAAAGAAGAAACTTCTGACCTTCCTCATGGTGTTATAGTTGGATTTGCTAAGTGGGAAGGGGTTATTTTTCTCTCTGTTTTGGTTCCTATAATTCTAATATTTTCCGTCATGTGGGAGTGGAACTCTGGAATGCATACATTTACTTTCTAGATAGGGCCAGTTTGTATACAATTGTTCCTTTGTTAATTGAACTTTCTTGAACACCATCTATTATATTACTCTAAATGATCACAAAGATTTATAAAGGATAAAAATACACATACTTTTTCTTGCGAATGGAGGAAGAAAAAGATAATTAAAATATATAAATTATTTAGCTAAATAAGCAAAACTTAAATTAGAATATGATAAATTATATGATGATGGTATGCATAATTTTGTATCACATAAGAGGTACCTTTGATGCAGACTGGAGGCATATAATCAGACTTTTTGGAGGAGACGATGTCTGAGCTGAATCTGGAAGGCAAGTAATAAGTTAAAATTTAGTTTCAGAAATTAAAGCATTTGGTAGATTTTATATTCCAAAATCATATTATGAATAAGCAAGAGATATTACATAAGGTATAACATTTCAGGAATTAAATTACCTAAGGACAATTTAATGACATACTGCTATTATCTCACCATCAATTACTGTCTAAAATAATACTGTGTTGTCTCCTTTCCTCTTTTACAGATTTTCAGGCATAAAAATATCCTTGTCTACATTTGTATGCAAGCAACTCTATCAAACTTTATACTAAGCTACATAGCATAGGTCTTACTTTTGTAGTTTAAAAAAAATAAAAAGATAGTTTAGCCTAAACTTGGCTGCTGTATAAATTTTCTAAGTTTGCTTTTGAAGGCAAAAATCCAGAAAGTAATTTCTTAGCTCCCAAAAGTTCAAAGTCCAACTTCTTTCTCTTCTCTCAATCCATAAAACATACTGTTTCTTCGGTTAATTAAAAAACAACCCAAAAAGCAAAGAAAAAAAAAAAAAAAGATTTCAGTAAGTGAAATCAAGTTCCACAGTGAACTTCCATTTTGTGACTGCTGAATATATAACTTCTTTTGATATAATTGCCACACTTGTTTATCTTTCAATAACATCCTGAATTCTTCCAAGAATATCCCATTAGCTAGTCTCATAAATTTGAAAACTAATAGGGAATTCAATTTTTCAAAAAATTAATTTTTATTTTTTAAAAATAAATTGAAGTTGAAGAGAAAAACAACATGTGTGTAGCATAATATTTAAATCAAACTCATTTAAAATCCATAAATTTATAAGACAGTAAATTCCTCAAAATTTGGCCTAATACATGAGGAAAACTGAATATTTGGATATATGATGCTAATAACACACTTCCAAATTGCTTTTCTACTTTCTACTCCTGTCTCTCCTATTGGTTTCTTATGTAAAAACTCCTTGGAAGCATTAGTCTCAGGAAAATGTGCCTGATAAATTAAATTTAACTTCGAAGATAATGGTGAGTGAGATCTGAATCCTAGAATTATAATAATTAACACATGAAGTGGATCTGAAAGTAACCTAATCAGCTTCACATGGCAAGCAAACAAAAAAGATTAATGATCTGTCTTTGAAGAGGAACATAATATGAACATGTTTTTAGTGTTGAAAACAACACTATATATTTTGTAAAAGTGATAATTGCTTTTTATGCATACTATATCATAGCTTTGGTCAAATTTTATTGGTGATGTAACTACTTAATGATTGCTAGTGTCCTTACCCTCATAAAATGAATAAATGACAAAAACGAATAACATTTTTTAAGCAATAATTGAGATAGGCTAGGGATGGTAACCTTCCCGTCAGAATTCACCTACCGACCTGCTAAGCTGGCAAATTCCCTTCCCTCCTGCCTGCAGCCAATCCGAGGCAGCAGCCCGTTCCATCCTTGCCACAAAGTTTGCTTTCTTCTATCAGGACTTTCCCACATGCCCTACAAGAGCCCAGGCTGAATTCTAACCTTTTCGTGGCCTTCCTGAGGTGGTAATAGTGAAGCCAGCCGCCATCTTTCTACACTCTGGATGCAAAAGGACCTAACACGCATGAGCAGATCAGGAGCGGCCTCAGTTATTAGGACAGAAAGCACAGCACAGATGCGGTGTTTCCAGAAGTCCTGGACCCCGCACAACATCCATCCAAGTCCATGTGAGAGGAGAGGGCCAGACTTGAGCTCACAGTCCTGCAGGAGGCCAGTCTGGGATCTGGTTCCCTTGTGCTGTCTCCCTTGTGCTCTAATATAAACCCCAATAAAGACTTATTTAGTTGATATTGCTGCCCCTTAGTGATTTCTATCTTGAATTGAATAAAAGAACCCTCATTGGTTGGTAACAACACTGTATAATAGACACCCCATTGCTTGACATACATTTTCCTTTTTTTATTTTTTATTTTTATTGTAATTTGTTATACATATTTGCAGAGTGCAACTCATTTCATATTTCATATAACGAGCACAATATTTCAAGTTGCTGGTTTTATATAAAATATTTTCACAACAATTGTGTCTTCATACATGCACTTAGGGCAATAATGGCCAACTCATTCTACCTTTATTCCTACCCCCCCTTGCCCCCTCCTCTCCCTTCTCCACTCTTTGTTCTATTTAAAGCTCTTTCATTCCTCTCATACCCCATCCCTTGCCTTTATAAGTCATTATCTTCATAACAAAGAGATCATTGACCTTTGGTTTTTTGGGGATTGGCTAACACTTAGCATTATTTTCTCCAACTCCATCCATTTACCTACAAATGCCATGATTTTACTTGCTTTTAGTGCTGTGTAGTGTTCCATTGTGTATATATACCAAAGAGTCCCTATCCATTCATCTGCTGATGGGCATCTGGGTTGGTTCCACAATCTAGCTATTGTGAATTGTGCTGCTATAAACATTGGTGTGGCTGTGTCCCTGTAGTAAGTTTGTTTTTAAGTCCTTTGGGAATAAACCAAGGAGTGGGATAGCTGGGTCAAAAGGTGGTTCCATTCCAAGTTTTCCTAAGAATCTCCGTAATACTTTTCAGATTGGCTTCACCAATTTGCAGTTCCACCAGCAATGTAAGAGTATGCTTTTTCCCCCACATCCTCACCAGCATTTATTGTTTCTTTTTCTTTTTTTTTTTTTTTTTTTTTGTTTTGTTTTGATAGCTACCATTCTGATTGGAGTGAGATAAAATCTTAGAGTTGGTTTGATTTGCATTTCCCTAATTGCTAGAGATGTTGTACATTTTTTCATATATTTGTTGATTGTATATCATCTTCTGAGAAGTGTCTGTTTAATTCCTTGGCCCACTTATTAATTTGGTTATTTGTTTTTTTGGTGTTAAGGCTTTCAAGAGCTTTATATCCTTGAGGTTAGTGCTCTATCTGATGTGCTTGTGGTAAAGATTTGCTCCAATTCTGTAGATTCTCTATTTGCCTCACTAATTGTTTCTTTTGCTGAGAAGAAGCTTTTTAGCTTGAATCCATCCCATTTATTGATTTTTGGTTTTAATTCTTGTACTATAGGGGTCTTATTGAGGAAGGTGGAGCCTAGTCCAACATGATGGAGATTTGGGCCTACTTTTTCTTCTATTAGGTGCAAGGACTCTGGTTTAATTCCTAGGTCCTTGATCCACTTTGAGATAAGTTTTGTGCATGGTGAGAGAATACAAAAACATATCAAAAAGATAGTGCACCACGATCAAGTGGGCTTCATTCCAGGTTCTTTCAATATAAGGAAATCAATAAATGTAATACATCACCTCAATAGGCTCAAACATAAAAATCATATGATAATCCCAATAGGTGCAGATAAAGCATTTGACAAAATACAACATCTCTTCACGTTCAAAATGCTAGAAAAAATAGGGATAACAGGAACATACCTCAACATCATAAAAGCCATCTATGCTAAGCCCCAGGCCAACGTCATCCTAAATGGAGAACAATTGAAAGCATTCCCTCTAAAAACTGGAACAAGACAGGGATGTCCTCTTTTACCACTCCTATTTAACATAGTTCTTGAAGCCCTAGCCAGAGCAATTAGACAGACGAAAGAAATTAAAGGGATACAGATAAGAAAAGAAGAATTCAAATTATCACTATTTGCAGATGATATGATTCTATACATAGAAGATCCAAAAAATTCCACCAGAAATCTTCTAGAACTAATAAATGAATTCAGCAAAGTAGCTGGATATAAAATCAATACCCATAAATCAAAGGCATTTCTGTACATCAACAACAAATCCTCAGAAAGAGAAACTAGAAAATCCACCCCATTTACTATAGCCTCGGGAAAAAAAAAAAAAAAAAAAAAAAAAAAAAAAAAAACACTGGGAATCAACTTAACAAAAGAAGTGAAAGACCTCTACAATAAAAACTACAGCATGGTAAAGAAAGAAATTAATGAAGATCTTAGAAGATGGAAAGATCTACCTTGTTCTTAGTTAGGTAGAATTAATATTGTCAAAATGACCATTCTCCCAAAAGCACTATACAGTTTCAATGCAATACCAATCAAAATCCCAATATCATTCTCAGAAATAGAAAAAGCAATCATGAAATTCATCTAGATAAATAAGAGACCCAGAATAGCCAAAGCAATTCTTAGCAAGAAGAGTGAAGCTGGAGGCATTACTATTCCAGAACTTAAATTGTTTTACAAAGCAACTGTAACTAAAACAGCATGGTATTGGCACCAACATAGACCAGTAGACCAATGGTACAGAATATAAGACACAGAGACTAACCCACACACCTACAGTTATCTTATATTAGACAAATGTATTTGTCTAATATCCATTCATTGGAGAAAAGACAGCCTCTTCAACAAATGGTGTTGGGAAAACTGGAAATCCTCATGTAATAAAATTAAATTAAATCTTTTTCTCTCACCATGCACAAAACATTTTCCTTTTTATTCTTTAATACAGTAAGTTCTTATCAATATTTCTAGGAAACCATGACACAGAAAAGTAGTGTCACCCGACTAAAATTACACATGTAGAAAGTGAAAAAGTTGAGTAACAAATTGTACTGCTTCCTAAATCTATGGTATTGGTTATACTGACTCCTAACTTGGTCCATAAATGAACACTTTTGCAATAATTTTCTTATTGCATACTAAAATTTCACTTTTACTTCATAACAAGAGACAGCTATTTTGCAGTCTTTCAATTATTAAACTGTTCTGGCTCCTCAGTAGATACTAGTATGAAAATACCGAAACACATTAGTAACTTTATTTAAATAGTTATTATATGAGTTTTCTAGGACTTCCAAAACAAAGTACAATGGACAGTGAAGCTTAAACAACAAAATATATTTTTCACAATTCTGGAGACTAGAAATCCAAGATCAAGAAGGGAGCAGGGTTGTTTTCTTATAAGGTCTTTCTCTATGGCATGTAGATGGTTGTTTTCTCCTTTACTGTTCACATATTCTCTGGACATATCTTAATATTATGAACAGCATAATCTCCACTTCTTACAAGAACACCAGCCATAGTGGATTAGGGCCAAATCCTACTTCCATATTTAACCTTATTATCTCCTTAAAGACCTCAACTTCTTTTTTTTATTTATGCTTTTATTAGTGGATTGCAATTTTACATAATCATGGGGTTAATTTTGACATTGTAATAAATGCATAACATAATTTTCTTTATTTCAATCCCAGTATACCCCTTTCCTTCACCTCATTCTTCCCTTTTGATCTTCTTTCTCTACACTGTTGGTCTTCCTTCCATTAATTTATTTTTTAACTAGTGCATTATGGTTATACAGGTAAGTGGAATTCATCGTGATATACTCACACATGCCCATAGCATACTTTGGTCAATTTTATCCCACAGTTCCTCCACTTCCCCATCCCACGTCTCTACTCCTTGATCCCTTTCCCACTGTTCTCTCTTCTATTTTCATGAAATTACCCACTTTTAAATTTTTCTTATTTCTCTCTAGTATTTGCATATAAGAGAAAACCTTTGACCCTTGACTTCCTGAGTCTGGTTTGTTTCATTTTGAATTCATCTTTTCCAGTTCCTTCTGTCTACCAGCAATGACATAATTTCATTATTCTTTTTGGCTGAGTAAAAATCCATTGTGTGTTTGTGTGTTTCTGTGCATGTGTTTGTGCATGCATGTGTGTGTGTGTGTGTGTGTGTGTGTATGACTTTTTTTATTAAATTTTTTTTTAGTTGTCAATGGACCTTTATTTTATTTATTTATATGTGGTGCTAAGGATGAAATCCAGGGCCTCACACAAGCTAGACAAGCACTCTACCACTGAGCCACAACCCCAATCCCTGTAACACATTTGTTTTTGTAATCCATTCATCGACCAATGAGCTGGCTCCATAGCGTGGCTATTGTAAATTGCACCACTATAAACATTGCTATGCATATTGGTGTGCATGTGTCTCTATAGTATGATGATTTTATTTCTTTTGAATAAATACCAAGGAGTGGGATAATTGAGCCAAATGGTGGGTCCATTATCAGTCTTTTGAGGAGTCTCCATACTGCTTTTCAAAGTGGTTGTACTAATTTGCAGTCTCACCACCAATATGAGTGTACATTTTTCCCCTCATCCTCACCAGTATTTATTGTTACTAGTGTTCTCAGAGATTATCATTCTAACTGGAGTGAGATGTTATCTTTAATTATAAGCACATTCACAGGTACTAGGGATCAGGACTTAAACATATGAATTTGGTGGGGGCACAAGTCAGCCTTTAAGAGTTATTAAGTTGGAACCTGTTTAACATTAAAAAATAATTGATTTTGGAATGGGATCATAACCACAAAATATGTACTTCTCTCTATAGGGCACCATTCACATATAGGGAGATTTCTACAATCTGATCAGTTTTATGAAGCTACTGCAGAAAAAAAAAACTTAGAATTGATACAACAGATTTCCAGGAAAATACTTGTCATTATTTTTATGTGTAAAAAAATATTATATATATGTCAAAGCTTTATTAAAGCTAATAAATATGCATCATTTTCTTGATCTATGAATGAGTACTTATCTGAATGAAATGATGTCAGCATTCAAAAGAGAAACCTGTATACCCATGTTTACTGTGTCTTTATTTACAGTAGCCAAGATATGGAATCACTATAGATGCCTGTCAATGGATGAATAGTAAAGAAAATATGGTATAGATTACACATCCAAAAAGCAGAATGAAATCACGTTATTTGCACGGAAATGGATGGAACTGGAGGACAGCACATTCAGCAAAATAAGCCACACAGAGAAAGATAAGCATCTCATGTTTCTCTTGTATATGGAAATTAAATTTAAAAAGTGAATTGGAAATAGAAGAGGAACCACTCGGGAAGGAAAGGAGACCAAGGGGAGGTGTAGAGACAAGAGGATGGATTGATTAAAGCACAGCATATGCAGGCATTGAAATGCCACAGTGAAGCCCATTAATTTATACAATAAAAGTGTAAATATAAAAATAAAATAGAAATTTTAAATATTGATTTTCTTAAGCATTGTACTTACCAAAACATTTACTACTAACTTAATTTTTTTTCCTGTAGATCTGGTGGTATTTCCTTTTTGCTTGAATCATTTTCTTCAGCGTGTCTTGCAAATCTGAAGTAAAAAATTTTCTGTTTCTGTTTCACTGAGAATATGCTCATTTTATCTTTATTTCTGAACTGTACTTTTTGATAAGGAATATTTATTTGACTATTTTAAATATTTTTCCAGCAATTTAGTAATTTTATTTATTTGACTATTTTAACTATTATTTATTTGACTTTTTAAAATATTTTTCCAGCAATTTAGTAATTTTATTTATTTGACTATTTTAAATATTTATTTTAAATATTTATTTATTTGACTATTTTAAATATTTTTCCAGCAATTTAGTAAAGATGATGATCCAGTATTCCCTTTTCTCCTCCATTCTTTCTGGTGAGAAGTTAACATTTTTGTATTATTATTCTACTTCATGTAATATATTACTATATAGCACATCATGTCACATTTTTATTTCAGTTATTAAAATTTTATACCCAGTATTATGATTTTGTTCTTTATTCTATTTCCTTACTGGCAATTACATATATTTTTGTGTTATGCATTCATATATATATGTATGCCTATATATATGTATATGTATATATATGTATATATATAATTTCTTAAGTATATAATACACTTTAAAGTTTTTGTCTGCTAATGGCAAAATCTGGGTAGCCTCCATTTTTATTTCAACTGAAATTTTTTTTGTGTGTGTGAATACAGGTCAGCTGTAGTTTTCTGTTTCTTTGAATGTGTAGCAAATACTGGTTGCGTGGTGAACATTTTGAGAGATATTTACAAAGACTATATTCTGTTCTAGACCATCTAAGAGTTCATTTTGTCCTATCAGGCATTTAACTGAATTGGGCCTGTACTTTAATCATCATCTCCTGTATGTGAGGCTGAAGCTGAAATATTATTCAGTTTTTCAAATTCTTCGAGTTGCTACATTTTGCCTGATCGCCTGTGTTCCCGCAAACACGTCTAGATTACCAGACAACCACATAGTTGGGTGAATTTTGGATACAGAAGTTGGGGTCCATCTTTTCTGTGATTTCTCCCTTTCCAGAATCTTTCTACTTGCTTTGTCCTCATTTTGCTCAACTCTGTCTTCTGACGTCAAACCAGTATGCCTATTGCTTTCTTCCTTAAGAGTTGTACTTTTTTTTTTCTTTTTACAATACTGGGGATCAACACCAGAGTCTCATGCATTCTATACAAGCACTCTACCATTAAGCAACATCCCCAACCCTTATTTTTTAAATTTATTTTGAGACAGGGTGTTGCTAAATTGCCTAGGCTGGCCTCAAACTTGTGGTCCTCTTGCTTCAGCCTCTCTGGTAGCTGCATTAGGGCATGCATGATTATTCCTGGCTCAGAGCTACACTTCATTAGGCAGTGCCCTTTGCCAAAGAGTCACAAACACAACACTCATTCGTAGCATTTCAAGTTTGAATAGCAGACTCCTCTCCATCCAGTTTCTGGCTGTATTCTTTTGTTTGCTAGCAGCTTCCAATATCATGTAGATTTGTTTTTGTAATATTACTGTTATTTTCCTCCTATTGAAATGTAGCCAAAAACCTACTTACTCTTCCTTATGCTATAGTCTTTTTATATACTACTTTCTGTTGATTGATTTTTGCATGATTTGAATTTATAAATGCTAAGCTTTTATTTTGTTTACATAAAAAGTTGATATTTATCCATTATATATATTTTTAGATAGGATTTTGATGTTACCCAGGCTGGGCTCAATGGATCCTCCCAACTCAGCCTCCTGAGTAGTAAGTACCTCAGGCATGTATCACTATGCCTGGCTTAGTCTTATTTTTAATTTGTGCATACCAGTGCCTTTCCGGTTGCTATTAGTATCTTTTGCCCGGAACTCCATATTAAGAGCTATTTGATGTAATGTAGCTAAGAGTTTAGTTATTTAGCTTCTTTACTGAAGAAATGAAAAAAATAGGCTTACAAACAATCTCTGCAGGGAACTTTTTATTCACTGTTGCGAATATTGTTGTGTGTGTAAATTTTTATCTGGGACCTCAGTTTCTATGTTCCCTGTTCTGCATAGATTAGTCTAGAAAAAGAAACATATTGTCATTGATCCATCTTCCTTCCCAGAGCTCACATGCATCATATCAGGAATAAACTCCTTCTGTCCCATTGACTTACTGCTTGGATTAACTACAGCATACACTCTGACAACTCACATTTATTTAAAAGTTATAATGAGGTATTGCTTACATACTTTAAGATTATCCATCTAAAGTTTGAAGTTCAGTAAGTTTTAGTAAATTTATACTGTTGTACAACCATCACCCTGATTTTAGATTTTTTTCCATCACCCCAAAAGTTCCCTTATGTCAGTAAAACAGTCAATCCCTATATCAGCCCTAGCTCGAAGCAAACATTGATCCAATTTTTGTCTCTAGCCTTGAGTTTTCTAGCAATTTCATTTAAATGAAACCATACAACATGTAGTCTAGTGTCTAGGTTTTTCCACTTAATGGGATGATCCTGAAAGCCACTCACATTGTTTTATATATCAGCAGTTTTGGCTTGCTGAATATTTTTCACATTCACTAATTGATGGATTCATGGACATTTTAAATATTTTTATTTGTTGGTGTGTTTGTTTCAGTACTATTGTTCTTTATTTTAAATGTTATACATTCAGATTGTAAAAACAAGCCAGTGCTATTCTTGTAGTCTGATATAATACCTTCCTTTACGTCTCTAAATTATAATGATTTACATGTATTTTTTAGTCTACTATTTCCCAATAAGCATATAAATTCTTAAGAGAATTAATAGCATAAATATATCCTTTAGTTCTGTAGCTAAAAATTTCAGGATATAAGTGATATTCGCCATTAGAGAAGATTAATATATTTGTGTGTGTGTTAATATTTCAGTATTTAAACTATAAAGTTGTACACTGCTATTTATCTGAAAGACTTTCATTCAGTTTTCACCCAAATTTGATAGGAAAACTTATACCTAATTTTTATATAATTCCATTAAAATTATATAGGTAATAGTCCCCAAGTTTTTTATAATAACACAAATAATATTATTTTAAAGTAATAAATACTTTCACTAACAAATTATGCCTGAAAGACCTGGTTCACATTAGTGACCATTTTCCTAAAGTAGTACTGCCTATTTTCTTTCATCTTTCCATCAATAGTTTCAGATAAGATGCAAGCAGAGGTAATAGATCTGCAACTCCAGGGAATCTTCTCTTCCTTCACTAACTTTGAAGGAGCAACTTTAACAGCCACGTTTGATCTCACTGTTATATTCTCTATCCCTGAAAGCCAAAGATGATGAATATTTGAATAGTACTGCACCAGATGGAAACAACCAAAAGACTATTTGTAAATGCATTGTTTTATGTTGATAATAAAACTTAAAAACAAATCACTTATCCTAGGCATTTCTTATGAGATTCAGGCTGAATTAGGGGTAACTTAAATAAACCCTAAAATCATTGTCATTTTCAGTAACATAAAATGTATAATTTGTGTACATTTTTTAACTTAAAATATGATTTCTTGCATTAGCCAAAGCTCTAGCCATTCATCCCATGCCTCCAGTGTGTGTTACAAAACAAAACCATGTACAAGAATTATTATACATATTATAAAGGAAACTGTGGATGCAATTTTGCAGTTGAGCCATATCTTTTCATTATGATATATGTAACATTTTCTCTAGGAGCAGGATGCCATTAAAATGGGAAATGTTAATGAGTTCTTACTTTGTGTGTTTTGTTTTTCCCCATCTGATAACATTTGTCATAAGAGCCCAATCATAATGTCTTTCTTTTCTGGTTCTAAAAAAAGATTACCAGTACAGTTTTGTTATAGTTAAAAATCACTATCAATAATAGGTATTTGTATAGTAGTCTTTCAGTAGAAAAACTAAAACATTATAAAATACAATCTTATGGTATTACAGCCCTGAAAATAAAACAAAACAAAATGAAATTCCATTTTTATTCAATTTCTTACAGTAGCATAGTTCCTTCTCAGAATTCCTCCAAGCTAAAAGTGTGATCCAAAACACTTCAGAGCACACAAATCATCCAGAGTGTCTAATTTGTTCCATTCTTTCTAGCTTTAACAGCTATTCTGCTCTGGCAAATGTTTTTTAATGAATTTTCAATCTCAAGTGCTTATTTGACCCTTAAGAAAAGATATAAATAAAGCTAGGGGAAATATATCAATCATGCTAGTGAGACATAAGTGAGATTGGAGAAGATGTTTTTAAGTACAGTTTGCTTCTTTTTCTTACACTGGGAGATAACTGATGAATTGGAAAAAATAGAAGGAACAAATTAATCTGACAATGCATGATAGAATTTAGGTTTGAAAAAAATTCCTTTCTCATTTTATTTCACCACAGCCTAAGCATGTACAGCTTCACAAATCATTATTCCCCTTATTGCCTGGTTTTCTTTCAATAATTGTGGAATATACTCAAGAATAGTTTATCCTTCTCATTTCCACCCTCTCCTTGCAACGTTTCCTTCCACAGTTTAGAGGCTAGAAATTAAAACTACATTTTCTACACTTCTTACAGTTTGCACTTTACATGTGGCTGAGCTTACACCAAAAAGAAGAGCTTCTATGATATTGTGCTGGGATAGGGAACACTGAGAGGTGTCCATGAGCTAATTCTTAAGGTTTTGCACAGAAAAAGCATACATTACATCCACTTGTATTTTATTGCCCATATTTTATTGACCATATCAAGTCATGTGCCAGCTTACTTAGTTACAGGAAGTATCCTTTCACCACAGAGGGTGCATTAGCTTACTTTCTGTTACTTATCTGAGGCTGGGTAATTGTAAAGAGAAGAAGCTCATGTAGCTCATGGTTTTAGAGGCTGTAAAACCAAATAGTGTCGTTGCAGTTTTAAGGAAAGCCTCCTTAGCTGTATCACATCATGACAGGTGACATCTTATAGAGAACAAACATGAGAAAGACCACATGGTCAGTCAGGAAGGTAGAGAGAGCAAGGAGGGTGAGTTTTATGATTTCCCACTAGACCCCATCTCTTCAAAGTTCCATCACTTTTTAACATCACTATAGTGGGGGACAGGCTTCTAACACATGAACCCTAGAAGGACACACCCAAAATACATTCTAACCACAGAGAAGAGGAAGCAAATATTTGAGACAATGATACTGTACTTTAGGCAAATGAATGGCATAATCAATCTTATTTGTATATTAGGGAATGGAGCACAGTTAGTGAAACTAGTTAGGAGATTATTACAAGAAGTTCATGCAAGATACAATCTTAATTTTTAAAGAGCTGTTGAAAATGGAGAGAATTTAGTGCATTTTAGAAGGTCTTGGTAGTAGAATCAACAGGACTTGTTGATGGATTAGATGTGGAGGATTAAGAAAAGAAATAATTCAAAGACAATCCCAAATTTTTAATTTCATCAATAATTATTAGCATTAGCTTAAGAAACCTGGAATCCAGAAGAGATGATCAAGTATTCCATTTCAATATGTAATGAAATATTTGCCACAATTACTGTAGAAAATGTATCAGAAGATGCAAATACTTATATCTTCCAAAGCATTATGGTACAGATAACACCTTTGAGGTGCACAGTGACCCAGGGCCAAACACTATAAATATTTTACAAATATATAAACTTCTGATAGCAGAACTTATATAAGAAAGCACAAAAAAAGAGCACAGAATTTAAATAACAGAGAATACACAAATACAACTCTAAATCTAAGGTAGATTTATTTGAAATTTCTAAATTCATAATAGAAAATTAAGTTCCAAAGAATCTTAAAGTAATAATGCATAATGACCAAATAGTTCCAAAAATGTGTGATTCAAAATTCTTGAAATCAGTTGGGCACAGTGGCACACACCTGCAATCCTAGCAGCTCAGGAGGCTAAGGCAGGAGTATCACAAGTTCAAAGCCAGCCTCAGCAACAGCGAGGTGCTAAGCAACTCAGTGAGATGCTGTCTCTAAGGGTTGGGGATGTGGCTTAGTGTTTGAGTGCCCCTGAGCTCAATCCTAGGTCCCACCCCCTAAAAAATTTATGAAATTACTAATATAATAATCATATAGGTAGGCCAAAGATACCATTAAATCATTATCATCATCTGTTATCTTTCTTTCTCCTATGAGATTTAGCAAAGACTTTGTTCTTGGAATTTCTTCCCAGAATGTTTGCCTAGCAAAATGGTTAGAATAGAATAATGAGATTCGACTACTTCCCACTCAATTTTTCCAAGTCTCCAGTGAGTAATTTATATCTCAGTGATCTCCAGTCTAATTGACTCTCAGTTTAATGGGCCCCAAACTTCTACTCACAGGATTAATTATCCTAGGATTCTCCCACAGACAAGGCAATAAGTGCTTTTGGATTGTTTCATTTAAAGTTTCTTGCTTATTTTTCACTAACAATGGATGAGAAAGCTAAAGATAAATACATATTGTGAACACGAAAGGCAGCAAACAACCATTACAAGTAATTAAGACTATTCATCTATTTGTGAACTCATTCATTCACATTTATTTATTTATACACTGAACAGATATTTACAGTATGATATGAACTCTGACAGTTGATGGGAGTTAATTTTCTGATAGTGAAGAAATCTTTTGTTATTTTTAAGTCTAAAAAATAAAAAGGTTCCAGTTAGCTTAAAACAAATATTCAGAAGACATTCTAGACAGATAGATGATAGATAATACATGATGGAGTGTGATAATGTAGCTAAATGTTTTGTTGATAATTTTGTACGTGGACGGCATAAATTCAATATGGACATATTATATTAGGAGAAGAAAACAGAGAACCTGCCAATTTTTTGCGTGTGTCGATTGTGGTTCCATTAGATGACACACACTTAGACTCTGATATATAAAGGAGGGTTCAGTGAAGGCAATAACTACAAAGATATAACAAAGATGCAGGGGAGCACAGGTTACACAGCATCCTCTAGTAGAGCTAGGAACAATATGATCATTACCACCCCTAGATTCAAAGGATATGGGGAGGAGACTCCTAAGATAGTCTTGGAGAAAGAGAGAAGAAGGATACAGCCAAACTATGACAACTCAAAAGGAAGAGAGTAAAATAAAAAGTACTGAAACTTCACTTTCTTTTTTTCCATCAACTCCTACTGGGCTGCTCCTTAGCCCACCCTAAATAACAGCTATAATGAAAGCTGATATCGTCACTACAGATCAGCTTGCCAAGGCAAGGAAAAGGAGGAAGTCAGCGTGGAGGAAAAATAAAATGGACAGAGGAGGAAACCTGCTTTCAGAGCCACAGTGGCCCTGGGGGTTCTTAGCCACCAGTACTTGCAATATTGCTGGGAGAATTTCAAGCAAGTCCCACAGAATAACAAACAAGAGTTTATTAGGAAAGATGGAGGACACAGACATTCAGAACGGGCTAAATGGTTGCCTCTGGGAAGTTGACAAGGCCCTGACCAAGTTGGGGTCTTTTAGGATTTTGAGTCACCTTGTCCTTGTTTTAATTTCTCATACCTTCTTCATCAGTTTATTACCCTTTGGAGAGTGTTTAGCATCCTTTCTCTGCGAGGGTCCTGCTGTCCTCATCACAAGGGGTGGTTGGGCCGTTGTTATATAGTTTATGTGATAGGGGAGGGTCATAATGACCTGGTCACAGAGATAGTGAAGGCATGGTCTGGAAACAGTAGATCCTTTAAGGGATCATAATCAACTATGGATGGGAAAGTTCTGACGTATCAGAACCCAATTTTCTGGAAGCTTGCCTGTGTTTGTTAATTTTCCCTATAGTAATAGTTCCCCTAATAAATTATAAATTACCTTGGCTTGGGGAAGGTTGGACATTTCAAGTTCCATTCGCCTTATGCTTGCCTGCCTGATAAAACTCCTTGTGGTCTCAGTTTTATCAATCATGGATTTTCTTAATGTAAATGTCTAATGCCTGACGTTCATCTTGCTTTCCCCAACCCATCTGTTTATGGGCAACTAACCTACCTAACAATATCTACCATTATTTCAAATACAGTGTGAATTTGTAAAACTCAAATTTGTAACTAAGCTTTCTGTTACCATAGTTGTGAGTCATCTCATTTTGTTGGAAACTCATGATTTATATTACAATATACTAATAATTCCCAGTCAGAACTTATGTGACATTGTAGTATAACTTGGGTATCCTGTTTCCTCCAAACAATGTGTTCAGATAAACAGTAAATTGAGGTATTTCACTATGAAATCCCACACCTGTATCAGCAATTATCCTGACAGTTGTAAGAATGCTGCCAAATAAATGTGCTTTTCAATTCCAATTTTCAAAAATGGAGGCAGTGCATTAGAAATGGTAAATATGAACATAAATATAGAAATTATCTCCCTCCCTCCCTTAATTTCTTTTAAACGCATAAAATGCTTTAAAGAAAAATGATGTCGAGGTCTCATGGGGTTTATAATGTATGTAAATGTGTATGCAACAAATAAAACAAGATAGGATTGAATATATCTATTAACTACTTATACAAGGTTTCTCTATTTTGCGTGCATATTTTATTTCTAGGTGTATATTTTATTCACCTTTTTGTTTCCCATTTATTTTTGAACAGGAAAACTTCTTACCTGCCACTAGAAATCTTGCTTCAGCATAGTAGCCATGCAAGCAATCTAAAGATATTACAAAATACATAGTTGATATTCCCATCATCTCAGAGAAGGAGCACTCTATCTCTGCTACTAATGGCAGAGGAACTACACAAGGAGAGGGTGCATGCAAAATACCCAGAGCTGAGCTCCCATTCCACTTGTTACCATTAGCAAAAGCGTAGATCCTGCCTGGGGTTGAAGTGATTCTCCAAAGTATGGGGAGCCATCATCCCCAGATTATGTTCTTCATTGACCAATTTTTCCTACAAAAAATGGTTGAAGCTCACACTGTAGTTTACCTTAAAAACAGTCTTGCCAGCCTGTAATCCCAGCACTTGGGAGGCTGAGGCAGGAGGATGGAGAGTTCAAAGCCAGCCTCAGAAATGGTGAGGCACTTAGCAACTCAGTGAGACCCTGTTTCTAATAAAATACAAAAAAAAAAGGGGGGGCTGGGGATGTGACAAGCCCAGTGGTCGAGTGCCCCTGAATTCAATCCCTGGTACCAAAAAAAAAAAAAAAAAAAAAAACAGTCTTACCTCCCTACCTTCTCAGTGGAGAATCACTAATATTTTTTGGCCTTTAAACATTTAGTACTTTTATTGATATTGTTGTTTTATATCATCTCATTTTTAATGTTTGTTCCTATTTTTTATATTGTTCAACCTCTGCCTTCTTTTGCATTATTTTATAGTTTTAGACTCCTATTTTATCTATTGGATTTTTATCCATATGACTTTGCTGAGATTTCTTTGCTACAGATATGTTTTATTACTTTACTCAGTTTAGTTATGTTAGTTGCTTTAGAGTATTATTATCAATTTTGTTATTTTTGAATTATTGAAAAATGATTGCAAAGCAAAGATAAACATTACCACTTTTTAATTGAATTCATGGTAATAGTGCAAAGTAGGCATAACTCTCTATTTTATTGTTATTTATTAAGAAATAATTTGATTTTTTCTCTTGAAGTTAATAAAAATGAGTTGGAAGAGGAAAGTTAGGATAGAAAGGTGTTTGACTTTTTGATGGACTAATTGGTATTTAGGATGAAATTTCATTGGGTTACTTAATAAGCACATATAAAATATACAAAAAAAAAGAAAAATAATGAGGTACAAGAGGGTAGGGGAATACAAAAAATACACATTGAAGTTCTATCTATACTATTAAAAATAAATTCAAGCTGAAATCTAGATTGATATATCCCCCAAAAATAATACTTCACAGATATTTTAAAAGGTTATGTTACTATAGAGACACATGAAAAATTTGTATGAAACATACAATTATATCTTATAAAAGAGTATAAAATTGCTTTTACAACATGATGACAACCATGTAATTTTTTATCTCCAGATAGATAAGAGCTGGAATAAAGTCTGAAATTATTGCTTTTTGATTTGTTGGAGATATGGATTGTATTTAAAATTCTACCTACTTTTTAGGGTTTCATAAATATTATGATGTTGATTGTATAATAAAAATGTATCTTTAAATTGCTTTAGTTTTTCATTAAAAATAAAATCTTTCTGAATAAAAATGCATTAAACTTTAGAGTTTCATATTAGAATCTTAGATTTAACTGTGAATTATATCTATAGAGGAGATAATTTCTTTTGAAAACAATAATATCTACTCTATTGAAAGATTCAGTATTACTCTAGTCAAAGGTCAATTGCAATTTGAAGTAACACAGAAGACAAAATAATATTTATCATTTATCTTCTTATTCTTATTTATCTTCTTATTACCATTTGTTCATGGAACATTATCCATCATGTTTTTACTCTGTGTCAAGTACTGAGATGAGTACTAGAATAAGTAAAGTATAATCTCTCTTTCAAGATCTTGGAACACTGGGAGAGGCACATGTGCAAAGAGAAACAAACAAACGAACAACTCTAGCAGAAGTTAGCCTCATTTATTATTAACACACAGATGGTATCTCCAAATTGCCTGGAAGAAGTGATAGAGATGCTGTTCATAGAAGGATTAACTTTCAACGATTAATCTTTATAGAGAACATAAAAAGAGTCAGACAGGGATGAGGAAAAAACAGAAGGTAGTGGATTTCTTTTGCCTCATTAGTATTTCTAAACTAGTATTTCTCACTAGTATTTCTAAAGATTGAGAGGAAGGATGGAGCTTAAGCAATGGAGCCCAAGTACCATTTGTAGAATGATACATTATAAGCCTAAAGAAGTAGGCTGAGGGATGGCCCATAAAGGATCCTGTTACATCATGAATACTGATAGTTTCAGATTTTATAGATTGTTTACCAATATTCATCTTTAAAATTATATTCAAATAAATTACATTTTATAATGGAAATGGCTTCCTTATATCATCACCAAACAAAATGATTAGGATAATTTCAGTTCTATTATATTTACAATGAGTAAATTAAAAAAAAAACTCTATAACTTAATTAATCTAATATTTAGCTTTTTAATTAGTCTTTGTTATGGAGTCCAATTCCTTAAATATGTACTCATTAAAGTAATGGCAAAATTGTATAATATTAAAGAATGCAAGACATATTATCAAACCATTCCAGCTGGATAAAAAATAATTTTATTTACTACAAATGGGAAAATGGTAATAAGAGCAATTGAATTTCTGTGAGCTAAATAATTAATAAAACCCTGCAAGCAAGATGATTTGAATATATCATTTTAATGGTGCTGATTATCTTTAGATTTGTAGCTAGTTCCTAATGATAAGAACAATATGTATGACATGATAAGAAGAGATGTTCATTTCAAAAATGATTATGAAAATGCCACTAATTATTATTAACATATATTGAATGGTTCCTATGAGCCAGGCCCAGTCCTAAATACTTATATTTCTCTTATATAATTCCTGCAATAACCACATAAGATGTGAATTTTAAAAGTGGAAAAATCTGAGACTTAGACCTCCGTCTAAATAAATTGAACAAAGTGCTTAAGGCAACAATTGTTAGAGCTAGGGTGCAAACTCTTCTGTTTGTTTTCAGAGATCAAGATGAGAAAAGACTTGGAACCAGCTTCCTTTTCCATTATCTATGGTGATCTATTTCAGGGTTGCTAAAATAAAGTTATACGCTCAGAAGTTGGAAAAAAATAAATAAGCTGATACTAAATTTGGTTAATGGGAAATAAATACTTCCTCTCCCTTGACAAATCAATTTTTATTCTAAAGCATAGAAATCAATCAGTTTTATCATGGTATGCCTAACTACGGGTTGTTATTAACAGTCGTAAAATTATCAGGACACATCATTTGACTTGAGAACCTGGCGTGAACAAAATTCTAAAGGTTGATTTTCATGGTGCATACATTAGTATACCCAGTTCTAAGTTGGTATCAATTCCAGCAAAGAAGAAAAAAGAAATTCTTAAGGTTATTTCAGTTTTTTTTTTCCTAGAGCAATACAGCCATTGTTCCATTATCATATATGATGAAACATCTATAGTTATTTGTTTACATGAAGTTCACATTCCCTAAACATTGCTTGAATTCACAGCAGCTTTTATTACCAGTTAATGACTTTCTTTAATAGAGATGTTAATTGCCTGTCTAGACCTGCTCTTTAGAATGAAAATTGTCCTTTTCTGTCATTGAACATAAGAAAGTTGCTTCCCCAACATAGTTCAAGTTTTTGTACTTACAGAATCAGTCCTCCTCAGAAGGAAAAAGTTTAAAGTTTTAAGACCAGAAAAAAAGAGAATGTATGTAAAATCCTAAGAATATGAAGATAATGTATATGTCTAGCGGGTTAAAAAAAAAAAAAAAAAAAAAAAAAAAAAAACCTAAAATTCACCTACTGATATTATACCAAAGAAGACTTTTAAATATATTTTTCTTGCCACAGAGACAAATGAAAACATTTCCCTTGAAGAAATCATACAGAAATAACTACTGACTACCTCTCTATTGAGCATAAATTAGAATTTTTAAGTAAAATTTTCTCCTACCCTTTGCCTATTTTAAAGGTCATCATCATGTCATACTTTGTTTGCTTGTTGTGCATACAGAGTCTTGATATATATTTTATGAACTATTTGCAACACTAATGGGAGTAAAGTGATGTACTTCCTGCAATTTTTTAAGGTTTACAAATTCATGTTTGTGGTTGCATACACTAAATATTCTAGGAATACTGATAACACTACATTAAAAAAAAAAAAAAAAGCAGAAAACTGATCCGGAAGAATAAATATTAAGTTTGGGGCTAAAAGTTAGGTATGGAAAGAAAGGATCATAATTTTATTGTTTTCCTTTCTGTCTCATTCATCCTTTATGGCCCTGTATGTCCCCTTAACTGGAGTTTGGTACCTTCAAATTTCTTTCTACATTCTCTACATATAGCCAATGACCATGCCAACCACTGCCCTGTTTACTTTATAATTCTGGTTACTGCTACAGAAATTCACTTGCTTGAATGTGTATCTTTTTCAAATCATGGCATTAAAACCATACTACTTCAGGTAAATTTTATGATACTTACTGAAAATTCTTTCTTTTCTTGACTGATCTTTGTCATTTCTGTCACTTTCTTCAGTGATGTCTTCAAACTTCCCATGTTTTCCGTAAACTCCCCTAATTCTGTATATTCTCAGGATAACTGTGGTCTCCTATTTAGCTAGCATTTGAGAACATCCTTTGCAATGTCTGATTCTCTTGCCAAAAAAATAAAAAATAAAAAACCTATTTGCATCATCATAACTTTTCATATTTTCCGCTATTGCATCACTGCTTCTAATAACTGGTAGTAATTTGGGGGGGCTTGTGTCTCCATACTTAACCTCTTGCTGCTGTCAGGAGAGTTGGGGTGCCTTCACACAGCAGTCCTGTGGGGGGGTGAGAGACACTCTACCATTCAACCCACCACTACAAAAATAAAACAAAACCAAAAAGACAAAAAAGGAATGTCAACAAGCCCTATACCTTTTCCCCACCTACAGGTTGTTTTTTCCCATAACGGAGATCTTAGTATTTCCTAAAAATATGCATCACCATCAGGTTTTTAATCCAGGAGCTTCAAGGGTAGAAGCAACAACTCTAGTAGCACAACTGGCACATCAATATATATATAAAAAAAAAAATGTTTAGCTCTGAAGGGTTTTCATTTTGATTTTTTTTTCCATCCATTTTTTGAATTGCATTTCAACCATGGCCCCAAGGAAAAGACAAGTGAGTAACCCTAAAAACCACAAGTCTAGGTAATGGATTCTGAACAACAGTAATAAATTCTGAACACCCTCTAGGGTAATAAGGACCTGATATGTGGAAAAGAAATGAGATTGGTCCATGGTCAATAAAGCATAGAACCACTATCATCTAGTGGAAAACCTGGATTAAAAAAAATAAATTGCTACTGAATATCTGAAAGTTCTGAGCAGTGAGGCAGAAATTAGAAGCGAGGAAATAGGGAGGAAACCACATACAGGAAGCCAATGTTAAAAAGTTTGGGAATTAAGGGGTAATAGAAAGAATCAGGTAATATTTCTTATGATGCTGGATCATAAGTACACATGATTTTTATAAAGGCCTATAACTTTACTTTTTCAGAAAAAGAGGAATTATTTGAACTATTCAAAATCAACCAACAGAATTGTTTCCTTTCCTTTTACCTTTTTTTATCCTTAAAGATGGCTTGAATTTACCAGGTTTTCAATTGTGTTAGTGTCCTTTCTGATATAAAGAGAGATTGGGATATGGCCAGGGTCCTAATCCTTAGCTTCCTACTGCTACAGCAGAGCTCATCAATAAGTCAAGGGTATTCTCCTTCAAAATCAATACAGGTTATTACTAGAGGTATTAGCTTCCATCCCCTGTGTAGAATTCTGAGTCATTATAAGTTGAGTTGAACTACTTGAGACATGAGATAACTTTTGTACCTCTGGCCTAAAACCTACATTTATTAAATAAGCAATTATTTATTTAGTAGTTGAGTTTTGTTAAGTACTGTCTATGCTCAATGTTATAAAGATAAAGAGGTCAGGCATAATCTCTGACTTCATTAAATACACAGGTGTCTTAGTCTGCTAGGGCAGCCTTAACAAAATACCATAGACTAAGTGATTTCAACAACATAAATCTATTTATTTGTTTGTTTGTTTGTTTGTTTGTTTGTTTGTTTGTTTTGTAGTTATGAAGCCTGAAAATCTGAGATCAGGGTGTCAGTAGGGCTTTTTTGGGTGAATTCTTTCTTCCTGACTTGCTGATGGCAGTTTTCTTGTTATATTCTCTCTCACATGACTGGTGTAGGAGGAGCTCTCTAGTATTGCTTATCAGGCTGCCAATTTCCTCATGAGGACCTCATTCTCATGACATTGTTTAAACATCATTATCTTTCAAAGGCCTCATCTCCAAATACCATGACACTGGGATTTAATGGCTTCAGTATGTGAATCTGGGATACAATTCAGTCCACAGAAAAAGACAAGTGGAAAAGAGAGATAGTTAACTGTGTGCATGAGCTGGTTAAATCCCCCACCCTGCTTTCTATAACAGTATGGCCAGAGTTAAAAGAATATAATTCAAGTAGAGAAGAAAACTAGTGACAGTTTTCAGCGATGCCTGGAGGTCCTTCGTGGGATATGCTCCTAAAGATAATAATTGAGATATAGTTATGGGATCAGTAAGAGAAATGGTCTCCTCAAATGTAGAATTAGACAGTATTGCCTCACAGTGACAGTTACCAATAGTTTGCATGATATGCTTTTGATGTAAGTGATATCCTATGGAAATACACCAGCCTGTAGTTCTAAGTGTAGGGCTACTGATCTACAACTGCAGGGCCCATCAAACTTTGTTTTCTCTTGAAGGATATGATGACCTACCTGTCCTCCCATTCCACCCAAAACTCCTCTCATTACTTGGCCCTGCCGGCCAAAAGGGCTTTCCAAAAGTAACTCCTCATGTGACCTTGCTCTGCTAAACCCTATAAAACCCAGACACTCATGATGACCACCCACCCTCTGCCATTTTGCCTGGGAAGATATTCCCCTCCTCTGCTTAATTAATCAATTAAGCATTGCTAATCCATGAGGTCTGCCTCCATTTTTCTTTTTCTTCTCTTTTATTTATTTATTTATTTATTTATTTATTTATTTTGGTATTCTCTTTCATGGGCTTTCACCTCTTTTCTCAGGAACTTGTGAGTTGTATAAGAAAATGCCAATGCCTATCCAGAAAAACAAACAAACAAACAAAAACAACAACAAAGAATCACTTTCTTTACTAGAAAATAAGAAGAAACAAACATCAACAAAAAGCTTGTTTTTCATCAAAGGGTTAATTTGTCTTAAGAAAGGGAATTGGGATGGATATCATTATCCTAAATGCATGATTGAAGACCTGAATGGTACTTATATACTTTGTATACAAACAATTGTATGTACAAAGATGCTATATATGTGCATTGTGAATTGTAATACATACTACTATTATAAATAAAAAAAAGAAAAGAAATTAAAAAAAAGAAAGGGAATTGGGTTAATACATGAAAGGGGGTTATACTGGAAAAGCAGGTTCCAAGAGGAGAGAAATACATATGAGGAGGGAAGAATCCACAGATAATTTTTTTAAGACTAAGTCTTTCCTGTACTATTTTATTTATTTTCACAATTTTTAGGGATATTTCTTTTCATGTTTTTTAGGGATTATTCAGAAATATTTATTTAGCCCTACATCTCAGATAGGAGCATGCTGAAATTTCATAAGGAAAATACCCAGTTCTGGTTAGGGCTGTAGTCTAGTGGTAAAGTGCTTGCCTTGCATGTGTGAGGCACTGGGTTCGATCCTCAGTACCACATAAAACAAATAAAGATATTGTGTATCTATCTACAACTAATACAACTGAAAAAAAAATTAAAAAGAAAAAGAAAAGACCCAGTTCAATTTTTAGGTATAGTTCTAAAGGAGTTGTGTATACTCTGTAGCTCCAAGTAATAGGGGGACATAGTGAGGAAGATGTATAAATTAGCCAAAATGTGAACCTTATTCTTCACTCCCTTGAATGCTTTTCTAAAAGTATTTGACCTTTTGATTTATATCTATAGATAGATTCTATTAAAGTAGTGGAAGTTTGAATTGAGGTGAAAGAGAGATGGCTGTGTTCTGCTCAATTTTCCTTTCAGAGCTTTGCAGAGATGCTGGAAAAAGGAGCAAGCAAATTTTGGTGGATGATGATAATCAGAATCAAGTATTCCAGCAATACTAACTAGTTGAGACTGTTTAGTTAGAACAGAAAAGGACTTTGCCCCTTTTCCAGATCCTTCCATCTTCTCCTACTTTAATTGTGTCCCTATCCCTATCTAGAATGATTGTTTGCATTTTAGTTTAGTTTGCTTTCTTTTATATATTTTCTTTTTTGTCTTTAGTTGTCTTCTACATAAGTGATCACTGTTTATAAGAAAATTAGAGGGAGGAGAGACAGCCAAGCCAGAAACATCTCTATCCTGAAGCCACACCCTTGAAAATAGCTATTGGATTAGAATTTTGCAGCAGGTAATCATTGAAAGTACAAATTTCTTAGCATTAGCAATATATACATAGAAAACATTTGAAATGTTTGGAGTTTCTCAAGATGATGCATTTGAATTTATAAGCTATATAATGTTTAAGTAATGATCCAAATGAATTAATATGACTTAATTTAAAATAAAAGAAATTAAAATTTGAGTTATCTCTAAGGTAGCTTGGATTTCTAAATAAGTAAGTAGGAATTCTTTATGTATTTTGCAATGCTTCTATATCTTTTTATTCTTTGTAGGCAGACATTTCTCAATTTTATCAATCTTTTCTGGTGAGAGATGGCTTATTTCACAGATAAATTGTTATTATAACTCACAGTAGAATTCAAAATAATCCAAAACCCAGTAGTAGGACAATCCCCTGGAGAATGTGGAGCCAAATAAATCACATTTTGTAACATTACTGTGATAGAAACATTTCTATCCAGGTAAAATGACACAGGCATTCATGAAGAAAAAAAATAATTCCGAAGAAGCAATATGGAACCAAGAAAAGCATACAGGACAGAATTGAATGCCTCTGGTTGATAATATGGTGTCCTCAAGGAAATCAAATTAAGAAAAATAAATTTTCCCATGGGGAGCTATGTTATAAACCTCAATATAATGGATTCCATCATAGACAGTCAAGATCACCTTAAAAAAGAAATTCTACACACGAGAAGAAAAATACAATACTGAAGAAAAAAAAAATCCTCTCAGGTGAGAGAAAATGAAAAACCCATCTCAGAGCCTAAGAACATGGTTTCAGGGTGGAAATGCTTTGAGATGACCAAGGAAGATAAGCCCTGAAAGTTATTCCCTGACCTTGGTAATTAACCATTGCTGTGGTAGTATCCTTAATTATAAGGTGTTCTGAGAATCAAGTCTTTCTTCTTTCCCAGTTAAAAAAAATCAGTTTTCAGTATTCTTTTTTTAAATATAGTTTAATATAGTTTAGACTATATTAAAAGCAAATGACATTTTCCTTCTATTTTGAAAATAGAAGACTATAGAGAAGCATACAAAGAAATACAAGTAAGACCAAAGGTGGGGCTGAGAAGATGAAACTATGAAAATCCATTCCTAACAGATCTTTTTCCCCATAAAATAAAAGGCAAATGATTGTCAAAGATACAGAAAATGTGAAACTTAAGTGAGAAATACAAGTTTGAACTAATATACTGAGAGCAATAATAAATGAAGCCAAATACAGTATGTGGTACTATTGATTGTCAACTTACATTGTCGTAGATCACATTAGAAGTGTCACTTTTTCAAAACTCCTTTCTTGCTATTTAAGTTTGCACACCACTCTTTACTCTTGGCTTTGAGTTCAGTATTATGATTTGCTTTGATCAAAGGATCTTAGATGCCATGCAAGGATGTGTACTGGACTTGTTCCTTTGATTCTCTGCCATAGCTGGGAGAATTCTATAGCTATCCTACTCATCCATAAATGAGAGAACTTGTGGAACAAATGTAGACCCACAAACATAAAACCATAAGTAGAGTTGCCCATTTGACATACAAACCTGTGAGAACAAATGAATTATTATTTTGATTTGTGTGTGTGTGTGTGTGTGTGTGTGTGTGTGATGAACTCTTGAGATTTATTGTCTCCTAAGAATTAACATGGACATTTAAAGAACATTTGTCATTGGTCATCGTATTTCCCAAGCCCCCTTAGCAGGAATCCTGAAAATATCTATTATGGCCACACATACTAGGCGAGTCATCCATCTGAATGACTGTTCTTTCCATCTTCAAACATCAACCACTTCTCTCTCATGAACATAATTATCTGTGTTATAGAGATTCGGGTGCCTTGGTGACATGAGGATTAAACCAAAAATCAGAATCAGAGGAAAGAGGCTGCACATGCCACAGCTGGGCTGTCAACGTTTCTGTGCTATCTCCACACACTGCCATAGTACTCTATCTTGAGTTAATGTGTGGACTTTATATGTTTCCACTAATTCCAAGGTCCTGGCAGTATTTCTCTCTCTGACCCATTTAAATCACTGTAATTTTTCTCTAGTATTCTTTTTTTAAATTCTAATTTGTTATACATGTTTGCAGAGTGCAATTCATTTCATATTATATATAAAGAGCACAATTTTTCAAGTCACTGGTTTTACAAAAAGTATTTTCACATCATTTGTGTTTTTGTACATGTACATAGGGATTATTATTTCAAGGCACAATATTTTGGGGTGGTTTGTTATGCACATTACTGGAGCAGTAGGACTCGGTGCATATGTCAAAGATCTGGTTGTACTAACAGAACCCACGGTTGTGGTAGCCACAAAAATAGATATACCATTTGGCCCATATTGTTCCTAGAGCCAAGGTTTAGAAATTTACAACAAATTTCAAGTGAAATAAGTGTGAAACAATTTCAGGTAATGGTAGGAACTATTTGAAGTGATATAAGAAAATAAATAAAATCGATATAGCCAGGAGAAGTCAATAGATTCAGGTGTCAGAGGGTGGGGGACAGACTTGTTTAAGAGATCAGATTTTTTTATATTGATGGATAAATAGAATAAAGAAAAATACTATTTTGTGAATAGTATATTGAATATAAGTTATAGATTATTAGAAAGTAAAGGTTCTTATGTGGATGTGTTCTGAATGATAACAGGTTTAAAAGTGTGGTCACAGGAGTGACGGAGATATAATTTGTTGGTGTTGTGTAACAAGGGAGAGTCAGAGTGACTGGATGTATTAGTCCAATGAGTTTTGACCTTTTTTCTGAACATTGACAGGAGTTAGGCATGGTGGGAACCAAGGAATTAAGGGTCAAAATTTGTGCTCATTGAGGGATTTGACAGAAAATCAATACAAGGTATTGCTAAGGAAAGGAAGTTTCTAAAGTCAATAAAAATAAAAAAAATAAGGGAACTTCAGCCACTTTCATAGAAAAAGTTTTATCTAAAAGCAACCTGGAGGAATGGTGATTGCAACATCATTTATTTGCAGTAGACTTTTTCCCATTATTATGTTTAAATTTGTTTTGATATTATAACGGAAATACATAAAATGCCATATCAAAAATAGACAGGTGGGTGTTTTTGCAAAATGAACAAATCTATGGAACCAGCATAGAGATTAAGAAATAGAATACTGAGTGCCATTGAAGCCCTCTCACTCCTTTCCAGACATTATCTCTGCCCTCACAGAGCCACTAACCTTATTTCTAGTCGTTTTGATTTATTTTATTTTCCTTCTCTACTTTAGGTAAATTGAATAATGCAATATACATTCTTTTTTGTCAGACTTTTCTCATTTAATTCTACATCAGACTTTTCTCATTCAATTCTGTGTTTATTGATATTGTTCTGTATTTTCAAGATCATTTATTTTCACTTCTGTATCATAGCATGTTGTAAATACAACATTAATTATTTATTCATTCTACTGTTAATAAACTTTGGGTAGTTTTCAGTTTGAGTATCTTTTAAATAATGCTGTTATAAACATTATTGTACAGTTTGGTGAACACATATATGCACATTCCTTGTTGCTTATATAATAGCTGAAACATAAGGCAAGAAAATGATCAAATTTTGTAAACATTGTTGAACTGGCCAAAATGGATATATTAATATATACTGCCACAAGCAGTGTATGATAGTCTTTCTCTGTAAGGACTTACCAGCTCTTAGTATTTTCTCTTTTATATTTTGGGCATTTTAGTAAGCATAGATCATCTTGTGGTTTCAATTTGTATTGTCCTGATGTAATATTGAAGATATTGGAAAATCTCAGCTGAAGAACATAATTAATAGACACTGTGGTTTTTAACAAGATAGAAAAATACCTTGGATAAATTTCACAGAAAGATAAAAATTAATTTTGTAAAAATGAAAACCCCTAACAAGGTCAGGACACAAGTGGGTTGGAAGTGGGGAACTACCAGAGGACACTTGTAGAGAGCTTGTGGCGTATTGTCATAGGGGTATATTAACCCATATCGAGTTTCAGATAAAAGACTCTAACAGGTTGAGTAATTCAGCTTTTTATGAACTCATATTTTTGGAGACACAATAAACCAGTGTATGACTATGACCTGAAAAATTAAAAAAAAAAAAAAAGTAGGAGGGCACAGTTGATGCTTTAACAGATGAGGCAGGAGGATCACAAGTTGGAAGTCAGCCTGGACAACTTAGAAGACCCTGTCTCAGAAAAGACTGGGGATGTACCTCAGTGGCAGAGCATCTCTTGGTTCAATCCCTAGTACCTTCCCCCACCACACACAGAAAGGTAGATTTGGGCCTCTACAATAACACATCATCACCATCATTGTAATTGTTTTATTATCATTATAGATATATAACATATGTGTGTGTGTATATATACGTGTGTGTGTGTGTGTGCACGCGCACGCGTGCAGGATTTACTGTTTCAAACTTGTACATGGACAAATAATATTTTGGAAGATATTATTCCCCAGTACTTAATAATATAGAAGGGAAATCAGTAGAGTAGAGCATATGGATCAGCAATAGGGAGAAGGAAAAAACGAAGGTACTGAGGAAGGAGATTGAGCAAATTATATGCATGTACCAATGTGACAAAATGAATCCTACTTTTATGAAGGATTATAATACATTGATAAAAACAAAAACAATCTATCAGTATTGGTTCATTAATTGTGAAGAATGTAGCATACTAATGTAAAATATTAAGAATGGGGAAAACTGAAGCATGTGGGGACATTCTATACTATCTTTGCAACAATTCTGCAAATCCAAAAGTGTTCTGAAATGAAAGTTTATGTTTGTAAACAAAGAAACATCTGTATTTTCTGTGACACTGATATGGAACTTACATGAGAGCAGCACTATGGTGTCATATTGAGTTGACCCCTCAAAAAGTAAGGAGTATTCCCAGGCACCTGGGGAATGAGGAAAGATCCAGCCTCTGCCAGGAGGGAAATGCATCCACCTGTCAAGGAAACTGAAGATAAGACACCATCAAGTGACTGGAGGGAAACTGGTTTTCTAGGGTTACCATAACCAAAACCCCTGACTGAGTGCTTAAACCACACAAATTTATTTCCCTATGGTTCTGGAGGCTGGAAGTCCACAATCAAGGTTTCCCTTGTTTTCCCCCTGGCCTCTTTATTTGGCTGTCTGGTGGCCACTTTCTCAATTATTCTCACGTGGGTTCTCCTCCATGTGTGCATGCCTCTGGTGTTTTTTGTGCATCCAAATTTTCTCTTCCTATAAAGACACCAGTCATATCAGGTTAGACTTACCCTAGTGACCTCATTTTTTAACTAAAGTGCCTCTTAAAACCTCTTTAAAAGCTCTTAGAGGGATAAATCATTGTGACCTCTTGATGATCCAATATGTTCCTAAAAGGGTCACAAGTATATGTTCAACTACATGAAGTAGAAGCACTAAGTGGGAAAAGAAGGAAGCAGTTAACCTATCCCACATTCTTGAAAAATTATCTTCCCTGCTCTACACAAAAGTCTCCAGCAGGCAATAAAAGAATAGTGAGGAGGGGAAAATGGAACTGTAAATTTGCTGAACAGTACTTTAAGACATAAAAGCTGTTTCACCATTTGAAGAATCCAGGGAATCCCTTGTTTCCAGAAGTCTTAGGACTTTCCTGAATTTTAACCTAGGGATCAAGGATAAGCAATACCCATAGAGCAGAGTTTAAAATGGAATGGAATATATGAACCTAACGACAGAACCTCACATGCTATGAGGCAAATGTGATGGAACTGTCAAGAGATGCAGCTGAACCTACCATGAGAGTTGAAGACTTCCACACTCATCCATCAAAAGGGACAGATATAACAGCCTAAAAATCAGTGTGTTCCTTGGGTGAGTGAGTGAGAGGTATCTGCTATGAAATGTAAAATTCATTTACTAAATATTTATTTCATATTTGTGCATGTATAACAGAAACCAGTATGCTAATCAATGTAATTTACAGTGTTTTAAAATACATTACAAAGATGGCAAGAAAGTCCCATGCAGTATTTCTGGGCAAAGAATACTGCTATGTCAACCCCTTCTGTTTGAAATGTATACCCAAAATGCTTTCTCATTGCCTTATAATTCCATCCAATAAATAACCAGCCCTTTCCTTATCACTTTTGACATTTCAGCTTGAGAGTTTTATGAGTGTTTTGGTTATTCATGGATCTTTCATACTCCTAATGCTAAAAATGCCTTGCAGGTCATCTTATATATGTCCTGATTATCCTGTGCTTTGTCTCTAAGCTTCACCTTTTGAAGGACTGAGAGTTTTGTTTGATGATTTAACTGCAATTGAATAAGAACACAAGTAGTATAATGTCTAGGGACAGAGCAGACTAACAAAGTAATGAGCAAATCATTTACATTTCAAAAATAAGCAGTACAATTTTGGTAAATAATCATGCAGTCTCTTAATGTTTGGAATACACACTTGACACATATACTACTCAAAGAGTACATCTACACCATTGTTTACATATGCTTTAAAATAAATTCAAATATGCTTTGGAGTGAAAGGTACACAAAATAACTATTAATTACAATATAAGATGGAGTAAAAAATGATATAGCAAACCCACTGCAATTTGTACAAGTCACATATACTGAGATCATTTCAGGGAGTAAAACTTTGGAAGATTTGCCAAGATGATTAAAAATAAATGAGACCATTCCATTTCAAAACACCAATAACAAAAAATAACTCATAACAGGGATTTAGTAGCTCCTTTCAATATTTGAAAGAACATCACATAAATGAGAAAGAAAAATTACCTATTAGGGTATAAAATTTAGAAATACAACCAAGTACAACCAAAGGGTAAAGGTTACAAGTTGGTGTGTGTGTGTGTGTGTGTGTGTGTGTGTGTGTGTTTGGTTTTGTGGTGTTGCTTCAACTCAGGGAATCATGCTAGACCATCATTTTACCACTGAGGTACTTACAGAGTCCTGGAGTTACAAGTTACATGCACTAGAATATAAATTTTTTTATATATTATTTAACAATAGTGTGATATTTATAATGTAACAAAATGTTGTCATTAAAAAGATTTATGTCTAGAGAAGAGGATTATTGATAGAGACCCCCATAAACTCTAGGAATCTGTGGTAGACAATTACATATGAGGAAATACTATGTACAATTTCCATGTGCACTAAATTTATTAAATTTGTTCTTAGCTCTATTGCATCTCATTAATAAACTGAATCATTTATTTCCTCAGGCATGTGGAAGTTTCTGGATATCACATTTAATAAGAGTGGCCAATGTCATTACAAATATTGTTCTTAAGAGAAAGTAGAAATTATCTGCGTTTCATTTTTATTCTAGCTTTCACTGTAGTAAAAAATATCATCCCACCTCAACTAATTTTAAGTGCACAGTTTGTGTTCTGTACATTAAAACTTTGCACATATTTTGAAACAAGCTTATGCATTTTGGTATTGAGTACTAGATCCAGAACAAATTTGAAGTCATATGGAATCTTTAATTAAAAGTCCAAGACTTTATATATAAGTCATATGGAATCTTCAATTAAAAGTCCAACATTACATACACATACACACACACACACACATACACACACACACATACATACGTACATACTCACACACATGCATATATGTATATATGGAATTTATTTTGGAAGTCATAATAATGCATGTTTTAATGTTTTGAAGATGTTTCAGGAGTTGTCTAATCTATTGCAGTAGAAGAACTGATAAGAGAAGGTAAAACTGTATTTTCTCCCAAAATATTAAAAATATCTAGAAAATTTCTGAAGATTTAAAGTGTTTTTCCTCAAATGATAAAGCCAGTCAAGATGTTGATACACTAGTGATTAAAGAGAACTGATGCCATTTGGAAGAATTTTAACATACAAGTCAACCTTCTATTGACTCTTCAGGATCAGAGGGCAGTAGGGCATAGTTTGAACCTATAAATTAATATTAGTTGGACCAGGATCCTTAGGCAAGGAAAAGGGAAAGAAGAAAGAGAAGGAAAGAGAGAGGAGGAAGGAAGAAAGGAAGGAAGGAAGCAAGGAAACAAGGAAAGAAGGAAGGAAAGGAGGGGCGAGTAAGCAGAGAAAACAGGGATGCATTTTAATCCAAGCAGCTTTGAGGGGGAAAAAAAAAAAACAACAAAAACAAAAACAGTGTACTAACTGCTGGGTTCACAAACCATAATCCATTCTGGTGGACTTGAATATAAAAATGGAACCCAGGATGTGATTTTTCACAGTTTTTTATATTTTATTGTATCATAAATGCTTTTTAAGCCAAAAATACATTGATTAATATTAAACAAGGCTAAATAAAAATATACTTACATTGCCTGGCCCTATCTTCAGGAAAATTTCCAACTAAGAATAAAGAATATATAGAGACAAATATAGGTAAGAATAAATACAGTACACAGAATCCCAGCATAGTGGCCCAGGCCTGTAATCCCAGTGGCTTGGGAGGCTGAGGCAGGAGTTTCAGAAGTTCAAAGCCAGCCTCAGCAATTTAGCAAGACTTTGTCTCAAAATAAAAAATATTTTTTGTTGGGAATGTAGCTCAATGGGATTAATCCCTTGTACTAACAAAACAAAACAAAATAACAATAATAAAAAAGAGTACACAAATATAAATGATCTGACTCATTCCATTTCAAAGCACAGGCTTAAACAAAATTAATTTTTAATTCATCATATTTAGCAACACAACATATATGCTAATATATATTGTTTATCTATAGAAAACAAATTGTTTAACCATTAAATCTATTAGTAGTAACACACCAGTTAGTTTATGTGCTTATTATGTGACAAAGATATTACTTTATACTCATTTTCAGACCATCATAACAACTCTATGAAAGGCAATATTAGGCATTTTGTTCAAATGAGCAAACCCATGATTAAGGAGATTATAAATTAGATCAGCCAACTAGAAAAGGTAACTGGCTGAATTCAGATCAAAGATCAAATAAAGTGTGCCTGTTATAGTGCAAGCTGATAAACATTGCCATGCTGTCTTTCTCATATTCTATTTTGGTTGACCATGCATTCTGGTTTGCCTAAGATAGTCCACATTATACCTGAAGGGTAGATGAAACACACGCTGGTACCGCCATGTAGAAAAGGGGGGATTTTATTAATCAGCTAAGGGACACGTGGGGGAAGGGAGAATCCGCACATGTGAAGGGAGGAGAAAAGAAAAAAGGAAAAGAAGGGAAAAGGGCCTGTTTCAGTCTGGAGAGCGCTTAAGTAGCGAACCGGTGGTCTGAGGGACCCCCCCCCCCCCCCAGAGGGAACCCCAGTTCCACAGGATGCTGGGGTCAGAAGGCAAGCCCATATGTCGGAATTGGCTCAGTAAGGCACTTGGGGAGTGGTCAGTAGCATGGTCAACCTGAGGCATGGCCAGCAGTGTGGCCGACCTGGGGTACTTGGGAGTCTTAAGGAGCTTGGGGGTGTGGCTAGTTGAGCTACCTGGGAGGTGTGCCTTCCTTGCCTGGAATCCAACAATACCCATGGTCCCTGCGTAATTACCAGTACAGCCATCTTTCACTTTCTGGTTTAGATGTCAAATTACATAGTTAGTTGTTAATTATATAATTATACTCCACATTGCTAGGCTAGAACTATTTCTACCTTAAAGTTAAAAATAGTACATAGATGTGTGTGTGTGTGTGTGTGTGTGTGTGTGTGTACTGCATGTTTATATGTGTGTCTGCGAAAATCATACTAAGCCACAATGCTGTGGCAGTTCACATATAGATTTGATGTTGCATATCATTTTAAAGAAATCTAGTTAATAAAACATAATATAGAAAGTAGGTAATTATGTGGTGAATCTAGATTCAAGCACAATCAATTTGAATAATACTGACAAATTTTAATTGTCAATCTATAAAAAAATACCATTAATGGAATTTATAAGTATTATTTCACAAAACAATACATTAAACTAGCATTCAAATACTAACCCAGTGTGTATCATATCAGTAATATTTGACCTACTGAATACCTCTCATTCAGGCCATAATTTTATTCTCCAAAGTCAGGAAACTTCATATAAAACATTTATTTTTTTTCTTTTGATGTATGATTTTATAAATAGAAAGCTAAAACTATGTTGAATATGATATATTGTATAGAATTAATTTTACCACTTAGAATGCACCACTCTAAGTATTTGTACAAAGATATTAAGTAAAAAATATACAAAATTTTTGTTTAATATATTTCTGTAGTAATACAACTTTTCTGAAGTCACTATATACATAATTTGATACGTAATGTATTTCCCAGTTCAACATTCCATAAATTATTTGTATAACATATAATGATATAAAACAATATTTATCAAGAACTGATTAAGTGCAGGGCCTTCTTCTAAGCACTATTATGTTTATTATATCATCTAATGATCATAATGACCCAATGGTTGTGAGGCACTGTGCTGTTCATTATCTAAGGTGAAGAGGAAATTGAGTCATTCTCCATGATTAGACTACCCCGAATAGTGCCAGAAATAAAATCTGAGCAATTTGTGCACGCCAATCTACTTGCGTGGGTCATACATGCAAAACTGAAACTCAAACATATATATATGTGTGTGTGTGTGTGTGTGTGTGTGTGTATTCTATATATCTATGCTCTATATATCTAGAAGTGATATATATATATATAATGAAGTGATATATATATATATCATTTATTAAAAATAATATGAACTTCTAGTTTCCCATTGTATTCTAGACTAGAATGATTTTCCCATCTTTCTTCCTGACATGCTGTTGTTCCATATCATCCTCTGATCTATTAATGTATCCCAGTCTGGATTGTATTGTCTTGTAACATTTATCACTATTATCACCATATCCACTTAGGGCTGCTATACTACTAAAATTTTTTTGGTATAGATGGTTATAGTTTGTTTTTATATGCAATTTTCTCTGAGATTATCTGAATTTTGCCACCTATGTTTATTTGTTTTTGTCTTTTGCTTTATTAATATTTTATAATCATATGTCAATGCAAATATTAGATGTTTTGGCAGATTCATTTAAGAATGTCTGTTCTGCAAATTTCCTTGTTGACCATATTTGTGGAAAGATTCATATTGCTTCTATGTGAGACTATAGAGAGGACATGGTTTATGGACTTTGCTGGGATGTTGTCATATTTTGAGAACTATTGTAAAAAATCTTGCTCCATTATCCAGAAATAAATTATTTACCATGACTTACTGCACCATGCTATTAAACCACACATTCTTGGTTACTATAGCCTGGGCATTTTTAACTTAACACACAAAGTTTAAAACAGTGTGTGTGTGTTTGTGTGTGTGTGTGTGTGTGTGTGTGTGTGTGTGTGAGAGAGAGAGAGAGAGAGAGAGAGAGAGAGAGAGAGAGAGAGAGAAGGAGAAAGACAGAGAGTATGTGTGATTTAAAATAGATTATTGCATTTATTTATTTATAACAATTAAAACTTTTTCTGTATATCACATTTTTCTTGAATCTTATGACTGTTTAAATCTTGGTTTTATGTGTGATGAAGTAAAACTGAAAATAAATAGAATGCTGCCAATTTTCTTTTCAAGCAATTGTATGTATACGTTTTCTGGTTCAAGTGTTTAAGATACTGGAATTTTACTGCATATTTAATAGAAATTTATTTGCGCTAACTTCTATTAACATTTGAAAATATCCATGTAATTTTAATGATTGTCTAGCTAAGATTTCATGAGGCATTAGGAATTCCAGATTTATAACTTGATCTTAAACTGCTGTCTCACTCCCCTGCAACCTTCCCTTTTTTCCCCTAATGGGCTTTCCATGGATCATTAAATCTGAATATGTAATTATATGATGAGCCAATAGCAGAAGTCAGCATTTACCCAGAGGACCTATGCCCCGATCTTTTAACAGGAAGAGGTTGATTTGGTTATATATTGGAAAACATCTCTGGGTTTCTACTAACTTTTACCACTAAATCATGGACATAACAAAAGGAATATTAAATTTTTGTTCTTTTCTGGCTTGTTCAGTAATATTCACATTGGAATAAAACAGATAAAATAAGAAAAAAATCATTTGGACTAGGATACCTGATGTCAAATGAAACTCTACTAATTTTGTCAAGGAGGGGCGTTTTCCTTGAGAAAAAGAAACAAAAATTACCGTTTTCACTGTAACTGCCACGTATGTCATAGTCAGACAAAAATATATTCTAATTTTGAATTTGATTTAAAAAATATTTAAACCTCTGTCATGACAAAAGCATCCCAGTTCCTTCCTATCCTTTTACCAGGAGACATAAAACATATAAGTGATTTTTCATGAAGATATAAGTTGATTTTTCATCAACTTCTAGTTTCACCTTTAATATGCAATGAGTTTGGAAGTTGCCATTTACATTCTTAAAGCAAAAGAAGTCTGGACAAATTAAAAATTTGGTTGGAGCCATGAGATAATTGCATTTACATGGCAACCTACCCTCCTGAAACCTGGAGGGGTACACACATCCAGAGAAACACTGGGGAGATGGGACTACCTGGGACAGAAGGCTCTAAAGGTACAATCTGGTAGGAACACTTCTGTGGTAATTGTGAAGAATTTCTGGGGGATGATGACTGGTCAGGGGAGGGGAAGAATAATTGTTGTGAAATATACTCAGAGACTTCTCTACTTCAAAGGCCTACATTCCAAGACAAAAATATTACGAGAGCCTTACCGAAGCTGGGGAAAGAAAATTCTCCTATTTTATGAGCCCCCAGTTTTCCTGTATTATACAGTGGGGAAATGCTGGTCAACAGAGATTAGGAGTGCAATAAAATGGATTGCAAATAAATTCTGCGACCAGAGAAAGGCGAAGTGGTGATGGTTGGGGGGTACTGCACCAAGAGAGTCATGTGATAGTCACAGACCTGACGCTCGGGCTCACTGAAGACAGGTTTCATCAGAAGATTGCAGAATTCTTATTCTCCACCTCACCTAACCACAGTGACAAAAGGAATTCAGTAAAAGGGAAAATTATAGCTGAAAGAGCAGGAAGACACAGACCTTCTCTGATGATGAGTGCTTTAAGGAGTCCAAAGTCATAAGGAGACAACACACTTGATTTTAAGGTCTCTGAAGCCTCTAGTTACAGTGAAAATTTAAAACAGTCCACCTGCTAGTCAGAGTACCATAAATCTTATCCAATAAGACATGTTTAGCTTTCAACAAAAAAATTACAAGATGTGCCAAAGAGAAAAAGAATATAAAGAGACAAAACAATCATCAGACACAGACTCAGATATGATACAGATATTAGATTTAAATTGTTAAAATTATAAAAATTTTATATATAAAAATGACTGATTAGTAATGTTAAGGTTGCTAAGAAAAAGTCACATAATATGCAAGAAAAGATGGTTATATATGCAGAGTATCTCTACAAAGAATAAAAAGAAATGATAAAAATTAAACATACTATAACAAAAAACAAGAATACCTTCTGCAGGATTAGGCGTAAACTCTAACTGCTGAGGTAAGGTTCAGACATCTATGAAATGCAAACAGAAAAAAGAATTAAAAAAAAAAAAACTTCCAAAAATGGAGGAACAGTTAAAAAAAAAAAAAAAAACAGACAAACAAAAAACCTGTAGTATATTTTTAACTAAAATATCAGAAGGAGAAATGAGAGACCCAGAATAGCCCAAGCAATCCTGAGCAGGAAAAGTGAAGCAGGGGGAATCACCATACCAGACTTTAAATTATACTATAGAGCAATAGTAACAAAAACAGCATGGTATTGGCACCAAAACAGACTGGTGGACCAATGGTACAGAATTGAGGATACAGAGACTAATACATATAATTACAGCTATCTTATATTAGACAAAGGTGCCAAAAATGTACAGTGGAGAAAGGATAGCCTCTTCAACAAATGGTGCTGGGAAAACTGGAAATCCATATGCAACAAAATGAAATTAAACCTTTATCTCTCACCATGCACAAAACTCAATTCAAAGTGGATCAAGGTCCTAGGAATTAGACCAGAGACAATACACCTAATAGAAGAAAAAGTAAGCTCCAATTTCCAACATGTTGGATTAGGCCCCAAGTTCCTTAATAAGAATCCTGTAGTGCAAGAATTACTACCAAGAATTAATGAATGGATAGATTTAAACTAAAAAGCTTCTTTTCAGCAAAAGAAACAATCAGTGAGGTGAATAGAGAGCCAACTAATTGGGAACAAATATTTAATACATGCACATCAGATAGAGCACTAATTTCTAGAATATATAAAGAACTCAAAAAACTTTACACTAAAAAAACAAATAACCCAATCAATAAATGGGCTAAGGAATTGAGAAGACACCTCTCAGAAGAAGATACACGATTAATCAACAAATACATGAAAAAATGTTCAACATCGCTGGCAATTAGAGAAATGCAAATCAAAACTACTCTAAGATTTCACTTCACTCCAGTCAGAATGGCAGCCATCAAGAACACAAGCAACAATAAATGTTGGAGAGGATGTGGGGAAAAAGGCACACTCATACATTGCTGGTGGTACTGCAAAATGGTGCAACCGTTATGGAAAGCAGTATGGAGATTTCTTGGAAAACTGGGAATGGAACCATCCTATGACCCAGCCATCCCACTCCTGGGTCTATTCCCAAAGGACTTAGAAACAGCATATTACAGTGACACAGCTATCTCAATGTTTGTAGCTGCGCAATTCACAATAGCTAGGTTGTGGAACCAACCTAGATGTCCCTCAGTAAATGAGTGGATTAAGAAAATGTGGTATATACGCACAATGGAATTTTACTCAGCAATAAAAGAAAACAAATTAATGGCATTTGCAGGTAAATGGATGAAGTTGGAAGACATAATGCTAAGTGAAGTTAGTCAGTCTCAAAAATCCAAGTACCAAATGTTCTCTCTTATATAAGGAGGCTATTTCAAAGTATTGTTGGATGGGGGTACATAGGAGGATTAGAGGAACACTAGAATGGTCAAGGGAAGGGAGGGTAAGGGAGGGGGGAGAGGGGAGGGAGGGGGAGAAAAGAAAAAAAAAGTGGTTGAATGAGACGGATATCATTTTCCTTAATGCATGATTGAAGACCTGAATTGTACGAATATACTTTTATACAAACAGTTGTATGTAAAAAGATACTAAATATATGCACTATGAGTTGTACATATTAAAAATTATAAAAATAAAATTTAAAAAAACCTGTAGTATATTTTTAACTAAAATATCAGAAGGAGAAGAAAGAGGCAATAAAGAAAAAGAAATAGTTGAATTATTTAAACAGTACACAATGTATATACTTATCAAAACAACACATTACTTCATTGGTATGTACAATTTTATGTTTTATCAGCTAGAAAGCAAATTTAATTACTAATTAAAAAATTAAGATAAAACTTGGCAAAATGCTTTCCAAAATAAATGATGACTACAAAACCACAAATTCGGGAAGTCAGAGGACACCAAACATGATAAATAGGACATGAATCACACCTAGGCATATCATATTGTCACTTAAAAAACTCAGAGAAGAATATTGAAAGAAGCTGAATAAGAAACATTGATCAACATAAAGAAAGGTGTGTTATAAAGGGAATAAATCAAGGCAAAACAAAAAAAAAATTATTTGTAATTTTTAATTGATAATTTTTTATAAAAGTGATAGTAAGAACATATTAGATAGTTAGAGCCTAGAAGCAATGACCCACCAGTAGTAAAGAGAACCTTTAAAGTTCAGATCTTATTTTCTAATACCATTCTACACTCAAACAACGCTGACTCGTTTAAGGAATGTCTAATTCTAGGACTGAAATATCTGAAACATCCGGTACTGCCAGAAGGTTAAAAAATGCTCTAAAACACAAAGCAAATAAATCAAACAAATTTACTGACATATAATATATAAGACCCAACTAAAAGAGTTCCCAATGGCAAAATAGTAAACAATTTGAGCAGTAAAATTAATGTAACGTTGGATTATAATCTAAAGTATAAAATAAGTACCCATCAATCCATACTGATATAAATATATGCTTAAAGAGATCAATAATTAGGGGGAATAGGGTTGACAATTCTCTTCATGCCAAAGATTCAAAAGGTTACTTTTAGATTCTTTGCTTTCAAGGATTTGGAGCCTAATACTTCACTCCTGAAGTCTGTGCTGAATATAGTGAAATATTTCCAAATATTATGGAAATATGGGTAAAATAATTACTTTGTAAGGGAGAAATATGACAAATACTACCATAAACAAACAATTGAGGTTAACATCAGCAGTGATAATTCATGTTGACAGTGTGCACCCTAGACATGATGTGTTGAGAATGGCACTTTACCTCTGTGGTCTTTTTCAGAAAAACAAATAATTCCATCTAATCATGAGAAAAATATCAGACAAATCCCAATTGAAGAACAGTCTACACATAGCTGACAGGAACTCTTCAAAACTGTCAAGGTTATAAAAAAATATTTCTCAAGAAAATCTGAAAAAGCTGTCACAGCCAAAAAGGAGTCTAAGAAACATGACTATTGAATATCTTATCATGGATCCAAAAATACATACTAAAAGCCAAAAAATCTGAATACAATACGGGCTGTAGTTCATAAGAATATGTCAATATTATTTGATTTATTATGATAAATGTAAGATTTATTGTGACTGATGTAAGATTTCAGTAACAAGTCAAAAAGTATGTGATATATGGAAATGCTTTATATTGTCTTTGGCATTCTTTCCTAAATCTAAAGCTTTTGTAAAATATAAAGTTTATTATTAATGTTTTTAAAAGACACCAAAGAATGATTATGGTGAAGAAGAAGGTTGAAACAAAATGAGTTTTAAAAATTCACATTAATGGGGAGAATTATTTTAGACAAAAGAATTCTTGTCTGAATTGTAGTATAATGGATGTGAAAAAGACAATATTTAACCAAGTGGACATTTTATAAGGAGGAAACTGAGCCCATGAGAGATGAAGGGTATTGGTCAAACTGATACTTCTATTTTAATTAAGGAATCTACATAGAAATTAAATTCTTGAAGATGAGACTGTTTCCACTCTTCTTAAAACTTGCTACTCTAGGAATTGTGAAAATGCTTTTGCTTCTCCTTTGGTTATGAGGGTTTTGTTTTATTTTGCAAAATGTTCTTACTAAAATAAAAGTTTGCATAAACTCTATCAAAACTATAATAATGATCAAAGGTATTACTGGTTTCAAAAAATAACTTCTCCATTATTTCTTTGTTATCCTTTATTTCTACATGTGACAACACATCACTCTGTAATTGTATGCTTTAGTAAAAAAGTTTGTCTGAGTAAATAATTCTTATACATTTAGAATATGTATATTTTTATACATCTTAAAATTTTTGGAGTCAAATTTATTTCCTATTACTCAAGTGATTTAGTGACCATAAATAAGGAAGGTACTTCTGTTAAAATTCAAAGTCAACAAATACCCACATTTGTAGAACTACCGAACAATTCTGGAGTAACAGAATTTTATTGCCTTTCTAGAAATCATATTTACAGTACAAAAATGCTCAAATCTAGTAAAAGTTACAGGCAAAAAGAAAATATTATCTTTATCTTCTTTCCTCAGCTGATGCCTAAAATTTTTATAACCACTGTTTCCTTTAGATGAATGATTTTACTGCAGATATTCTTTTTAGAGATATAATTGGAATTATCACAGAAATGGTAACAATCTTTAAAAAATAATTTATTACACTAATATTTTCATGGAAAAACATTTTTTTTTTACATAGGAATCACTACATTCTTCTATGTTTAATGTAGATGACACTGAGAGCTGCAAGAATTCTTTCAGGGACTAAGAGCACTCCGTCTGCCTCGTGGTTTCCTGGAGTAAGCACATATCACCAAAAGACTCTAATTAGTGCAATTTGCTTCCATCCAGCATGGAGTTCACATAGCAAGCAGAGTTGTGCATGAAGTCACCTGAGAAGTGCTTGGACTTCCTCTTATCGTAGTTACTTCTTAGATGTAGTTACCTTCACCTCCTGCACTGAACATTCATCAAGTAAGTTGTAGCCAGGAACAAATTTGGCTTCCATCCTGCACACAGTGTGAAACACCAGAGCTTCCACAGGAAAAAACCACATGAAGTCTCAGGTTCTTTGTATTTCCATGTCATTTCCACAGTGAGAAATGATGAGGTAATGAAATATAATTTGTTTGATTTAATACAAAGGCATATGCATCAACCTAATATTAACCCATAATTAAACCCTGTATATTGTAGATAAAAATTGTCACATATTAAAAAAAAAAACAGGAAAGAATTCTTTTTAGAGAGCTTTAAATTCTGTAATGTTATTAAAATGAAGGGCCAAAAAGAACAGGGTAGACATATGTCACCCAACAAATCATTAAAATAGCTTTATTATGCAAATGGTTTCTGGGTGATGGCAGGGGCTGTAATGTATTTCACCTGTATACAGTTGCTTAACCCTGTCACTGTTGCTTCAGTTTCTACATGAAGAAAGCCATTGCATATTCCAAGCAGGTCTGCTCACCATCATGATATTAATGAATAGTGGCATCACATCAAGTTTGGAGAAGGACCAGGCACAAGGAAGTTACTTATGTAAGTTATTATTCCAGGCTGCAAACCAAGAAGCAATGGCTCTTTAACAGCCAGAACCAAGAATTAGTGGAGTTAGGAATGTCTTACTCCTAACAAATCAATATAGCAAAGTGTTTCATTTCATTTCACTGGAGTAATTAAAACATTTTTAACCAAGGGGATCCAGAGGACATGGTGCATCATAAATTTTAGCCACTACCCACAACCATCTCTAATCAGCACTAGAGCCAAGAACTCCCAAAATGTATAGGCAAAAGGAACAAGTGGAGCATAAAGCAGCACTTTACATTTATTCATGCAGAGGAATGCCAGTATGATGGCACCTGTTTCTGTGGCATATTTTCTAACTGAAGTGACATCATCCATAAACAGTCCACTGGTACAAGCTACTTAAGATTAATCATGTGCTAACAGAGAATTTGTTCAGATATTATGAACAAATCTTCAATTTTATCTTCAATTTTGACCTATTGGGTTAAATAAGTTTGTTCCTTTTAGCCCTATAATACTTATCTAAAGTAATAATTCACACAATGTAAAATAAAATGAAAGATCTTTTAATTAAAAGATACTTTGCTTTACCCTCAAATACTTCTCTTTAAATGACAGAACCTACATTGAAAGGTTTATGTTTTAAGTTTAGCAGTTGATATGTCTTTCTCTCTTTTTAACTTAAATGTGTTTACAGTTTTTTGTTGAGAAACTTACAAATTATGTGCTGTTTCCCTCCTGGGAAAAATAAGAATTCAGCTTTATTATACTATCCCTTCCTTCCTATCCTCCTGCACCTTCATAAACCACATAAGCACCAATATGAGGAAACTCTCTCCTAAAATTGTTCACCTAACATGAGTCCTCAAAATGATCCCATATCAATAGGACATTTTCCCCACTAGCTTGTTTAAAACAAAATAAAATATTTGGAATAAAACACAATTTTGACCCCCCAAAATTGTCTGAGATACTTAAGGAAGTGTGATTTATCAAGAAAAGCAGGAAGCAGAGACAAAGATTTTTAGTCACTACCCTATATACTTCACCATGTCCGATGTCTTTATGAATGTCCTTTAAAAGGGATAGGAATAATGGCAGAATGAGTAAGACAGCAAAACACTAAGTACATATATAAAAACACAAATGATGTGAAAATACTTTATGTAAAAGCAGTGACTTGAAAAATTGTGCTCTTTATATGAAATATGAAATGAATTGCACTCTGCACGCATGTATAACAAATCAGAATAAATAATTTAATTATTTTAAAAAGTTGTTTTTAAATGCTATAGAAAAAATGACATATTTTTGTTTCTAGGGAAAAATTCTTTAAAATTGAAGATTTTTAAAATACACTGTATTTATAATATTACATAAATGGCATTTGGAACTCAAACTAACTTTTCCGGTAACAGAATTACATATAAACTTAAAGGGGCCTCCACTTTAAATATTGAAGACATGAAAATGAATGATGGACTCTGAAAACCTGTGCTAGAGGATGTGAAAAGTGAATCTAATGCTGACAATGGCAATAATGTCACAGGTGCAAAAGTTTGAATATGTCATAAACATTTATAGTGAAGGAAAGCAAATCTGTGCCAGTATATTATTTATACCAATATTTTAAAATATGCAACTAAACTAAGAAATTAGATGTAGAACTTGACATTCATCTAATTTTTAAAATTTATAGGTGGAAATTTTGGCAAAAATATTTGAAAATTTCTCATTCACAAAAATGAGAATTAGCTTATATTTTACTTCTTTATGCCCCCCCTCTGTCAAAATGCACACAACACACACACACACACGAACACACAACACACACACACACACACACACACACACACACACGTTGCTCCATGAGGGGGATATGTCATGAGAAGCATATCATTAGGCAATTTTGCCATTTTGAGAACATTGCAGTGTGTGCTTACACAAGCTGGTATGCCTACAATGTCAGTGATGTGGCCCATTATTGACCAAAATGTCAATATGTGGAGATGACTATACATATTCACACACACACACACACACACACACACAAATTATTACACCTTCTAATGGTTACCTAAGTAACTTTTTCATATATTTATAATAAACTGAATCAACATATAACAAATATACATTAATAAATAACATTATTATTCTCAAATATTTTATTCTTCTTTCTGAAGGATTAAACTCCCAATCTTGATAAAATTAAAAGCAATATGTCATTTCTTGAATAAATTTTAAGAGCCAATTTAGAAGTCATGCTTTCTTTTTCCCCTTCCAAGTCAACCAGTATAAATTCACATGGAAGCTATTTCATCAGCCTGGGTGCAGAGTGGAGGAAAATGGAGCTGAGTCATAGCTGAGCCGCTAAGGACAAACAGCAGCAGTCAATTCAAACCTCAGTTGGCATAACTCACTCAAGTTGAACTAGGTTTTTTTTTTTTCTTTTGTATAATATATGCTGACCTTTATTTTATGAGGTGAGGACCAGTGTCTGAGGACTTTCCAGAAAGATCTGAGAGCCCCTGTTCTTTTCTACCTCTCTTCATTGTATTTCATCTTTCAATTTATCTGGCAGGATTTCATTTTTACCCTGTCCAGACTGAAAGCATTTCCATCCTGGATAATCATCTGTAGTAAGTGGACTAATGATGCCCACAGATATTAGGTTCTAATCCCTGGAATCTGTAAATGTTACTTTACTGAGGTGGGGAGAGGGTCATCAAAGTTCTCAAGGTGGGATATGATCTAGTGAACACTAAGTGCAATCCCAAGTTCTGTGATGAGAGGTAGAGGGAGCTTGCATTGATGTGCAGTAGGTCAAAGTGAGTACTGGAGGAGAGAGAAAGAGAGAGGCATGTGAAACTTGGGATGATGTTGCCACAAATCATGGGATCTCAGCAATAAAAAGCTGAGAATATAGTCTTTCCCAGAGCAAACAGAGGGTGTACAGTACCACACTGTAAGAACTTCTGGCCTCCAGAACTGAGAGGGCAGAAAATTTCCGCTATCTTAAACTATCAAGTTTGTGGTAATTTGCCTTAGTAGGTATGGGTTACTAATAAGCCATGGTTTAGTCCTCAAAGCTTTGTCTATATTATCTTTCCAAAGTTACAAATTAAACTACCATACATATTAACCCTTAAAATAGTGCTTACAAAACACAGTAACAATAAAAGTTCCAATTTAAAGACTGATTTTTCAGGTTATTCTTGTAATTAGTCAATGCTTTTAGAGGTATATGATGCTTTAGAGATAATAAAACTGTTTGTTGTATCTAAATGCATCACACACACACATGTACACACACACTTTCACAAAAAAAAAACAAATAAACAACAACAACAAAAAAACAATGAGACCCCTGATGATAACTATAGGCAAAATCATTTGCACTTTTATTGAAAAGGAGGTACTAGGGATAAAACCCAGGGCCTCATTCATGCCAGGCAAGTGCTCTACCACTTAGCATAGACCCAGATCTTCTAAATTTTATTTTGAGACAGTATCTTGCTAAGCTGCCCAGGCTGGCCTCAAACTTGCAATTCTCCCTCAGTCTCCTGAGTAGCTGAGATTACAGGCGTGCACCACTGTACCTGACTCATTTGCTCATATCTAATCTCATTGCATCTTAAAAATTTAAATATAACATCTCAAACACTTAGTGTATTGTACCACTATCAGAATATGCATTATACTATGGTGGAACTATATAGGTTTTGAGGTCTGAAAAAAATCAGGCAATAAGGATGGCTTTTCTATTCAATATTTATGTGATTGTAGAAATTTTTCTCAAGCCTCAGTTTCCTCCTTCAGAAGGTAAGAATAATGCCTACTGTACAGTGTGGTTTATGTTTTAAATCTGCACAAGGTGCATGAAATTGTGCTAAATAATATCACTTAATGTTATCACTACCTCTTTTTACAACTGTATATCTACTAACTAGCTAATCCTCAAGGTCAGGACCTTCACATTGTTTATTTTATTCTACATCAAATATAGTCATGTATCTCAGACTTACTAGGTAGTTAACAAGTATTTAGGAACAGGGGAAATGAATGAGTGAATGAATGAATAGGTAAGGTGTGCTCTAAATTTTTACTCATTCCTACACTTTTGAAAATGACAATAAAGGAAACAAGTTCTACCAACCAACAATGCATAACCATTTCGTGTGTGTGTGTGTGTGTGTGTGTGTGTGTGTGTGTGTGTGTGTGTGTGTTACCTTGGAGCAAAATATTAATTTGCAAAATAAAAGACATAATAGAAGTGGAGACAGGGAAGCCCAGGGGGAGAGAGAAAGGGAAAAAAAGAAAGGAGGAGGAGAAGAAAAAGAAAACAAGCAGGAGGGAAAGAGAAAGGGAGAGGAGAAGAAGGGAAAACACTCTATAAAATGACCTTGCCTATAGTTCTGTTAATCCTATTCCCTCTTACCACATTCTGGATATTCAATCTGAATCTACCACCAGCCTAACTGGCTCTATAATCAGTGATTTTCAAGATATGGAATGTTTTAGAGATAATAAATACTACATAAGCAATAATAATGCCTCATGCTGTATATTGCACCTTCTTGCTCAATTTCAAATTCTGGAATCACTAGTGCATCCCAACGACATTGCTTAAATCCTTATATCTGTAAACTGGTGTGTGTGTATGTGTGTGTGTGTGTGTGTGTGTGTGTGTGTGTGTGTTTGTAAAATAAATCTCAGAAATATGTCTGGGAAAATAGTTGTGGGAGGTAAAATAGAACAATGCTGGAACACATATTAAATGAATCGATTTACATTATCTACCAAAAGAGTTGCAAAGAATTATTTCTAGAAGAAAGAAGTAACCAGTTGTGTGCAATAGTACTGGTAAAGCATGCAAGACAAAAATAGATAAATGGTAATTGAATTTGGCATGATGGAAGATCCTTGTGGACCTCAACTGTAGCAGGGGAGAGGTGAAACTGAGATACAGTAGGCTAAAGGATAAATAAAAAGTGAAGAAATGGAGACAAGGAATAGAAATAGTTCATTGTTAAAGAGTGTTTTGTGAAAACAAGCACAGAAATGTCATATGGGTTGGAGGTGGCTCGAAGGATCAATAGTAAATTTTGGTATTTTATTGGTTTTAAATAAGGTATACTAATAGAGTGATGGGAATAATTCAGTAGGGCTGAAGAAATGATCTCTCAAGATAAATAAGGGATAGCTACAAAACAAAATCCTTAGTAAGATTACAACCAAAAATTAGGACTTTTCCAGATAAACAAAGTAGAGAGAAAGAAAGAAGAGAGAGAATGCAGAAGGATGTTTGCATTAAAAGCTGGATTATGGCCGGGCACAGTGGTGCACGCCTGTAATCCCAGCACTTGGGAGGCTGAGTCAGGATGATCTCGAGTTCAAAGCCAGCTCAGCAATGGCGAGGCACTTAGCAACTCAGTGAGACCCTGTCTCTAATAAAATACAAAAACAGGTCTGGGTATGTGGCCTAGTGGTCAGGTGCCCCTGAGTTCAATCCCCGGTACCAAAAAAGAAAAAAAAAAAATAGATTATGAGCAAAATTTTATAAGAATAAAACTAAAAATATGAGAGTTGAATAGTTGAAAAATTGGGTTAATTAATAGATTGAGAAAGAAACAGATAACTGGGAATGAAGGATGGTTCCTCTTCACTTTAACAAAGATAGTTGCAGAGAGTATAAACCTGATCAAGGGAACAGTCTTTATTAAGCAAGGTAAGGTGGCTTAGAAGTCTAAATATACAGTGATAATAGTTGGAATGGTATAGACCTGAATCCCTCATGGGACTTTGCATAGGAAAGAGAAAACAAATATATACTGAATGTAGAATTGTCATGTGGACTTAAAGTAATAATTCATGCTAATCTACACACACACACACACACACACACACACACACACACACACCCCACAGAAGTAAGACATTACCATTTAGGATATTTCATTACATGACATATATAAAATTTTAGAGTAAGTAAAATTTGAGCTGCTATATATTGCTAGGTGATAAGCCTTATAATAAAGAAAAAAATAATCAAAGAGATTTTCTTTTTTAAAAATCCTACATATTGATTGACATGTTTTCTCTTCTACAATGGCTTCTTGGATGATATTGATCATATTATGAATATCTATACTACCAGCACCTGGCACAATCTCATGCACACCGAACCAGTATTTGTTGATTTAAAAGTTTCAAGAACCTCAATTATGTGAAGAGTTTCTTCTTCAATTAATAACTGAAGTATGGAAGAACTTAAGAGAATCTAAATTAGCTGTTGCACAGCAAGTGAAAAATGAATTTTGCTATAGTGCATCAGGAGAGACTTGAATATCATTTTCACTTGTTAAACATCATAGATTTTGTATTTCAATGCCTAGTGTATTTCCAATTGACTAAAATAAATGTAGAGCAATAATGTGATGTATTATTCTTGTGCATGTATTAGCAAATAATTATTATGCATATTTCCAAGAAAATCAAAAGATAGGACCCTGCCTGACCCTGGAAATTTGCTCAGACAATCTGTGGTCATGGTTCATTACTGATATGCTCTCCCGAGCTGGTGAATAAATAATCATTTTCATTTCCTTTCATTGCCTCTTGTGCTTGTGAAGGCCATTAACAGATAAGAATGACATTATGAACATTTTGTGTAATAAAGATTCCACGAACCTAAGAATCTTATTTTTTTTCTGCCAATAGTCCATAAGCACAGTAGGAGGATAAAAGAATAGGAGACTTTTAAAAATTGTAAATTTCAAAACAATTTTAAGTGAAGTGCAACAGGAAATGTGAGTGAACAAAATGTAATTATGTGCCAGTTGAAGGCAACTGCTAATAATTAAATACAAATGCACACATATACATCATATATATGTACACATACACATACATATGAAAACATATATCAAATAGTACAATAGATAGATGAATTTTTGTGAAGATAATATGTATGTAGAGTTTTGTATATATGTATATATGCATACATATATATATACAAAATATGTATTTTACATACATTTTAGTGTGATTACACGAAGAAAAAAATTTAAACTCTTTCCTGATAGCTGTTATGAATTTCCTTTACATTTAGAAATACCTAAAATAAGTTGGCACAAGACAAATAAATATGGTATACACTACTTCAAACTCTTATACAAATATGTACATACAATTCAATAATGACCCAGGTGACAACTCCACTAATGAAAATTACCTCCCTGATTATTGTTTTATGTCTTCATTTCCTTCTCATATTGGTAGAAATAATTCATGAAGATATTGGCTTATCCCAAAATAAATTATCAGGCTGGTTTTTTGATGGCTTGCCTTAGTAACTATAATTGTGTATAACTACTGCTGAATGAATATCAAAAGAATAAGAAACAAAACCTTCAACTCTTTAAATGCTCATGTTACAAAAGGAAAGTTATTTTAGTTCTAATGAATCACATTTTTTAAGTATAATATTAGGACAAATGTTTTTGCAAAACATTATATTTCACATGATATTCACCCAGGTATATGATTATTTTGATAAAATTAATAAGACAGGAGTTCCCATGTTTCTGTGAATTACTAAGTAATGAGATGTATGCTCAGAGTTCTGTTAGGAAAGAAGGACTAGAAACAATGGTTTAAACGCTAAATATGTGCATCAATTCTTCACAAAGAAACATTACTAACAATGTAGCACCTTTTTAAAAAAAGTAATAAGCCCTGCTAGAAACAATGCATCAAAAATAGAAAAGCATACTTAAGTATACAGAAAGGTCCCTGATTGTCTTTTTAAATATTCCATTTTGTTTCGGGCTGAGATTTTTAAAAGGAAAAAAAAAAAGAAAAAAAATTTGTTATTCATATGTGTTGTATCTTGTTGTAATAAATAACTTCTCAGGGGAAAATAAAATGGCTCTTAATCCTCTCAAAGGAAATAACTGAAGACTTTAATGAGTTGTGAAGATGCAAATGACAAAAAATTGAATACTTGAAGCAAGTTCAAAGTGATTCTCTTTCTGCCTATAGAAGCAAAGTACAAAATGCAAACTAAAATTTCATAGAAAATATGTCAAAGTGTATTTGTTTTATTTTAAAATTTTAAGTAGTTAATTATAGAAAACAATAAATAACATTAGGATTCAAGACCCTTTATTTAGATTTCTGTCCTAAAACACTGTATACAAGGTGATTTTGATGAGCTGTCTCTTTCCTTTTCTGGAGAGTTGGTGATAAAGACTAGAAATGGAATGTTACAGCATTGGAAAAAATTGGTTCACCCATATCTTGGTAGCACTAATATGCCTATTAATGATGACTGCCTTTAGAACACAGGGTATTTAACATCCTTTTATGCTTATCACTGGACTCTCATTATCATTTCTGGAGCAGTTAGAAAAATCTGCTTCAAATTGTGTTACACAGAGAAGTAAATCCTCTGTAAAACCACTGAGGATTTAACTAGGAGAGTAATGTGATCGAATCTGTGTTTTCAAGTCTGAAACTGATTTTTTTATGTGTACAACAGCCTAAAGGAAACAAGTAAATGTTGGAATGTAGGCATTCATATTTTCAAATTTACAAGATAACAATGACAGACTTCTCTCATATATGGCAGTACCAAATTGCATTCCATCACCAGTATATAAGAGGCTTCTATTTTGCCTATGTTTTCTTCTTAATTAAATCATTTTTAGTTATAAATAGCAGTTAGGTTCATTTTGACAAAATCATACATTCATGGAAATTGATTTCAATCCCCATTTTCTATCCCCTTCCCTCCCCTCCTCCTTCCCCCTATTCTCCTTCATCTACTTTACTGATCTTCTTTTTGCTAATTTATTTATTTATTTTTGATTTGCATTTTCTACATACATTAAAGGTAAACTTCTCTGTGGTATATTCATATATGCATATAACATGGTTTTGTTAAACTGATTCTGCATTTCTTCCCCTTTTCTGCCTTCCTGTGTCCCTCTCAACCTTTCTCTTCTCCACTGGTCTTCCCTCTATCTTTGTGTCCTTCTGTGTGTAGTTAGATTTTTTTGTTCAGGGACTTCTCTCCACTTTTGATATATGAGTAGCTATCCAGGGTTTGACCTGAGGAACCCCTCAGTTGTTCTTGGTTTGGGTTTTTGTCTCTGCAGTTCTGTGTCATAAAGTAATGTTGAGGTAGGTGGGGCTAGATCTTGGGTGGGATGAAATTGGCTGTTACTTGGCTGAGTCGTGGGTACTGCTCTGTAGCAGGTTCACTACTCTGTGAACTTGATGTGTCCTAATTACTTTCTAGCTACTCTGAGGGGAAGGGTGGAGACAGAAAGAACATTAATGTTAGCAACCCATGTACAGTCTTAGGATAAATGCCCGGTGACTACTATGACATCTATAACACTAATTGCCACCCACATCAAATTAGTTGGGTCAGCATTTAACAATAGTATCAACAATAAAAAACTGAACTAGATCAGGCATTAGACAACATGTGTCTACTACATCATCTACGGTATTAATAATCACAACAACATGAATATAGGAATTACATAAACTATGTAATTCTAACATTTAGTGGAATTATATTTTCTTACATGAAGGAAAAAAATAGGGCAGGAAGGCAAGACAAAGTTTGAATTAGTTAAAAAAGTAAACATAGGAGAGGCATAAGATAGGTAGCAGATGTCAACTGGAAAGAAGGGGGAATAACCTATCCATACAATGAGATTCTCTCTCTCTCTCTCTCTCTCTCTCTCTCTCTCATACACACACACACACACACACACACACACACACACACACATGCAAAATATTGCAGAATGGAAAAATACAATGAATAATAGAATATAATGAAATGATACTTGAAAGAAAATTAAAAAGTTAAAATTATAAAAATAAAGAATAAAAAATAAGGGAGGAAAAAAGATGGCGGACAGCAGAGAAGCACGCTGGGGAGACTGGCAATAAAAGAGGCTTATCGGGAAGATTGAACGGGTTCTTAGCAACACTCCCGCAACTGGAAGGGAGCTGAGACATCCGCGCACATCTAGACGGTGAAAATACAAGGAAGTCCAGACCGCGGACACAAGGAGTCCAGTGCCAGCGGCCTACAGGCCGAACCAGCATTAGCAGCGCAGCTTCCATGGTAACATTGCAGTACGGGAAGTGCAGACCATGGCCTCGAACAGCGCAGAATAAAAAGAGAGCCAGACCCAAGCAGCGGCCTCACAGACTTCTTTTGCGCGAATCGCAGAACTGGACCTGCAAGCCACGGAGTGACACACAGGACCAGGATACTGCTGTTGGGACCAGGGAAGGCGCTGCCATTTTGGAGGAGGGCTGCGGCTGACCAGGACAAAGAAACAGAGAAGAAAAACAGCTGCAGGCATCGAAGGACTGGTCCAGGGCCCAGAGAACAGCAAACACCTGGATGAGACATGCACAGACAGCCCGCAGGAAAGGGCCTGCCTGAGGCCAGCGCAGCAACCATAAGAGCTATAACCGGGGCGGGCGTGGGGAATGCATGCCTTTTTGATGAACACTTTCTTGATGCTATTCACGTACTGACACCCCCCCACCCCCCAGCCATTATTCCTCTGTGCCAATCTGCTGCTGGCCAAAGCTGCAGACTAGACTCCACTGTGACTGTCTGGGCGTGGTCCAGGACAACTGGCTTAAACTCCGACTCTGTTTTTTTTGTTTTGTTTTTGTTTGTTTGTTTTTGTTTTTTGTTTGTTTGTTTTTGCTTTTGTTCTGTTGATAGTGGGATTATTTGTGTGTCTGTGTTCCTCTTTCCTTTCTTCCCTTCTCACTTTAGTCTCTTCTGCCCTCATCTTATCTACTTACACCCTGTCATTGTGTACTCATCAGAGGTGAAAACAAGGTATACTCAGAAATTGCGACTTCTAGGCCTGGGGCAATTGAAATATACAGAAAAGCGGTGTTGTTATATATAGTGTAATCTCTATTTTTCTTGACGCAGTTTCTCTCTCCTCTCTCTTACACTAATTCTTAATTCTTTGTTATCGCTCATTGTTCCATTTTATTTTTTCTTTTCCATCTTTCTTTATATTTCTTCTCTCAAAGGCTAAATAAGTTTGGTTTATATACAAATCATCTTTCCTCTAAATCGCTCACTCCATTCTCTCTTCTCTCCTGTCTGCTGATATTAAACAACTTTTATAGAATTCTACTGTTATACTTCCTAAGAAAGAACATCTCAGTAATCTCACTTGCTTCTTCCTAAACATATCATCTCTGTATCCAACACTGAAACTGTAAACCCCAACGCAAGCATACAGAGTAAATTGGAAACAATATCTGGATTAACTAAATCTGTACATTGTGATCAAACTGGGATTTGCTGTAAAGAAAGTGTTAGAGCTTAAATTGTAAGGTATTTATAAGGGGACCTGACAGCATTGTACCACAGGAGAAACATAAGACTATAAGGTGAAATTTAAATAGCAAGGTCCCACAGTGCTAGAATAGACACACAAGCATTATGAAGAAGCAAGGGAAGAAAGTGGCTGAAACCAACCAACAGGCCCCCTCAATTGATTCCATGGCAAGCACAGTTGGTCAAATGCCAGAGATGGAATTTAGAAATTACATATTCCAAATGTTTATGGATCTTAAGATTGAACTAAAAAATGAGATGAGAGAACAAATAGAGGCAGTAAAAGAGCATTTTGACAAAGAACCCCAAAAACAAATACAAGAAGCAAAAGATTACTTCAATAGGGAGATAGAGATTCTAAAGAAAAACCAAACAGAAATTCTGGAAATGAAAGAAGAAATAAACCAAACTAAATGCTCAATTGAAAGCATCACCAACAGATTAGATCACCTGGAAGAAAGGACCTCAGATAATGAAGACAAAATATTTATTCTGAAGAAAAATCTAGAGGACACGGCAAAAGAAGTAAGAAAACAAGAACAGAACATTCAGGAATTATGGGACAGCATAAAAAGACCAAACTTAAGAGTGATTGGTGTTGAAGAAGGTGCAGAGTTTCAAACCAAAGGAATGAGTACTTTATTCAATGAAATAATATCAGAAAATTTTCCACACATGAGGAACGAATGGCAAAACCAAGTTCAAGAGGCTTACCGAACACCAAACATACAAAACTACAACAGATCCACACCAAGGCACATTATAATGAAATTGCCTAATATACCAGGCAAGGATAGAATACTAAAAGCCACAAGATAAAGGAAGCAGATTACATATAGGGGGAAACCAATCAGATTATGCTCAGATTTTTCAACCTAGACCTTAAAAGCTAGAAGATCTTGGAATAGCATATTTCGAGCTCTGAAAGAAAAGGGATGTCAACCAAGAATCTTATATCCAGCAAAATTGAGCTTTAGATTCGAGGATGAAATAAAAACCTTCAACGACAAACAAAAGTTAAAAGATTTTCACAACTTGAAAGCCAGCACTTCTGAACATCTTGGGAAATATTTTCCACGAAGAAGAAGAGAAAAATAACAATAAAAACCAACAAAGGGAGATAGTAAACTAAAGGAATTACCAACCAGAGCAGAATCCAAATCAAGCTAAATACCATAATACATTTAAAAATGGATGGAAATAAGAATCACATCTCAATAATAACCCTGAATGTTAATGGTCTAAACTCACCATTTAAAAGATACAGATTGTCAGATTGGATTAAAAGAAACAACCCAACAATTTGTTGCCTACAAGAAACAAACCTCATAGAAAAAGACATCAAGCGATTGAAGGTGAAAGGCTGGGAAAAGTCTTATCACGCACATGGGCTGCGGAAGCAGGCAGGGGTTTCCATTCTCATATCACATAAAGTAGACTTCAAGGCAAAGCTAATCAAAAGAGATAAAGATGGATATTTCTTATTAGGTAAGGGAAACTTTCAATTATAAATTGAAATGTATATTTATAAATATATATAATCTATATAAATATAGATTTATAAACAATTATAAATCTATATGCCCCAAATATTGGAGTACCTACATTCATCAAACAAACCCTTCTCAAGTTCAAGTGTAAAATAGGCCACAACACAGTTATTTTCTAGGGGACTTCAACACACCTTTCTCACCAATGGATAGATCATCCAAACAAAAGCTAAATAAAGAAACATTAGGCCTCGTTAAAACAATTAATAACTTAGACCTAATGGACATATATAGAATATTTCACCCCTCAGTAAGCGAATACACTTTCTTCTCAGCAGCACATGGCTCCTTCTCCAAAACTGACCATATATTATGTCACAAGGCAACTCTCAGCAAATATAAAAATATAGAAATCCTACCTTGCATTCTATCAGACCAAAATGGGATGAAATTGGAAATCAATGATAATACAAGAAATAAAAAAAAACTACTCCAACAGCTGGAAGCTAAACAACATGCTACTGAATGAACAAAGGGTTGAAGAAGACATCAAGGAGGAGATTAAAAAATTCCTAGAGGTAAATGAGAACACAGATACATCATATAAAAATCTCTGGGACACTATGAAGGCAGTAGTAAGAGGAAAATTCATTGCACTGAATTCCTTCATTAAAAGAAAAACAACAACAACAAATAAAGGATTTAACATCACACCTCAAAGCAGTAGAAAAAGAGGAACAGATCAAGAGTAAGAGCAGTAGAAGACAGGAAATAATTAAAATCAGAGCAGAAATTAATGAAATTGAGAGTAAAGAAACAATTCAGAGAATTGACAAAACCAAAAGTTGGTTCTTTGAAAAAATAAATAAAATTGACAGACCCCTAGCAATGCTAACAAAAAGAAGAAGAGAAAAAACTCAAATTACTAGCATCCATGATGAAAAAGGAAATATTACAACAAACACCTCAGATATACAGGAGATAATTAGAAATTACTTCGAAAAATTGTACTCTAATAAAATAGAAAATACTGAAAGCATAGACAGATTTCTAGAGTCGTATGAATTCCCCAAACTGTAACAGGAGGCTATACACAATTTAAATAAATCAATTTCAAGTGAAGAAATAGAAGACACTATCAAATAACTTCCAACAAGGAAAAGTCCAGGTCCTGAAGGGTTTACAGCTGAGTTCTACAAAACCTTCAAAGAAGAACTAATACCAATGCTCTTCAAATTATTTCAAGAAATAGAAAAAGAGGGAGCTCTTCCAGACTCTTTCTATGAGGCCAATATCACATTAATTCCAAAGCCAGGCAAAGACACAGCCAAAAAAGAAAACTTCAGGCCAATATCTTTAATGAACATAAATGCAAAAATCCTCAATAAAATTCTGGCAAATTGGATTCAAAAACATATCAAAAAGATAGTGCACCATGATCAAGTGGAGTTTATCCCAAGGATGCAAGGCTGGTTCAACATTCAGAAATCAATAAACATAATACATCACATCAATAGACTTAAAGATAAAAACCATATGATCATCTCAATTGATGCAGAAAAAGCATTTGACAAAATACAACACTCCTTTATGTTCAAAGCTCTAGAAAAATTAGGAATAACAGGAACATATCTCAACATTATAAAAGCTATCTATGCAAAACCTCAAGCTAACATTATCTTAAATGGAGAAAAATTGAAAGCATTCCCTCTAAAAACTGGAACAAGACAGGGATGCCCCCTCCCACCACTGCTATTTAACATAGTACTTGAAACTCTGGCCAGAGCAATTAGACAGACGAAAGAAATTAAAGGGATCCAGATAGGAAAAGAAGAGCTCAAATTAGCCCTATTTGCTGATGACATGATAATATACCTAGAAGACCCAAAAAACTCTACCAGAAAACTTTTACAACTAGTAAATGAATTCAGCAAAGTAGCAGGATACAAAATCAGTACCCATAAGTCACAGGCATTTTTGTACATCAGTGACAAAGCCTCTGAAAGGGAAATGATGAAAACTACCCCATTTACAATAGCATCAAAAAAATAAAATAAAATACCTGGGAATCAACTTAATGAAAGAGGTGAAGGACCTCTATAATGAAAACTATAGAACACTAAAGAAAGAAATCATAGAAGACCTCAGAAGATGGAAAGACCTAACTTGTTCTTGGATAGGTAGAATTAATATTGTCAAAATGTCCATACTACCAAAAGCATTATACAGATTTAATGCAATTCCAATCAAAATCCCAATAACATTTCTCAAAGAAATAGAAAAAGCAGTCATGAAATTCATCTGGAGAAATAAGAGACCCAGAATAGCTAAAGCAATCCTGAGCAGGAAAAGTGAAGCAGGGGGAATCACCATACCAGACTTTAAATTATACTATAGAGCAATAGTAACAAAAACAGCATGGTACTGGCACCAAAACAGACCAGTAGACCAATGGTACAGAACTGAGGACACAGAGACTAATACATATAATTTCAGCTATCTTATATTAGACAAAGGTGCCAAAAATGTACAGTGGAAAAAGGATAGCCTCTTCAACAAATGGTGCTGGGAAAACTGGAAAGCCATATGCAACAAAATGAAATTAAACCTGTATCTCTCACCATGCACAAAATTCAATTCAAAGTGGATCAAGGACTTAGGAATTAGACCAGAGACAATACACCTAATAGAAGAAAAAGTAAGCTACAATTTCCAACATGTTGGATTAGGCCCCAAGTTCCTTAACAAGAATCCTGTAGCGCAAGAATTATTACCAAGAATTAATGAATGGGATAGATTTAAGCTAAAAAGCTTATTCTCAGCAAAAGAAACAATCAGTGAGGTGAATAGAGAACCAACTAATTGGGAACAAATATTTAATACATGCACATCGGATAGAGCACTAATTTCTAGAATATATAAAGAACTCAAAAAACTTGACACCAAAAAAACAAATAATCCAATCGATAAATGGACTAAGGAATTGAAAAGACACTTCTCAGAAGAAGATACACGATTAATCAACAAATACATGAAAAAATGCTCAACATCGCTGGCAATTAGAGAAATGCAAATCAAAACTACTCTAAGATTTCATTTCACTCCAGTCAGAATGGCAGCTATCAAGAACACAAACAACAATAAATGTTGGAGAGGATGTGGGGAAAAAGGCACACTCATACATTGCTGGTGGGACTGCAAAATGGTACAACCATTATGGAAACCAGTTTGGAGATTTCTTGGGAAAATGGGAATGGAACCACCCTATGATCCAGCCATCCCACTCCTGGGTCAAAGGACTTAAAAAACAGCATATTACAGTGACACAGCTACATCAATGTTTATAGCAGCACAATTCACAATATCTAGGTTGTGGAACCAACCTTGATGTCCCTTGGTAGATGAATGGATAAAGAAAATGTGGTATATATACACAATGGAATTTTACTCAGCAATAAAAGAGAATAAAATAATGGCATTTGCATGTAAATGGATGAAATTGGAGAATATAATGCTAAGTGAAATCAGTCAATCTCAAAAATCCAAATACCGAATGTTTCCTCTGATATAAGGAAGCCGGTTCACAGTATTGATGGGTAGGGATACACAGGAGGATTAGAGGAACACTATAATGGTCAAAGGTGTAAGCTGCCTGGTACCGAAAACCGGGAGGAAAACTCTCGGAGGCAGAGTATAGCTTTTACTACTTTTACTTCTACTTTCTTAGAGAGAGCTTAGAGAGGGAAAGAAAGATTTTTAGAGAGAAAGATTAAAGAGAGCTTTTCTTCTTGTCTTAGAGTTTAGAGAGAAAGAAAGATAGAGCTTAGCTTAGAAAAAGATTAGAGCTTCTTTTCTTCTCTCTTCTTTCTTCCTTCTTCTTTCTTCTGTCTTCTACTTTCTTAGAGAGCTTAGAGTTTAGAGAGAAAGAAAGATAGAGCTTCTTGTCTTCTTAGCTTAGAGTCTTAGAGAGAAAGAAAGATAGAGCTTAGCTTAGAGAAAGATTAGAGCTTCTTTCTTCTCTCTTCTTTCTTCCTTCTTCTTTCTTCTGTCTTCTGTCTTCCTCGGGAGCCTCAGCCTAACTCTGACCAGCCCTCGGGAGCCTAGGCCTAACTCTGACCAGCCATTACTTCTTCTATCTGGTTTCTCTTCTGTAACTGCTCTGCCTACGTTCTTGCCGCTCTGATTCTCCGACCCGAACTCGTCTTCTGACCGACAGAGCTACTGCACGACTGACTGAATGAATTTCTCCGTTCTCCTAACTCGGACCGCTTTCACCCGGTTATATACCTTCAGCTTTGCGGGTGCCTATAGGTGCGTCACATACATATCAGGTGGAACTTATGGCTTCCAGCTAGCTGCAACAGCCCTTCCTGATTAGGGCTCCTTCACAAAGGGAAGGGAGGGGAAGGGAGGGAGCAAGGTGGGAAGGGGGAAAAAGTGGTTGAATAAGATGGATATCATTATTCTTAATGCATGATTGAAAACTTGAATGCTGCGAATATACTTTGTATACAAACTGTTTTATGTAAAAAGATGCTATATATGTATAGTATGAACTGTAATACATACTACTATAAAAAAACAAAAAAAAGAAAAAAATAAGAATGTATCTTGAAATGGTGGGAATGTGGAGAAAAAAAGAAAAAAAGTAATAAGAAAAATGAAAGAAAAAAATCATAATGGGAAATAAAGGGCTTGTTTTCACTGAAATTGTCAAAACTGCTTGCGGGGATAGATTTTCTTTCTTTATATTAGTATTTGGCTTTGAAACCCTTGGGTTGGGTTCTAGGGTTTTTTAATTCTAACACCTCTGTGTTCCTCACTTAGCTGCCAGGCATGTGGCTAGGAGACAAGCTGGTTTTGGTAGATATCAGCTTCCAGTCTCCCAGTATAGGGTGGGCTAGACAGGTGGGTGCTGACAAATTGTGTGTTCCTTAGCAAAGGTGGGACAGAGTTCTAAATTGGAAATTCTAGTAGTTGGGGTTTAGTCTTGTCAAACTTTAGAACCCTGTTGGTAGATGTGAGATTCAATCCATGCCTCCTATTGCTGGGGAGATGCTAATCTCTGCAGAACATTTGGGTCTCTAGTAAAATCCACTAAGGTCTCTTTGAGTTAATTAAAAAAGTAAACATAGGAGAGGTATAAGATAGGTAGCAGATGGCAACTGTAAGGAAGAGGGAATAATCTATCCATACACTGATATTTCTCTCTCTCTCTCTCTCTCTCTCTCTCTCTCTCTCTCTCTCATTCTCCTCCCACCCCCACCACATGCAAAACTTGCAGAATGGAAAAATACAATGAATAATAAAATACAATGAAATGATATTTGAAAAAAAATAAAGTTAAAAATTTTTAAATGAAAAATAAAAAATAAGAAAGTATTAGGGTCTAAAGTCTCTGGTAAAATCCACTTCTAGGGTGTAGGGACTAAACCTCCCTAGGTTCCACCTTCACTACTGTGACTATGAATTACCAGTCTTTTGCCCCACAGTTCAGATGTTCCTGTGTGGTAGCCATAGGGGTTCTTCCCAATAACTCTTATAGGGTGTCAGAGCATGTATGGTCCAGGTAAAATTTTCTCTGTGCCTATTTCAGTTCCTCTGGTTCAAGCACACTCTGGGAATTTTCATAGGTGACTGCTAGCAACTTCCTTTATGAATTCCTGATCTCCTGTCTCTGCCCCATGCTGCATAGCATTTATAGATGTTTCCTGCTCTGCATGGCAAATAGTTTCAACCACTGGTTTCCATATTCATGAAAGCTGGGAAGCACATCCTTTCTATAAACCTCCTTCTTCTCTTTCCCTATTTTTCCTATATTTTCAATCACATTTTATATTAACAGCTTTTTTTTAATTTCCCAATTTTAAAAGAGTTGAATACAATCCCATGGTTGTTTTGATCTACACAGCCTTGATTACAGATGATTTAAAGCATTTGTTCATGAGCATTAGTGATTCCCCTTTTAAATGGCCTCTTTGTGCACTTCAGTTTTTCTTTTTCTTTCTCTTGGTCAGTAGGGGTTTTTAAAGCATTCTAAATATTATGCTTTTCTCTCTTATATATTAAAAATATTTTCAGGGGCTGGAGTTGTGACTCGGTGGCAGATTGCTTGCATCACACATGTAAGACATGGGGTTCGATCCTCAGCACCGCATAAAAAAAATAAACAAAATAAAGATATTGTGTCCATCTATAACTAAAAAAAAATTTAAATATATATGTTCAATACTATATTTATTTCATATATTCTTAAAATTTCAATGTAGTCAAATGTTATCAATCTTTTTCTTTATAACATATAATTTTTCTTTGCTACATCAAGTCATAAATTTTTCTCTTATGAATCTGATATATTTCTCCATTTATTTAGGTATTTTTATGCCCTTCAGTAAATATTATTGCTTCCTCTATAAAACTTCTGCCCAACTTTGATAGATTTATTCTTACATACATTATAATTTTTGCTTTCATGGATGATACAGTTTCATTTTGGTATCTAATTTATATTTGAAATACAGGAATGTTATTGATTTTGGAGTAGTGATCTTGAATTCAGGAACCTTGATAACTCTCATTAATCCTAATAGTTTATAAAGTCCCTTGGATTTAGAAGCACGGTACCACTCAACTGCAAATAATTACAATGGGTCCTTGATTTCAGACCTAATGAGTTTTCTATATTTTCCATTTTATTACTACTATGATATAATAACTTTGGTGTAGTTATTTCATTGTAAATAATAAAATATCTGTATTCCATTACAGTGGTGAAATTTGTTCCACTACTATAAATTTTAATAGAAGTAGTGATAAGAGTCATCTTTATGGAGAATTTATGGAACAATTCTAATATGTTATGATGTATTCTTTGTGCAGATTAATAGATTGTGTCCATTAACATTTTATTTAATAATAGATTGTGTCCATTAACATTTTATTTAACTATAAATTTAATTTCTTAAGCTATTGGTCTTCTTAAACTTTGAATCTTTTATTTTATTTTATTTTTTATATTTTGGTACTGGGGATTGAACTCAGGGGCACTGGACCACTGAGCCACATCCCCAGCCCTTGTTTGTATTTTATTAGAGACAGGGTCTCACTGAGTTGCTAAGTGCCTCGCCATTGCCATTGCTGAGGCTGGCTTTGAACTCGTGATCCTCATGCCTCAGCCTCCCAAGTGCTGGGATTACAGGCGTGCGCCACCTCGCCTGGCTTAAACTTTGAATCTTAAATGTTCTCCAAAGGCCTCTAAAACTGTGAGTCCAAAAACATCTTTTCTCTTTATAAGTTGATTATCTTGGGTATTGCTTATAACGACAGAATGCTGACTAACTCACCTAATTGTTTTCAAATTTTCATTAGGCTTATGAAATAAAATATTACCTATCAAACAATGTAAGTGAGATTTTTAAATAATATCTTATTTGGAGGCTTATATAAATCTACAACATTCTGTTTGTTGAATTGTACTAAGAATTTTCAAGGTTTTCCATTTTTCTAGAATCAATTAGATAAAATTTATCTTTTATCTACATTGTTAAATGGTAAACTAGCGTACAATGAATTTTTTTTTTCTTTTGCACCAGAAATTGAACTGAGAGACGCTTAACCACTGTGCCCTACATCCCCAGCCTTTTTGTTTGTTTGTTTTTGTTGTTGTTTTTGAGGCAAGGTCTTGCTAAGTTGGTTAGGGCCTCACTAAGTTGCCAAGGCTGGCTTTAAACTTGCCATCCTCCTGCCTCAGCCTCCAAAGCTGCTGGGATTATAGGTATATGCCAATGTGCCTGACAGTACAATGAATTTTTAAAGAGTTTCTTTGAATAAATGCTGATTCATTTATGGGACAGCTCCAAACTGGAAGTGGTATGAGGGTTTTACCATGGAGGCCAAGAGAGCTTTAATAGGGAAAATGCAAAAGAAAAAAAAATATGATTGATTGAAGTTATAAAGTTGCCTTATTTCACCCACTCTACTAGAAAGACCCTGATTGTATAAGTTGTTTGATGGAGTTGATAGCTTCTGGTTGATAGCCTTAAGTTTGTTTTTTTAAAAATTATAGGCATTTCCAAGAAATAGCCCAAGTTATGTTTGCAAATTAACCAAGATTAAAATTAATTTATGAGGCTTGGCTGACTTCATTCAAAATCCTTCAAACCTAGTCTCCATTTTAATTTACATTAATAACACTTTAAATTTGTTAGCATAAAGTTTTCCAAAACAGCCTTTATGATTTCTTTGTGAAGACTACTTTTTAATTATTAATATTCAATTTTTATTATTTTCTTTTTCAGTTCAATGTGTCTAGAAGTTTATCTGTGTTCTTTTTTTAAAAAAAAATATAGTTGTTGATGGATTTTTATTTTATTTATTTACATGTAGTGCTGAGAATCGAACCCAGTGCCTCACACATACTAGGCAAGTGCTCTACCACTGAGCTACAACCCTAGCCCTTATCTGTGTTCTTAATCTTATCTTCCTTATATTGTTTCTTGGCTTTCATTTTTAATATTTTCTTCTTTTTATTATTTTTCTACTATCTCAGATTTTATTATTTTACATTGCTTTCTGTTTCCCTTAATATTTTCTCTGAGGGATATTCATCAATCCTGATATCTTATTGAGTTGATTACACAAGTTTTTAGCATTATTGTTTTCTAGTCCTAGAGATTTTTTTCTAATTTCTGTATTTTTGTCCCATAAATACATACCAGTGAAAACATTTCATTAATTAATATTTATCTTTTCTTTTTAAAGTAAATGCCTGAAGTTCACCTAATTTCAAGCTACCCTTAATTATACCTTATACATAATGAAACTGCCAAAAGAAGGGACCTTTCTTTGGATATTTGAAATGAAGACAGCATGGATTTATTGCCTGCTAAGAGAGAGAGAGTTGCATCTGCAAAGCAAGTTCCTCCAAAAACTACAAGCGCTGATTTGAGATGGATTGGCCATAGGAAGAAGTTCACGGACTGATAGATTTTGAAAGCAAATGCCCTAAACTTCCATGACTTTCAGCTGTGTAGACCTTTTGATTGGCCTGAGTTTGTTCCCAACTGACTTTATAGTGTGTGGGATGTCTCTGACTGATGAAGATGGGCTTAAAGCCATTTGTAGTACCTATTACTTGATGTCTTGCGACTCTGTGCAAGGTATTTTTTTCCTTTTGGAGAGTAGGAATCATTTTTCCAAAAAGAGAATTATTTCCAGTCTATTCATCTTAAAGAATCATTTTAATAGTCATAATAGTGTTGAACTTAATAACAGTTATATTCATGTTGATGTGTTTTAAGATTAAACAATCACAATGCTTGAAAGGTATTCTGGAATTTGTAGAGAGCAGAAGTGACTAGCTAAGACTTAGGGAAATCAGGAATAAACTAGACAGAATTCACTAAATGGTGGAGACATAAACATAAGCATAGCAATGCTTACGTATTATAGAAATAGAAGTTGGCAAAATTATATATATGCTAATAGATATTTAATTAACACTTGTGTATTGATATATTTAAATATATCTGAATGTTCTAAGGAATACATAGAGACACTCTTGAACAGCTAAAGTGAATGAGCATGTATTGACTAGGAAGACTGTTTTCTCTCCTGGTTTGTCTTTAATGCTGTCCATCAACAAGTTAGTCTGTTTCAACATGATGACTTTGGTTATCAAGGATAATTTAGTATATTCATATATAACCTATCAGTTCTGTGGATTTTCAGTTTCTCAGACATTGTTTAACTCAAGCCATTGTTGGAATTCAAGTTCTGTCTATGTTTGTTGTGGTAATATCTGCTTGTTTGATTCACAGTATAATCAACAGTAAATCCCTCTACTTCTGATCACAAATCCGAGAGTCCCAGAAAACTCATGTTAAGTTTCCTGATTCTGGGCTCTGCTCCCTGTACAGAGGATAAGGTGATAGAAAATATTTCCAGAAAAATGAGTGCTCTAGTTTAGATATTGGACATCTCCCAAAGGCCCATGCATTGAAGGTTTGGTCTCTAGCGTGGGGTGCTACAGTGACATGGTAGAACCTGGAAGAGGTGGGGCCCACTTGGGAGGAAATTAAGTCATTAGGGAAATGCTCTTGAAGTGGACAAGGAATCCTATCCCCTTCCTCTCTGTTTCTGCCTTCCTTCCACTATTGAGGTGAGCAGCTTCCTTTGCACACACTTCTACCATGATGTTCCCACAGGAAAAGCAACTGTGCCAAACAACTATGGATTGAAACATCTGAAATGGTGAGACAAAATAAACCTTTCCCCCTTTTAAATTGATTATCTCAGGTATTTTGTCACAGTAGCAGAAAGCTGACAAACACAGGCAGAATTGGGTGATCAATGACTCTTTTAATATGTTTTCCAACTCAACAAACTTGGAAAAAGAAATAGATAAATTGGTTTGTGTGGAAAAACATGATTCAGATTTATGAGCTATTCATTAAGATATCAGAATGATGGACTTGAGACTGGAAGCAGAATTTCTCTCAAGCAATACAGGAATGATACAATTAATTTGCTGACAGGTTACCTCACATAAATCACTGTCCAAAATTTTCATCAATTTACTTTACCACCATCAGCATATAAGCATACCTGTTTTACTGTACCTTTGCAAACACTTGAAATAATACTTATTTCTCTAATTTGCATGTCTCTCCATATATATGACTATATGTGTGTGTGTGTGTTGTTAATTTGAATATCACTACGAATTGATGAAATGAGATGGGTGAAAAATAGAATGTAAAGATAATGTCTTATTCAAAGACAATGGAGTTCTTCAGAGTGAGGGAGAATGACAGTGAATATCAGAAACTATAAACATTTAAAGAAACTAATAATCCTCTGAAGAGGATATGACTGAGGCTGAAAGATGAGAAAAACAAAAATAGTATCACCCAATGTTTATTCTTTAGAAAAATCTGACAAAATGGGTAAATGTGTGATGTGTTCTTCATAATGGTTACAAAAATAATATAGTGAGAGAATTTGTGAAAATTTCTAAATATTTTACAAGTTGTATTCTATTTAAGAAAAGTATCTTTTAATTTCTTCACGCATCCATTTTCCAGTTTAATATCCTAAAACATAACTAAACGAATAAGAAAACTTTTACCTAGGATTATATTTGGGAAAAAATTATTGGTGAAGTATTAATAGATGAAGTATCAGTAAATGAAGGTTGTGAGAATACATTAGTAAGAAAAGATTGGTGAAGTATCAGTAAACGAAGGCTTTGAAGAAAGTGAAAATTTAATTTTCATACCTTGGGTTAAGTAAGAAAGGCAGAGATATTCATATATGTGACTGAGAAAACAAATTATAAACATCCTCAGCAAACTTTTTAAAAATTTATTTATTTTTTAGTTGTAGCTGGACACAATGCCTTTATTTTATTTATTTGTTTTTATGTGGTGCTGAGGATCAAACCCAGGGCTGCGCATGCGCTAGGCAAGGGCTCTACTGCTGAGTCACAACCCCAATCCATCCTCAGCAAACTTAAGCAAAACTTCATAAAAACGTTTGTGTAGATCTCCCTGTTTCATCAGGAGATATTCTTAATTTTTATGTTTCTAGATATATTGAAATTTTTAAGCAATATTTAAAAATCTGATTCTCTTTTGTTGCTATTGTGACTTGATCATACTAAAACACTCAAACAGTTTTAAAGTGAGCCATTTTTTTCAAAAAGGAATAATAATTTCCTTACTTTCCTAGACTGCCAGCCTCATCTCCACAAGTAACTGTTAGGAACATGTTTTAATAATTTCTACTAGAAAAATAGTATGTGTGTTTATGTACAGACTTATATACAAATGAGTATCTGATACTTTCTGTTATGAGTGAAAGCTGATTGAGTGCATTGTTCAGTAGGGAATGGTAATCAGTATTGGCATATGATTATAAGAACTGTCTCAGGCTGATATACTTGGTTCGGGTAGAAATCCAAACTCTGCCACTTGTTAGCTGTCTGAGGGAAAACAATGTAATTTCTTGGTGATTAAGTTGCCTTATTTGTAAAAATATATGGATGTTAATAAAAATCTCTACTTCCTAGGGCAGTTATTAAGACAAAATATATAAAATCATGTCAGGTAACCAGGACAGTGCCACAAAGTAAGAAATAAAATACACTCAAAGTTTAGCTATTATCATAATATTATTTTGCTTTTCTCACTAATGTATTTTATAGCTCTTCTCCTATCTGCACATATAGATCAATCTTATAATAAATTGACACATAGATAGAAAAAACATTTTGAAGTACTGAACCCAGGGAATTCTACCACTGAAATATACCCTCAGACATTTTAAATTTCATTTTGAAATAGTGTCTCACTGAGTTACCCAGTCTGACCTGGAATTTGCAGTCTTCTTGCCTCAGCTGCTTGGGATTGTAGGCATATAAAAAGGAGGCCCACTGGGCTCAATCTTATTCTTTTTAATGACTGCATAGTATCTTTCCACTCCCATGCTGATGAACAGTTAAAGGATCAATACTGCAGTAACACTCCATGCTCAGCTTTACACCAATATGCAAACATTTACTTAGGATATATTCTGAAAGGTAAAGTTACTGGTTCAAAGAAGAAACATACTATGTATATGAATAACGACCCCACAACAGATACATAGAGAAAAAATACCTCTACAAATTATACCAAATAGTTTAAGATCTGTTGGCAGAAGCCTTTTAGAAAATATTATGTAAAAAACATAGCACAATTATATTAGAGACACAGATTACAAAAGGATAGACCTGTGACTAGTTGTTGGTCAGTGGTGACAATAAGAAAAATGACAACAGAATAGCTTACTTTGATATTTATCTCTCTTATTTTCAAGGAAATGGTCTTCATACGAAATATCTAAAAATCCAGCGTAGGTGAAAAGATCATGGGCACCTTTCTAGATTCTCTGAACTTGTCAATAAGGTCATATGCAATTACCACTAAGAGCCATCTCAAGGTGAAAAAATGCCCATAATCTGTGATCAGAGGACCAGAAAATTTTTGATGAGCCCTAATTATTTGCTAGATGTCTTTTCCCAAGCTAATATTGTGGGCTTATTTCCTCAATGATTAATTAAAATATGAAAGAGGAGGGAAAAGATAATGGCCTATTCAAAGAATGAGTTCAAAAAATAAATTAACTTTATAAATTTTATAAATAATAGTTGTTACTCCTAATAAATTTTAAAAAGTAAGAAAAAATGCTCAAATGGGATTCAAAGTAATCTTGATTTCTTAAAAAGCAGAGGGAAGTGAGTTTAATGTACCAATCTCATAGATGTATAAAATGCAGCTTGGAATGATAGATAATGGAGGCCTTAGAGAAATGGAGATAAGTGAGTGCCAGCATGAATTCACCAAAACAAGTCATAACAACTAGCCTCATTTCCTTTTTTGACAAAAACAGTAGAATAATAGATCATGACAGTGAATTTAGCAAAGTTAACTTCAGAAAGTCATTTGAAAAAATATTTCAGATTACATTTGTAGATAAGATAAAGAATAAAACTTATTTACTCAGATGGATCTAGGATCATATACCCAAAAGTCACTTAATCAATGGAGCAAAGTAATGAATGCTAAGGAGCATTGCTTTTATTCCTTAAGGAGCATTGCTTTTATTCCTTTTTATCAAAACGTGTCATTTATTTGAACATAATGCATACTTACTGAGTGGGGAACTCATATAAAAGCTAAAATGTACAGGAAAAACTTGCTTAAAAAATAGAATGAGAAGCCACAAAAAACCTCACATGCAGAAGTGAAGATCAAGTTAATCAACAGGAAGTTTATGGTCCTTACAAAAGTAACCCCCCCAAAAAAAAAAAGTAAAACCCAGAAACAGTATTAGCTGCTGCAAGAGTGAAAAAAGACTGAAAAATGTTAGATGACAGGAAGGATTTCATAAGAAAACCATGTCATAGAGTTGTCTAAAATACTAACATGCTCCAAGTCTTCAATGTAATAAAAATGTAGCGTCAGGATTAAACGAATGTATAGTTCTATTCGACTCCAAGCTGCTAAAATCACGCTTAGTTCATGCATAAACACAAGGCAAGGGATTGTGCTTTCAAAGTACTTTGATAAACCAGAAAACCCTTAAAAAGAAAAGGACAGAGTTGTAGGCACCTCAAGGGAATGTGCGAGAACTACTTGTATGAGTTGAAAATTTTTAAAACCAAAAAACACAAGATAAATATTGACTTTATTGAAATATTAATGAGAAATATCCAGTGAAAATAAGATGGTTAGATGTATTCTAAATAATGCTATAGTGAAGAACAAGAGTCTATTAGTAGAGATAATAATGTGTTTGACATCACTGAAAATGAAATAAAGAACACATGAAATAGAGCCATACATTCAGGGAGAAGGGCACTTCTGAGTGGTAAGGTGTTTATTATGAGTCATTCAAGAAGAGGTAGATCAACTATTTGTAGGGGACATTTTAGAAGTGCCATAAGGGTTTGAACTCTCATGTTTAAGAATCTATGGCTGTTTATCACTTCTTTCTCTCCTCTTCTTTTGTCTAATTTTAATTTTTGGTTCTCATTTGATTCTCCTTTCTCAGTTTTCAATGTACCATATTACAGTAAACTCATTTAGACCACATCAGGTCAGTTTCAGCTTTTGTATTTCTTTTCCCTCCACTCTTCTTTATAACTCTGTTAAGTTTCCATGAGGACTTATGCATTTGGCTTAATTTAGCTGCATATAGACACATGCTTATATCCTTCATTGATCTTTCATTTGATTACTAATACACCACATTTTTTTAAATGTCAGACCTAACATAGTTTTATACTATTTTGTAAAATTCTAAATGGTTGTTACAAGAACAGCTATGAGAATAGCTGTTTTAAAGTTAAATTTTATGACATACACTCATGCTAATGACCTGGACAAAATCATGTATGATGAGATCATCAGGATAATGTGAGTCTGTATTTCTCTGTACTTTATTTGATAACATTTTTTGATAAGATGAAAAGAGTACAAACATCTTCAATTTAGGGTGTGCATATTAATACAAAATTCTACATATTTTTATAAACTGCTTTTTTAAGTATACAATATTATGCTCATTGTAGAAAATCTGAAAAATTTTTCACCTGCATGATAACTCCAAAGGCTCACATCAGCTTTAAAGACATGTATTGACTGAATCATAATGGAAGAAAAGGGTATTCCATGAAAATGGAAACCAAAAGACACAGAGAGCTATTTTTATGTCATATGAGATAGACTTCACAAATCAAAAACTAAAAAGAGACAAAAAGGTCATTAGATAATGTAAAAAGGGTCAGTTTGACAAAAAAAAAAAAACACATAATCATAACATAATCAAAAAGACATAACATAGTATATCCATGTACCCCAAATTGAGTCACTTAAATAATAAAGCAAATGTTAAGATCTGAAGGGATAAATGATATCATAAAAATAGTATGGGAATTTAACATCCCATTTTCAACAATGGATAGATCTTTCAGGAAGAAAATCCATAAAGAAACATTGGGCTTGAAATACACATCAGCCCAAATGGACTTGAAAAACATACAGAACATCCCATCCAACTGAAGAATGCACTTTCATGGGCTGGGGATATAGCTCAGTTGGTAGAGTGCTTGCTTCGCATGCACAAGGCCCTGCGTTCATTCCCCAACACCACACACACACACACACACACACACAAATGCACCTTCTCCTCAAGCACACAATGAACATTTTCGAAGAAAAACCATACATAAAGCCTCAAAATAAATCTGAATAAATTTACAAACACTGAAAGTATACTAAACATTTCTTCCAACCACAGTGGTATGAAACTAGAAACAATTATAGAAGGAAAAGCAGGAAACTCACAACATCCTGGATTTAAACAATTAGCTCCTGTACAAACAACCAGTAGGTCAAGGAAGAAATCAAAAAAGAAGTAAAAATGCCTTGAGACAAGTAGAAATGGAGACTCACTAGAGCAAATCTCTAGAATGTAGCAGGAGCATTCTGGAAAGGAAATGTCCTGCAATAATACCTATGTGACAAGATAAGAAAGACCTCAACTGTACACCTCACTGTACTCTTCAAAGAATTAGAAAAAGAAGAACAAAATAAACACCAGTTCAGTAGAAGGAACAGAATATTAGAGAACATAGCAGAAATAAATTAAATAGATAAAATAGAAAACAAGAGAAAAGACCAACAAAACTGAGAGTTGTTTTTTTTTTGAAAATATAAATAAAATTTAAAAATTGTTAATTTGGCTAACTAAAGAAAGGGAGGAAGGCTTAATGAGAAGTGAAAGAGAAGTAACAACTGATACCACAGATATACAAGGATCATAAGAAATTAGAATGAACAGCAACAAATTAGACAACCTACAGAAATTGATAAATTATTGGAAAAATACAACCTACAATGATTAATCATGAAGAAATAAAAAATCTGAACTGATCAATAACAAATAAGAAGATATAATTAGAATAAAATATCTCCCATCAAAGAAAACCAAGGCACTGCTGGTTTTGTTTGTAAATTCTATTAACATTAAAGAGTTAATATCAATCCTTCTCAAACTTTCTCCCCAATTTGAAAAAAGACTCATTTTACAAGTCCAGCATTGTCCTAATGCAAAAGCTTGACAAGGATTTTACTACAGGAAAAGAAAACAACAGATAAATTTTCCTGATGAACATAGATACAAAGATCCCCAACAAAATAGTAGCAAACCAAATTCAAGAGCACATGAAGAGGATCATCCACCATGTTGTAATGAGATTTATCTTAAGGTACAAGTTTAACATATAAATACCAATAAATGTGATATCCCACGTTGAATAAAAACCATATGATCATTTCAGTAAGATGGCGAAAAAGCATTTAACAAAATTCAACATCTTTCCTTGATGAAAATACTCTAAATATTGGGTATAAAAGGAATTGACCACAACATAAAAATGTCAACTATGTAAAACCTACAACTAATCTTTTTTTTAATTTATTTTTTATTCTAAGTTGTTAGAACTGATGGCAGAATGTATTACATTTCATATTATACTTGCAGAGCACATTTTTACATATCGCTGGTTGTATACAAAGTATATTCACACCATTCGTGACTTCATACATGCACTTAAGGTAATGATATCCATCTCATTCTACCATCTTTTTTTATTTTTTCTTTGCCTTTTTGCCCCCTCCCTTCCCCTCCCTCCCCATTGGCCATTTTAGTGTTCCTCTAATCCTCCTATGCTCCCCATCCCAACCCCATTGTGAATCGGCCTCCTTATATCAGAGAAAAACATTTGAAATTTGGCTTTTTCGGATTGGCTGACTTCACTTAGAATTATATTCTCTGACTTCATACAACTAATCTTATACTCAACATTGCTTCTCCTGTAAAACCAGGAAAAAAGAAAGCATGTCTGCTGTCAATTCTCATCAGCATAGTACCATGAGTCCTAGCCGGGACAATTAAATAATAAATGAAATGGCATTCAAATCAGAAGAGAAGATTTTTTAATTTCCTTGGTTTGAAGATGATATGATCTAATCTATTAAAATCCATAAATGTTCCACCAAAATATTGACATGAATAAGTAAGTTCATAAAGTTGAAGATGCAAAATCAATCCTACAACAATGAATTTTAATTTTATTCACTAAAATCAAAATGCCTAAAACAGAAATAAAGAAGACCATCCCATTTTCAATTGCATTAAAATATTTATGAATAAATTGAACCCAGGAGGTAAAAGTTTTCTATACTAAAAATTATAAAATAGTGATGACATAAACTGTAGAAGACATAATAAATGGAAAGACACCGGTTTCTAGGTTGGAAGAGTTAATATTTTCAAAATTATCATGCTACCCAAAATGATCTACAGTTTCAATGTGCTGTTTATGATAATACTAAATTTTCACAGAAATTTAAAAAAATCTTAAAATGTATATGGAATGATAAAAGAACCCAAATAGTTAAAGCAACCTTCAAAGAACAAAACTGGAGATACCATGCTTTCTGATTTCAAGATTTATTACAGAGGTATAGTAATCAAAGCTGTGTGAGACTGCTATAAAGATACATAGAAGAATTGAACAGAATAGAAAATACTTAAGTAAACCCACATATATAATCATATACAAAGGCATCAAGAATACACAAAGGTCAGGTGTAGACTCTTCCATAAATTATCTTAGGAGAATTTAATTTCTATATGTAAAAATATGAAATTGACTTTTATCTTACACCACACAAAAAAAACTAAGTGAATTAAAGACTTAAACATAAGACCAGAAAACAAAACTAGGAGAAAATATAGGATAAAAGCTCTTTGACATGACATGGATTGTGGAAAAGTTTCATGGATATAATATCAAATACATAGGCAACAAAGACACAAATAAGGGAGTGAGACTAATCAAGCTAAGCAAGGGGAACAATCACCAAAATGAAAAGGCAACCTACAGAACAGTGAATTATATTTGCAAGCTATGTGATCTGAAACAACTTTAATACCCAAAATATATCAATAGCCAAACACACACACACACACACACACACACACACACACACACACACTAATTTAAAGAAGAGCAAAGGACTTGAACAGACATTTTTCCAAAGAATAAATATAAGTGGAGAGTACAAGTATGAGAAGGTCCTCAACATTACTAATAATCAGGAAAATGTAAATTAAAAAAATAAAAAGATATAACCTCTTACATGTTAGGAAAAAAGTTAATGACTATTGATATGGATTAAAAAAAAAGAGAGAGAGAGAACCCTGGTACAATGTTGGTGAGAATGTAAATTGATACAGCTATTATAGAAAACAAAATGGAGGCTCCTCAAAAAATCAAACCATGCATGATCCAACATGCCATTTCTGGGTATATATCCAAAAGAAATGAAATAAGTTCATCACAGCATTATTCATAATAGCTGTTGTATGGAAACAATTTTAATTTTAATTTTAATTCACTTTGTGTTCATCAGTGGATGAACAAAAAAAGAAAAAGTTATCTAAGAAAGGAAGGGAGGAAGGGAAGAAGGGAGGAAGGGAGGAAGGAAGGAAGAAAGACGGAATGTTATTTTTTTAAAAAGTAAATCCTGCCATTTGCAATAACATGAATTAATCTAAAGGATATTATGCTAGATGAAGTACGCAAACACAAAATAAAAAGTACTGCTTTTTCTCATTTATATATGGTATCAAAAGTTCAAACTTATACAGAGTACAAGGGTGGTTATCAGGAATTGGGGATAGGGAAAATGCGGAGATGCCAATCAGGGGTACAATTTTCATTGAGGAGTCAGTGAAGGCCTCATTAAGCAATTAACTTTGTACTAAAACTTTGGTTTTTAAGGATCAAACCAACAAATTCAAAAACAAATTAAGAGTCTTGCCTTTAAAGTTGATAGAGCCAGTAGTTTTTCTCCCAGAAAAGTTTGATTCTATCTGTGATAATCCTTGTCACTGATTGATTGTGATTCCTTTTCCAATATTTAAATGAGAACCATTGCCAAACAGCTAGTTCAACTTATTCTACAAGTGGTCAGTGTCTCTATATCTGCTGAATCCTAAACAACAGGCCTGATATCTTGAGGTGAGACTGGACTTCAAAAACCCCCTTCAGATATCATGCATTGAACTTATGCCTGCTTGTCTTGGGGACAAGAGCCACAGCAGGTTCTCAGGATTCTCCATCTTTACTCAAATGTTTGATGTTAAGATCATAATGTCACTACTCTGAGCCCATTGAATTATGATTAGTTGAAATTGAAATCCTGTTATCCTGAGGTATAACAAAAAATTAGTCTTTGAAATGCTCATGAATCAATTAGTAGATTGATGCAAACACCTAATGTCAATAATCCGAAGGCTACACATGAATGATGCTTAGGACAATGGTAGAACTAGCTTGTACTTGAAGATCATTTTTCTCATTTGAAATTAGGCAACTTCGACATTCGTGAAACATTCTCAGTCTTCAAGGTAGGCTTACCTATTTTATAAATGTTAATTTTTGAAACAACAGGTGTCAGGAAATATTGCTGTTCAAGGGAAACGTTGCCAGATCAATAAAGTCAGTTTTAAGTGGCAGAAATTGAGAGAATATTTGTACGTAAAGTCATAACTGCTTTCTTTCACCTTCCACAGACTTCATTTTTGAAGCGCCAGCTTCCAAATACATCACAATTCCACGCATTTCTTCCAACCTCCTCTGCTATTCCCACATACCAATTTACCATCATCTCTATCTATCTAATTTCTATTGACAACTGGACTTCATGTAGCCATGCTTAGCTCCTCACACTCAGTTCCATATAGCTCATGTGTGATGTTTTTATTAAGTATTTTACTATAGAAATTAAAATGTATACAAAGTACACAAAAGAGTATAATGAACTTCAAGCACTCATTACCCAGATTCAGTAATTAACAAACTTCTGTCATTCTCCATCCAATTCTGTTTCCTTCACCTGGTAATAATAATAATATAATAACAAAAGGTAATATTTATCAGTGTTCATTCCATAGTTTGTTTATTACCAGGAATTGAATTCAGGGTTATTTAACAACTGAGTCATATCTCCAGTCCCCCCCTTTTTTTTATTTTTATTTTGAGACATTAGGACCTCGTGAAGTTACTGAGGCTGGCTTTGAAATTGCAATCTTCCTGCCTCAGCCTCCATAGTGGCTTGGGTTATATACAGATGTGCACCACTGCGTCTGGCTCACAGTCCATTTTATGGAGGTGAAGCATGTGTATCTTTGCTGCATCCAATGCTGGATCTTGGTTTTCTTCTATTCCCTTCCTATTGCCTTACCATTTGAGGATCACTGAGCATGGCTTCTGCTTTCTAAATTATCCTGGTGTAGAGCAACCCCACATGGGTGACAAATTACGGGGAATATGCCAAATTTTTAATCTCTCTTGACTGTTTTCATGCTACTTCACTCTGACACAATACAGCACTGAAGGCACCATTCTGAAGTTAAAGTGGACTGTGCCAGTTGCTGTGCCAGGGGCCACTCTAGTCTCTATGAATTCTTCTCTCAAGGGCTGTCTCCATTCTCTGGAGAATTTTCCTCCCCTTCCTTGATAAGGATGAGGGCTGCACTGTAGCCAAATTACGGTAATGAGCTGAGGTTTCTAGCCACCACCACCCCCCCTCCGTGGGCCCAGGATGGACCTTTCTTTGTCCAGCAAAGAAAGGTGGGGAGAGCGTACCTTGGCAGGGACAAAGCTGAGAAGGTAGAAGTCGCTAATGCCTCGTTCACCGCCTTTAAAAGACTCAGAGACACGTCAGGGAGTTCAGTCAGATACGGTGCTGGAACTCGTTTATTGAAAAAGGTGGACAACGCTTTATAGTGGACAGCAGCCAATCAGTAAGCAGATAGAAAGTAGGTAAAGAGCACGGGCACACCTCATAGGGCAGAATCCTCTGCCCCATGCTTAGGGCGATTTCGGTTCTCACGATAGGTCACAGCCATGCCCCCTGCTTAGCCTAGGTCCGTAACAGGGTGTGGCAAGCAGCCAGAAAGCCAGAGCTTCCTATTCCCTTGGCTAACAGTGTTCAGAAGGCCAGACGCTGCACTGCCCTCTTCTTAATAAAGAGAGCAGATAAGAAAAACACCAGTTTCCAAGTATACATTATCTCTTAAGAAAGTTACCACTGCTTTAGATAGTTTTGAAATGTTGCCTTTCATCCTCAGACTTAAACTATACAGGATAGCATCCCATAGTAATAAAGAAAATTGACTAATAAATCATAGGCCTGTACTTCATAAAATCCACAAAAATCCATGTCTAAAATATATCGTATGTACTTATGTTGAGGAACAGTTGACAGTGTGTCCTAGCTAAGTTTTGCCAGTTCCTTTAAAAAGGGAAGATATCTTTATCTTTCTTTGTTCAAGGGGGAAAGGAAGCTGGGGAGTTGAAAAAGGCTGGCACTAATAGGATGAAATTAAAGAAAAGGAAATATAGTCTATTACAGGAGAAATAATGCAGTGACAGTAAAATATATCATGTTGTTGAGTAAGTCCCCGTGGACATAATGGGAACAGTATCTTCTAGATAATTAATGGTAGTGTGATCTTGTTGATAGGCCATATAAATGGGAATCGTGAAAAAAGTTCCACTTTGAATTTTATTACCTCTTTAGGACCCCACAGAAAAAGAGACTTGAAGCATTCATCTGAGCAACACAGTACACTTGCCTACATATATCTATTCATCCCTGACTACTCTTTGTAAACATGAAGAAATACTTTTGCATTTTACTTCTCAAAACTAGGGGAGGGTGAATTTTTTTTTTTTGTGTGCCACTTTTGGAAGTTTTTTTTTTTTTTTTTTTTTTTTTTTTTTGTGCTCATTTAGCCCCAGGAACAAAGAATTAAACAGAAAAGAATTATTGTTTTAAAATACTGCAGTATCAAAAACAAACTAATATAACCATAGCAATTCCTATAATAATTGTTTCACCTAGTAAGTAAAACATTTCACTCATCATTAATCAAAATTGTCATCTGAAATACTTCTAGATTATCTAGCTTTAAGAAATAATTATTTTTACTTATGCATTCATGAGGGTAGGCTATTTTACCAACGGATATCCAGATCTCAGGGGCTTAATACAATGAAGGGCTATTCTTTGCACAGCACAATATGAAGTGTGAGTGGGTAGGAGTGCTTTCCTCCATGCAGTTATTCAGGACCCAGGTAATGTTCACCTTTTAATGCAATCATCTGTAGAAGAAAATAGGATAGACTGAACATGTGAAAGATTATTTTCCCTCAGGGCATGTAAGTGGCATCTATTGCTTCTGCCTACATTCCATTGATTTCAACTATTCACATGGCCCCACCTAGATGAAATTGGTCTGAGATATATAATACCAAAAATGTACTCATATATTAATAAAAACAGTATTCTAAGGAAAAATTCCCTCACTAGGAAGAAATTACATTAATAAAAAAGAAAAACATTTAGCATATAAATATAAATCTTTCATTTATAAATCTGGAGCTCATTTCTCTAGTTTACTCAGGAGAAAATAAATTATTATTCAATGCATATTGTAAATATTCTTTTGGACTATCAGCAATATTTTCTAACTTAAAATTTTAAAATATAGAAATTATGCTTTATTAAAATATTCTAATATTTATTAAATTTGTACTAATGCCATGCACTGTCTTGGGCTCAGTGAAGAAAAGTATCCCTCAAAACCATCGTTCAAGTTTCCCAGTATCCATTGTGTAATGCCAAGATACAGATCAAGTCTAGTTCAGTATATTGGTAAGGGTCTTACTAAAATTAGAAACAGATGATATGGAAAGCTAGAGATGTGCTAATTCTCCCAAGGTGGGCACTGGTACCTGGAAGTTCCCAGGGATATTTCCAGCTGGGATTGGCACATTGTGAAGGCCTTAGAAGATGAGTGCACCAGCGCGTGGTGATAGAAAAGGTGTTGTGAATGGAGAAAAAAGTGAAACTGCAGCGTCTCATATCCAATTAGATCTGGGGATTTTGAGTCAATTTGTGAAATGAGAAATGAATGTCAGTATTTTCTTAGTAGTGCTTTTGAATCTTAATGTTTTGAATATGTGATCTTTGACTTATGTCTTCTGGGATATCTACATAGAATTACAGTAAGCAATTAGGAAAACTGAAATATAATATTGATATGCTATTGGTAACATTGAGTTATGACATTCAAAAATAGGGTTTTCTAGCAAGAAAATAATCTCTTGATCTCAGATTTTTTTTCTTAAAAAATGATGTGTAAGCTATTTTTTCAATTGGGACAGACTCTTAAGGGGACATCCACAGCACTGACCTCCTTCCCAGTCTACACTTATGTGAGAGCCTCTCCTTAAGCATGAGCATGACCTGTGACTTGAATATTAAAATAGAATATGGTGGAAGTGGTGGGTTTTATATAATTAGGTGTATGATATTATGTGATTGCTTATGTGAGACTATACTTCCTAGTTGCTGGAGTTGCTCTCTCCTTAACCATGCTGGAGGAGAAAAGGTAGTGATGCTGAGAAATAGGATGACAAAAAAAAAAAAAAATGAGGGGAGCCTCTAGATGCTGAAGGCATCATCTGGCCAACAGGCAGCAAGAAACTAAAGCCCTGAGTTTTACAGATGTAGTGAACTCAATGATGCCTGCAACCTATTCAGTTTTGAGTGACTCCTTCCCCAGCCAAACTTCAGATGTGACCATAGCCTCTAGGCCTTTCTGAGAACCAGAAAAGCTATACTTGAAATCCTGATGCACAGGAATTACGAGATAATAAATGTGCATTGCTTTAACTTTCTTAGTTTGTGATAACAATCTTATGCAGCAATAATAGATCACTAGTGCGCACATAAGAGAGACTCCAAATTTCAAACACATGGAGACCAAATAAGCAAGGGGGGAACCAGGCTCTATTCTCATTCCAAAAGATTATGAGAAAGAAAATAGCAAGGAACTGGAGAGTCAAATATTCATGCTTGTCTGTCTGACTTTTCCTTTCAGATAAGAAAAGGAGCCATACCTTATACTACAGGTATTACTGAGGACACCAGGGAGTCCTGCCCTACTTTCCTCTTTAATAATCTTGTAAAGACATCATCTTTTTGTTTGCTTCTGCACTGACCTACAACAGGGCCACATTAACTTGATGGCACAGTAAAATTAGGCGGGGGAAGGCTTTGGAATTAAATGTGCCTCAGGTGGGCTCATTTAGCCGAGAGACATAAACATTGAACCAAGAGCTACAAAGCCTACCATGGAATCTGCCAGGACACAGGACACATGGAAGATGTCTCAGGCTCAAATACCCACAAGGCAGTGCATAGTCAGGACAACTAAGGGCTATCCCCATTGTCTCATGAAGCCAAGGGATTCCACACTGAGCTTTGATCACCACAATCTTCAGAAGAAAATATAGTCAGGGTCATCGGCCATCAGGCCAAAAAGAAAAAAAAAAGAAGAAAGAAAGAAAGAAAGAAAGAAAGAAAGAAAGAACATTGCTCAGGAAATGAGAATATACAGTCTCCAAGATCCTGAGCTACTCAGCTCTTTCACCAAAGATCTTTTGACATCAGAGAAAGAGAGGAGCATGACAAAGAGAAAAATAAAGATAATACTTTCCCAAGGAAATCTGAACAGCAACTGTATGCAAACTGCTATTATGAACTCGAACTAATAGTATTAAAAACAATTTGTTGGAGGCTGGGGCAGGAGGATCGAGAGTTCAAAGCCAGCCTCAGCAATGGCGAGGCACTTAGCAACTCAGTGAGACCCTGTCTCTAGTAAAATACAAAAAAGTGCTGGGGATGTGGCCCAGTAATAGAGTGCCCCTGAGTTCAATCCCTGGTACAAAAAAACAAACAAACAAACAAAAAAAAAAACAATTTGTTAAAAAGAAAATAAAAGGCAACCAACAGACATCAAGATGAGAAAGATACTGATTATTAGGAGAAAAGACTTTGAAGTAGCAATTGGGAACATCTTTCAACATGTAAGATATATATCCATCTTTACCAAAAATCTAAAGGAATGGAATATTGAATAATTAATCCATAAAAATATGCATAGAATTTACCAAAACTATAAAACCTACTAACCAGGAATTTTAAAACCCAAAACAATTGTAAAGATATTTAACATCCATGGATTTAAAGACTCAATATCCTAAAGTATCAATTCCCCAGTAATAATCAACAGATTAACAGGTTTCCATTTAAAATCCCACCAAGACTTTTAGTAGACACACAAAAGCATATTTTAAATTGTATATGAAAATAAATATTTGAAAGAAGAATAAAATTAGAGATATCTAATTAATCAATTTTAATACTTAATTTAAAACTACATTAATGAAGACAGTGTGATGCTGGTAAAGTGACTGACACATAGATCAATGGAACAGACTAGAGCGTTGAGAAATATTCCCCATGAATTTTAGACTGCAAGAAAATATTCATAAATCACGTATGTGACAAAAGTCTTATACAGAGATATAAGAACCCTCAAAACTCAACAACAAGTAAATAAAAAACCCTGTCCCCAGAAATGGGCAAACAGACTCTCCACCAAGGAACACAAGGGTAGCAAAGAAGCTTATGAAGATTGCAACATCATTCACTTTCACAGAAACGCAAGTCAAACTACTATTAGTACCATACACCTGTTAGAATGACTAAATTGTAAAAGGAAACAGAAAACCACTAGAAAGATAAAGAGCAACTAACACATTGATTCATTGCTGGCGGCAAAAAAAAAAAATATATATATATATAACAACTATGAAAGTAGTCTGTCACTTTCTTATTAAAGTAAATACATACCCTATGATTCGGCCATCCCACTCCTAGAAGTTTACTCTAGAGAAATGTTTAATTGTATTCACAATGTATGCATATGTGTGAAGGAGCCCTAATCTAGGAGATAGCTAAAGATTGCAGTTAGCTGAGAGCCATAAAAGATGCTCAAGTTTCCACCTGATATTAATACATTATTCAAAGAATCTTTGTATGCCTGTGAACACTGTGTGACGCACCTGTAAGCTCGAGCTGTAAGCACTTGTCCTTGTTAAAGCAAAATGTATATAACCGGGTGAGGTTGGTTAGAGGTGGTTGGAAGAAGAAGGTGGATGGTTGGAAGTAGTTGGAGCTGGTTGGAGTATGGAAGGAGTTTGTTGGAGTTTGTGGTTGGAGTTGGAGAGGTTGCTGAAGCTGGAGAGAGAAGAAGAATAAAAGACCCTTTTTCATGTTCATCCTGCCTCTGAATTTTCTCCCGTGGCGTCGTTGCTCCAAGCGGCAATCGCTTCAGGCAGCAACATATATGCACAGCCAAAACCTAGAAACAACTTCAGTTTTCTACCATGGACAAGTGGATAAACAAACTTCATCTCGCAATCACTACTATTCAACAATAAAAATGAACATTACATATATATAGTTGGTGCTGGGGTTTGAACCCAGGGCTGTTTAACCAGTAAGCCATATCCCCAACCCTTATTTTTTATTTTGAGGCAGCTTCTCATTAAGTTGCTGAGGCTGGCTTTGAACTTGAGATCCTCTTGCCTCAGCCACCTGAGTCAGTGGGATTATAGTTGTGCACCACCATACCCAGGATGAACGTAGTATAGATACATGCAACAACATAGGTGAATCTCAAAGGCATTATGCTTAGAGAAACAAGTTGATCCCAACTATTGCACAGTGTATGACTTAATTATATAGCAGAGGTAAAACTGTAGAAAAATCAGTAGTTTCAGGGCCTATCTGCATAAAAAGCAGCACAAGGGAGTTGTTCCATGTCCTCATTGTGTTGTTGGCTACATGTACCAATAAACTGTTAAAATTCATAATGGTGTGTCTTTAAAAAACTCTCAATATTATCATAATTACATCTATAAATAATTTAAATACTCAGTAGTTTATACTGATGGGGTTTATTGAGTTACCTAACCTAAATAACAGTTTCTTCTTCAATAATACAATAACACTACAAACTTGTAGCTATTACTGTGTTCTAGACATTGTATAAGCAAACTTATGGAATAACTCACATTTATTTGAAGTGTATTATAAAAGTGAGAAAAGATTGTCTCCTAGGAAACACCTCTTTCTCCTAGTAACTATCCTGATTTCATCCATATGGTAATCATGTGCTAAGAAATTATCTGGTCTCACTTTGTCTCTGAAAAAGGGCACTGACGACTAGTAACAGTGTCTGGGCCTAAGCCACTCAGTGTAATTCAATCCTCTGATTGGAGTTATTGCTTCCATAAAGAGAAAAGGACCCAAATTGGGCAAATAATTTTCAAAGAGAAGCTTAGGAAAGTTTGAGGAAAGTTTTAATTGAGAGTTCCAGAAGTGACCTTCCTTTTCCTTGAATATGAATGAAAAAGCAATATGAAAAGCTTCTGGCAGTCTCTTTGCTACCACTAGAGGGAGCCCAACCTACCTAACAAGAAACCAGGGATTTAATGTACTTAAACTTGAGCCTCAAGCTTCAAGATATAAATCATCCTGAAGAGCTCCCTCTCTCTAGATGTTCCAATTTTATAAGCCAGTAAATACTTCTTAAATATTTTATTAATTTTAATTTCTTAATTTTCTTAAATTGAACTGGGATCAGAAGTTATACAAAAAGATGAAAGAATAAATGTAACATGTTTGCTCGTTCTATATGTGAACAATTAATGAATCATTTTCATTGCATATACCTCCTCCCACCCCCTGGAAGAATTTGTGATAGTAACGAATGCATCATGCAAACTTGACCACATTTATCAGACTGTTAATTTGATTTGATCATTGAATTTATCTGGAATATGCAATTTTATGGTCCTCATTTTACAAATGAATGTTGTACCCACCAAGTATGTTTTTAAAAATGTAATCTGTATATTATTTGTAACAAAATTGTCAGTAATATTTGCTAAAAATACAGATTGTAGGGTCCCCTCCCTGTCTTTCCCATTTCAGAATCCTTGAATAATTAAATTCCATAGATGATTCTTGTGCTGGTCACCAATGTCCTTATTACCAGTACAAAAGCTTCTTCCTAGTCTTCATCTTTCTAAACTTACTATAATCTTCAACCCTGTCACTATTTCTCCCTAGTTCCAAAAGATGCTCTTCCTGGTTCCAAATATGCTAAAGTCTCCTCACCCCTCCAACTTCACCTCATATGTCTTTTGTTGTTGTTGTTGTTAGTTTTTTTTTTTTTTTATTCATTCAAACTTATTTTGTTCACAATTGTCCAAAAACAAAACAAAGCCATTCTGAGAGCCTAGTTAAGACCACAATAGTAATTATCTGACCAGTTTCTTTAAGAGGAATTTTTAAACAGTCTCTCTTGAAGTAAATCTGACAAACAGAACAGATTTTCATTGGACTTTACTTACATGTCTTTTATTACCTCTCTTGCTCTGGCTATGAAAAGGAGAATACCTTGTTTATCAGCTACAATCAGACAATATTCAAAAAGGAAAGATGAATTCCAAAGTAAAATCAGTACACTGAAAAGAAGGAAAACTAGGTGGAAACAAAAATTATAACCGCTGTTGGTTTTAAATTTACTTTTTAGTTTGAAATAATTTATATTCACAGGAACTTGCAAATATAACAGAGTTCCCTTGTAACTTTTAAAATGTTTTTGTGTATATATCAAACTAATAGAAAACATCAAACTTAATAGTGAAATACTCATTTCATTCTCATTAAAGCCAAATCAAGAAAAATTTGCTCCCTACCACCATTGTGATGGATGATGGTTTATAAGTACTAAGATAGCTGTTGGAAAAAAAAACACAAACATTGAAACAAAACAAAATTATTATTTGATAGATGATATTTTTTTATCTTGATATTCAGGAAAATCTAGTGACACCCTTAGTAACAAAATATTTTTTGCAATATGGCAATATTGAGTGCTTAGTAAATTTTCCAGTTATAAAATACTTATAAAAACTAATAACTCCCTTCTATACCAAAAATAACTGAAGGAGAAAATCATAAAAGGGACAGATTCTCATTCAAAATAACATTAAATTAAATTGAACTAGGAATAAACTAAGAAATGTGAAGCTTTTATATAAAATAAAAAATTACAAATCATTCCAAAGGGTTGTAAGTCTTAAATAACTGCATTAGATAAAAATGTTCCAAGATGACAAAACTCAACATTATAATCTTCTTTAGAAATTAACATGTAAGCATAGGGAATTTTTTAATTTGAAGAAATTATGTTAAATATAACCCAGAACTATTAAAGAAATATATAGCCTATGATATTTTGAAAAAAAGAAGTTTAGAGTGAGGATAAATTTCAAATTTCAAGGTAGGTTTATAATAGCAGATAGAATATATTGAAGAGATATAATTAAAATAATTTGATATAGCATTAGCCTTTCATGGACAGATCTATGACACAGGATACAAAGTCTTGGAAGGCAAAAATAAGCTTCCAACACATTAGAAAATTTACTTACATTTTAAAGCAATGAATAGAAGAAGAGAAAAAATAAACAGTTGGTTGAGCAATTGGTTATTTGAAAAGAGTTATGTCTATTTTTGGTGTAGATTATGTCTATTTTTACCAGATAGGTAAAACATATATATGTAAGAAACATAAAAATAATTGAATAACACAAAATTTACATCTAGTGTTAAAATGGATTTTATAATCATAAACCTGGCTTTAAACATTGAAATGCAAGGAAAATGTAAATAAAGTTATTTCTAATTATTTTTTGAATATTGTAAGCATCAGAATCATGTTATTTAGTACCATAAATGTGTAAAAAGGCAAATGTTAAGGTGGGGAAATCATGTTCAGCATGATATAGAAAAATTGATGTATTTGTTGGAGAAAAGATCTGTCATATCAGACTCTTAAAGAAATAACAAAAGATGAAAAACACATGTATAACAAATGCAAATACTTAACTCCAGGATAAATTTCACCAAAATATCATTTTATCTATATAAAGTTGCAAAAGCATTTTCAATATAATACTCAGTGTTGGCTAAAAAAAATTAAACTAAATATTTTTCTTATATTCTTGGTGGTGCTACATGTTATTAAAAATAGTTGCCAGATATTAATTTGGAAATCTGCAAAAAGATGATTTAAAATGATCATATCACTTGGTGGTCTCATTTCATTTCTAGAAATTTACTCAATTCAAGGAGTCTCATAAAAAAGATTTATATTTGGGCTAGGGATGTAGCCCAGTTGCTTAGCATGTAACAAGTCCTGGGTTCAATCCCCAATATTGTAAAAGAAAGAAAGGAAAGGAAAGAAGGAAAGGTGGGAGGGAGGGAGAGAAAAGGTTTATGCAGATGGGAGAAAGTCATCTAAAAAAATCACATATTGAACTTCTGGTCAACCTTAGTGAGTTTACCCTTAGCCAAATTTTCTCTGATTTATAAAATTAAGGAAGAGATATATTTGTAATGTTCTGATTCTCTTAAAATAATTTATGCCTCTAATTTGTATGTGGACTCCTCATTATTTGAGTTATTCAATGTCAGGAAAAATGTGTCATTCAATTCATTCAATTCTCCATTTTCCTATACAGATTACTAGTAAAATATCAAGTGGATACCCAGAAAGACCATCTGTGTTATGTAACTTTTCAATGCTGTGATCAAAACACCTGATAAGAACAACCTAGAGGAGAAAAAGTTTACTTGGGGCTCAAGGTTTCATAGGTTCCATCAATGGTCAGCAGACACCATTGCACTGGGCATGAGGTGGAACAGAACATCAAGGCAGAAGTGCATAGTGGAGGAAACTCCTCAACCCAGGGTGGCCAGGAAGGAGAGAGAGAGAGAGAGAGAGAGAGAGAGAGAGAGAGAGAGAGAGAGAGAGAGAGATGGAGGCACTAGCAACAAAATATAAATCCCAAAGGCACACCTCCACCCATGACCTACTTCCTATAGACATGCCCCACCTGCCCCACCCAGTAGAGTTGTCCTTTCCAATTCTTAATTCATCAAATGGATTAATCCACTGATTGGGTTACAGCTCTCATAATATAATAATCTCCCTTTAGACATTCTGCATTAACACAGGAGCTTTTGGGGGATACTTCATATCCAAACCATGACACCTATTTTTATTTGCCTGGGTCTGAGGAGCTTTAGAACATATGAGTAAAACCAGGAAAGCCCAATAAAATGGGATTGACTTGTCACATTGTGTTCCTTTTAAAGATTTTCTTCTTCTTTTTTTAATTGAATGATGAAAGTTCTGAAGTCCCTTTATTAATAACAATTTGAAGAGGTTTTATGATTGAAAAGAGAAAAAAAAAACTGAGTCAAAGTGAGTAGTAAAACAGACAGCATTGTTTTTGCATAGTAACATTTGCAAAGATGGAACTCCATTCCTCTGACAGGGAGATGGAGCTAAGAAAGCAGAACATAATATCCTGCCAGAGTGCATAAGCCAGTGTCCTGAGTAAGATTAAGGCTGAGAAATGTACATTACAGGAAATGGGTTCAGACTAATGCTTTTGCACATGGCTTTAGCTTTGTGAGATTAATCTGTTTAAAGCAGCTACCCCAAATGTATTATAACCATCAAAAAATTACTTTGCCTGACCTATGATTAAATACAGGGGAAGAAGGCAATAATATCATGTAAGATAAAAACTATAAAGTAAACAGTTTTATGTTGGGAACATAATACTATGGGATATCACATTGACAACATAAAGATTACAAACTTCTTAAGGATAGGGACCGTGCCCATTTCTTTTGTCATTTTGTCAATATGTTACACATAATAAGACAATAAGCAATAAAAATACAAGTAAAGTGAATAAGTACAGAAACATTTTTTTTTTTTTTTTTAGTACCTGCCTGTGTTTGGAACTGGGTGAGCAGAAAGATTATAATAAATAAACAAGGAGATAAGTCTGCCTGGTTTTGAAAGTAAACAGAAAGTAAGAAGAAATCCATTCTTATTTTGAAAAGAAAATGCCTCTGTGTTTAATATGAAAGCCAGGATATAGTAAGCTTTATAGATGTTCTTGGGAATTAAGGAAAGAGTCTCACTTCTAATGGAGGATTTGTGTTGGTCTATATTCAGCAGTAGAAAATGAAAATTTATTTTTAATGTGTAGTTACTTAATGAAGTGTGAAGCTTCCCTTTCAGATTAATTCAAAAACATTTCTTAAGGCTTAATGCCAAAAGGAAGAAAAATAATGAAATGACTAACATATAACTTCTCTTCTGAATGAATAAATAGAGGGGCGAACTTTGCTGGGAAAACGAATAAGAATGAACATTTTATAAACTAGTTAAAAATAAAAAATAAGTACTGTGGAACGAGAGCAGCTTCTTAATCGAAGAATTACCAGGCTTCAAAGAAGAAAAGGAATAGTCTTTCGCTAAAGAGATTCAAGAACTAAAATTGAACTTAAAAAATATATTTAAGTGATTTCCATAACACATTCGTAAGGAAAATTATTCGGGACAGTGTGAACCAAAAGGTATTTGTTTGTCATCACCCTCTCCGTATTCTTTCTTCCCACCAATCTCATAGACTACGTCCTGGTCTGATTACCTTTCCTTCACTAGCTGACACCCCCTGTTTTCTCCCTTATCATTCTGAAATCTCCAAGTCTCCTTGAAGAATGAAATGCATTCTTCAAGTGTGCTTTTTTGGCCCCTCCCTCACAGAGATTAATTAATAGTCAGCTTTTTGTTTATATATTTGTTTGCTCTACCTGGAGTTTAAACCCATTCATTATGAAAAGATAAAGGCAATACCTAGTTATGACACATGGGTTTTGATAGGTTATGGTTAAAGAAAGCTTTGATAAGATAGTATACAAAATTTAACATAAATTTAGGATTTGGCAAATTCTCCCCAACTCCTTTAGAAATCTCTCTTTAGATAATTCATGATGTGCTTTTATGCATTTTATATACTGAAGAGTGAATTAAGTTTTTTTAGGAGGATTCTTGGCAAACCTCTCTTCCTTTCTTAGCCTATTCTGAAAGTAATTTTACTCTCCCTGCCCTCCTTCTCTCACACCCTCCCTGCCTGTCTCTCTCCTTCTGTGAGTGGGGTGTGTGTGTGTGTGTGTGTGTGTAATGCTCTAAGTGGACATCTTAGAATATTGAGAAATGGACTTCAGTCAGAAAGACTTTGTTTTCTTTTTGTTTTCAAGGTACCCTTCTTGTATCCATCTCAAGTCTCTCTACATGGAGTAAAACAAAAACAAACAAACAAAAAAACCTCACTTCTGGGTGCAACTGAACATTTGTCCTCCCTTCCACTGTTACTGTTTGTTCTCTAAGTCTCTCTAGTTCACTTTTCTATATTCATCTTCATTATAAAATGCTATTATATAGACCATTTTTATATTATGAACATATTATATGCATATAGTTCCATATCTCCAACATCATTCCTATTGATTAAGTTCTATTAGTTCTTTCAGTTTTTGTGATGGATTTTTCTTTCTTTTTTTTTTTTTTTTTTTTTTTCTTCAGTTGCCTCTACAGAGGATATTGAATCATTCTGCATCCTGTGGTAGTCCCTGGAATCTGATCATATGGACTTCATCCACTGGGCTCTTGCCTTCTGGATTCCAGTTGAGTTCAGCCAGTGGGACAGCCCAGTGGGATCAAAGTCCCCAGGACAGTGAGCTCTGATTCCTGCCTCTCTTCATTAGATCTCAGTGTTGGCTGAGTCTCTCAGCCTGAAGCCAGATGGTACATTGCTCGGCCTTTTCCCAGGACCTTAGCTACTCTCTTTGGGTTCCAGTGACTGCTTCCTCTCTTTGTCCATTCAAACCTAGGAATATTAATTGTTCTGTACTTTTTGCTAGTCAGACGGTGATTTTTCATTCCTTTTTGATTCACCTTAACCTGCCTCTCATTCGTGGATGTTGTTTGTCCCCAAAAAGTTCATGTGTTGGAGCCTAGATCTCTGTGGGGCAATGTAAGAGGTGATGAAAATTTTAAGAGTTGGGACCAATTGGGAAGTTCTTATGTCAGTGGGGGGCGTGTATTCAAGAAGGGATTGTGGGAACCCTATTGCTCTCTGGCTCTCTGTTTTCAGAAGTGATCTCTTCCTCCTACATATATTCTGCCATGTGCCCTGAGGCCATCACAAGAGCTGAGCTAATGCCTGGGCCATATGTTTGAACATTTAGAACTGTAAGCTAAATAAAGCTCTTTTTTTTTTTTTTTATCAAGTTAGCTTGCTTCATGTATTATGTTATGGTAATGAAAAGTGAACTAATACATTCTCATGACAGTTTAAATATTCCTTTTTTCATATTTGCTCCAAAATTTTTTTATGCTTTGTTTCTTGCTGGGAATCTGAATGATGCAATAACTAGTACCAGAAGCAATAAGTTAAACTCTGAAAATGTCCTCCTTTTGGGGGGGAAAGAGAATGTTAATCATCTGTGGCATTAAATAGCATCATAATTACCACTTATCACTACTGGTAATATGGGATAAATTACAGAGGGAGAACAAGGTGCTAGCAGATCAAGTGGCTATGCTGCTTAATTGCTATGGTAATAATAATAATTATAAAGCTTGTGGGGTCATCTGATAACCTCTGATGGCATTAGGTCTTATATACAGTAAAGAGAGAAAGAAAGCAAGAGGAAAGAGGGAAGTAAAAAAGGAAGTAAAGCAGGAAGTAAAGAGGGTTGGAGAGAGGAAGGGGAAAAAGGGCAAGGGAGAGAAAGTGAAGTCCTTTAATGACCATCCGAGAAAGCAAGTGGAAAATTCCACTGAAGTTTTGAAGAATTTACTCCTATAATCACAGAGAGATATTGCGGAGCATTGTCCAGGACCACGACAAAACCACAGACTGCATTTAGTGCTCTATCCTGGCCAGCCTCTCATACTGAAGTAGGAATGATGGTGTGGAAACAATGACTGTTCTCACTGTTACACCGAATAGTCCATGGGAGGGAATTTTGTCTTCCTTCCCTGTGAGTTTGGTCTAAATGAAATATATTTGCCAAGGTACATAGTCATTATTTTGACAAATTGGAAACCAAGATTGTTTCCAGCCTACTGGGGTCCTCTGGTTCCTGACTCATAGGTAGAGAAGGGAATAATCCACTGTAAATGTCATTCTGCCACACAACAGGGCAAGTGAGAACTACATTTTGAACCAGAAAATTCTTTAAGGTATCTCTTGGTATTGTCTGTCCAATAATAGTTATCAAGGAAACACTGATGATCCATTAAAGACAGGACCTCGTAGATTAAAATACTGCAGAATTTGTTTGGGGAACTCCAAAACTCTAATTTTTTAAATTTGAAGTTGTTGTGTATGACAGTAGAATGCAGTACAATTCATAATACACATATAAAGCACATTTTCACATATCTCTGGTTTTATACAAAATATATTCATACCATTCTTGTTTTCATACATGCACTTAGGGTAATGCTATCCCTCTCATTCTACCCCCTTGCCCCCTCCCTTTTTCTCCCTCCTCATTGACCTTTCTAGTGTTCCTCTAATCCTCCTATGCTTCCTGTCCTAACCCTGCTGTGAATTAGCCTCCCTATATCAGAGAAAACATTTGGCATTTGGATTTTTGAGATTGGCTAACTTCACTTAGCATTATATTCTCCAATTTCATCCATTTACCTGTCAATGCCATTATTTTATTCTTTTTTATTGCTGAGTCATATTCCATTGTGTATATATACCACATTTTCTTCATCCATTCATCTACTGAGGTGCATCTATGCTGGTTCCACAGCCTAGCTATTGTGCATTGTGCTGCTATAAACATTGATGTGGCTGTGTCCTTGTAGAATGCTGTTTTTAAGCCCTTTGGGAATAGACGCAGGAGTAGGATGGGTGGGTCATAATGTGTTTCCATTTCCAGTTTTCCAAGGAATCTCCATACTGTCCATATTGGCTGTACCATTTTGCAGTCCCACCAGTAATGTATGAGTGTGCCCTTTTCCCCACATCTTCACCAACATTTATTGTTATTTGTGTTCTTAATAGCTGCCTTTCTGATTGGAGTAAAATGAGATCTTCAAGTAGTTTTGATTTGCACTTTTCTAATTGCCATAGATGTTGAACATTTTTTCATGTATTCGTTGATTGATTGTATATCTTCTTCTGAGAAGTATCTGTTCAGTTCCTTACTGTAAATAAAAACTCAGAGTATAAGAGGAACATCAGTGAGGAGTGGAATAAAGAAGTAGTGATCATCATTTTGAATAATGAAGGGTTCCAGCTTCCCCATTTTGTTAACCATAAGAAACTTTAGTCATCCTAGTTATTCCTTCAACCAGGCCCATATTTTAAAAAATACTCTCTTTTAAAATCTTTCCTTAATTGCCCCATTTGAGAGTGCCATTAAGACCCTAGCAATTGCATGCCAATTTATTTAAATAATCTTCTATGTTGCATATGTAGATCATTTCCTTTTTTTCTCATATTTTTCATGAATGCCATATACATTTTAGTAGCTAAACCATGTTTTTCCCCCACTGAACTAGGTATATAGAATTGGATTAATCTATTAGTCTAGTGTCATGAAACATTATTGTCTTGGTTTTTTTAAATGGCCTATTTTGATTTACTGCATTCATTTACTTATTTAAATTATTCTTTTTTTAATAATATAGTGAACGCTCAATGAACACACAATACAATTCAATGACAAGAATAATAATTCTCAAATGTGTCTACAAAAATATCCTTCTACTATTTAATTCCTCTGTCTTCCCCAAGAAATCTCCCTAGAGATAATCCACATCCTGAGCTGTATATTTTAATTTACTTGCATGTTTATCATTTATTTTATTTCATGCCAAAATGATATATTGTTTAGGGTTTTTTTTTTTTTTTTTTATTTTGAATGTTATAAGTATAAACATAAAAGCAACAACAAAAAAGAAAAACAGGAAAAGACATGTATCCTAACAGGGCACTCAAGGGTTAATAAGTACTTAAAGGGGTACTTGACCTCATTAGCAATTAAGTCAATGCAAACCAGGGAAAGGGACAACATTTCTTTCTACTTTATAGGCCAAAGTTTAGAGTTGGAAGGGATGTGCATTATGGGTAGAAGTATATATAAATTCACAAATTTGGGGGGAAAAAAGTTGACATTTTCTTGCAAATCTGAACATTTACATATTCTATAATTCAGAATTCTACCCATGTATGTTAGAATGTTTGAAAAGTAGCATGCACATCATGTTCAGAAAAGAAAAATATGGTAGAAACAAGCTTAGCTCATATGATGAGGAAAAAGGACAAATATGAATAAATATGGCAGTGGTGTACATTTCACAGATGAAGAAAGGATTGCCATATCCTATTAGTCAGGTGTTACGTGGGGTCTGAAAACCAGGCCCAAGGATAACCTGATAGAAAAATAATAGCAACAACAAAAATAATAGATTAAAGGAAATGACAATAGGCCAAAGACAAAGGTTTCTTATGTCAAATGAACCATTAATTTATTTAGTCTTTACTCTGGAAGTATCACTTTTCACTGCCATTCACCCTAGGAAAAAAGAATGAGGTTGAATTTATTTTTTTAAAAAGACTAACAATAAAACACAATGATAAAGGTAATATTAGAGTAAAATGTGCTTGACCTTTCCATTATAAAAATAAAATAGCTTAGCAATGAATAAAAAAAAAAAAAAAAAAAAAAAAAAACAAATGCAATGGATTCATGGTAGATGATCTCAAAGGAAACAATGGATCCAAGATCTATGTCACATCCAGCCACAGTGGCGCAGTAATTCCAACCATTTGAGAAGTTGAGGCAGAATTACAAGTTCAAGGCCAGCCTGGGAAACTTAGTGAAACCCTGTCTCAAAATAAAAAAATTAGAAGGGCTATGTGTAGCTCTGTGGTAGAGCACCCCTGGGTTCAATCCCCATTACCAAATACCACACACACACACACACACACACAATCTAAGTATGATTACCATTAGAGGAAATCCTAAAACTCCTGACCTCTGAATAGAACACAAAACTGAGAGTATACTTACTACTGTTTGAAAAGCAATTTCTATAGTTATATAACATAATTCAATTATTTATCTTATAATTAATACTTCTTATGAATCATGCTTCATGATAAGAGGGATGGAAGGTATAGTATGGGCAGAAGATGATGAGTTCTATTTATTTCAGCCCTGTTGGTCATACCATCATGGTTGGTGGTATTGAGATTGTCCCTTTCAGCTCAGTAATTGTGTTAGGATCTCCAGTGGAATCCCTGCTTTTTAGCACTTATGCATGCACTTACATCCATAAGAGCCAAAGGTTAGTACAATGTGACCCAAGGTTAGCAACACCCAAGTTTTGGCCTGATTCTGTAGTTAACAAAATGACTTCAGGCAAGTTTTCTTAGTTCATTGTCCTTACAGGGAAAGTAAGAGAACAATGTTATATGAATGATAAAGATGCCTCCAGTTCTACATTATTGCCTGTATTTTTTAACTCTCTCACTGTAAATACACTGTCATAGATTGAATCATGTCCCTTAAAATTTTTTATGTTGAAATTCTAACCTCAGGTGCCTCAGAACATGACTTAATATGGAAATAGAATTGGTGCAGATGTAATTATTCTGTGGATATCAACTGGGTTACATCATGTGTTTCTTTTTCTATATATTATTTCATTAAATAAAGTATATTTGTTAACTTTAGCAGTATAAATTATGAAATTATTATGTAAATCCTTGAGAAACAAATGCCTATGAAGCACCTACTATGTGTCAGGCTATCTCTACAAGAAACTCATTTCAAAGGTCTTAACATCACATATGCCTGTAGGTGATATGCCTACAAATATCTGAAAAGTCAACAAAAAGTTAATATGATGTGTACTGAGGCAGAGTGGGCCCCTACTTTAATGATTGCTGTTCTTACTTTTAAAATGTAAGTCATGTGAAGAGACAAACATGCACAGAGGAAAATGATATGACAAAGCACAGGGGGTAGAAGGCCTTCTACAAACTGAGGAATACCTATACCAACCAGCAGCCGTGAGAAGGGTGAGAGAGCATGACCCAGCCAAGCACCAATTCTAGACTTCTAACCTTCAGAACTGTGGGACAATAAGCCTCCCAGTTTGTGGTACTCTGTCATGGCAGCCCTAGGATATTAATACACTTGCCTTTGAAGTTCCTTCCCCTGACTTTTTTCATGAATCCAAGAAATATGCAGGCTGCCCTCCACCAGTGCTATGCTCCTCACCATTCCTTCCCCAGGCCTATAGGAGGTGGTGATCCCAAACAGAGGTCCATCCTCCTTCAGCTTCTGTGGATATGAGCTGGGCTTTATCAAGTGTTTCTTTTTTTCTTTTTTTTTTAACATATTTAAGTAAATAAAATCAAACATTTTATTTATTACATTTATTAAGTGCAGCACCATAAACCATGAAATTATTACGCAAATCCTTGAGAAACAAATGCCTGTTGAGCTTGTGTCGGGATATCCCTACAAGAAAGTAATTTCAGAGGTCTTAACATCACATATACCTGTAGGTGATATGCCTAGGAATATCTGAACATTCAACAACAAACAAGGCAAAATGTTATATTAAATTTATTCTAATAATGTTGTATGTAGATGTTTTTGTATCTACATGCATGTAAATACTGTTGTATTTAGTAATGCTGTGTGTAGATACTGGTTCTACCAGCTTTTCTAATTCCAGATTTGTTTTTGTTTTCATGTTCTCTAAAAAGGCCATTGCTTGAAGACCATAGTTTTTGCAATACTTGATGTTCTGCCTTCTGAAATGTCCTCATTTTCACTTTTAGTCTGGAAAAAGCTGTAAATTACTTTTTTCTCTACCGGAATTGGATGATTACTTTTTCTAAACAATCATTTTCTAGCAGCCAGACAATCACTAACTACCGGTTCTTACAGAATTTATACTTAAAGGCTTTTGAACTTTTTAATATTAAAGTTTGTAATCATTAGCTATAATTTTATTTTTTTCAATTCAAAGTTTATGATTAGGTCAACATTTAGGATATGATAGACACTTATGTCATCTCACTAATCCCTTAAACTGTGACGTATGATCATTAAAATTAATTATGCCAGGTACCCCAGATTATAAATAATTAAACCAGGATTTATAACCCAATCAGTGTGGTTCATCCCATTGTTTTCCTTCAGTCTAAGTTGGCCAATGCCATTACACTGGCTAGCAATATCTGGCCATTTTCCCTTACTATAACAAAATATCTGAAACTATCTACTTTTTTCAAAGAAAGAAATCTATTCAACTCATAATTCTGGAAATTTAGAGGCATGGTAATGGCAGGTATTCAGGTCTGGTGGGGACCTCATGGCAGATGGTGTCACAGGGACAAGAGCACAGACAGAAGGAAACAGCACTTGGCTATATCAGAAGCCAGAGTCAGATTGGGGTCCTGTGAAAAATACCTTAATGCCTCCAATGACCTCCTACCAGATCCTACCCTCCTCACATTGATACACTGAGGACCAAGCCTCCAATTATGAGCCCTCAGGGGGAAAACCATATCCAAACGTTAGCACTAACTACATTCAAAAGTAAGTAATTTCATTCATTAACTTGTCTTATTTTAGAGAAAAGTAACAGTAACCATCAAGTCTTCTGAAATAAGGAAAATAAAAATTATAACCCTTAAGAGAATTAGGAAGCATTAGAAACACAGTACTGGATTATCTTTCATAATATGGTGAGAATCATAACAAAAAAAGAAAATTTGAATTTCCTTTTAATTAAACATAACACTCTGACTTCACTTTAGTTCTACAAGTTCAATTAGCATTACTTTCATTTTACAACATATATGATTCTTACCTGCTCCTTGCCCTTATCTCTAATACTTCTTTTTATTTATCCTTAGGAAACATGGTTGATTTCAATTTTAAATGGATTAATTATTAAAAGACTAAATGTTTCAGGTGCTTTCTGTCTATAAATGCAAATTGGTTTATGTCCAAAGACTTTAAGAAGCTGAGTTTCAAAGTCTTCTTTTAAACTGATCTGAAACCTGAAGAATGCAATTACAGAGTAGACTATCTCTTATAAATGCAGTCATCAAAGAAGCCCAGATGCTGTTTAGTTCCTGTTATTACATTTCATAATGGACTCTGAATGCAAAAGGATGAAAGTGAACATCATTAAAGCAGATGATTCATGTAGAGTAGGTCTTTAAAGACAGTTATCTATTGATGAAAGATGTCAGTATCATTATGCACTTGTAAAGTGAAAAGGAACTGAAAATTTCGAAACCAGAAAAATGTAAGATTGAATAACCTAGAAACCAACTTTAAGAGGAAACAACAATTCATTTGTTTAATTAAATAAATGAGCTGAAGTTTGGGTAATGTCAAATGACAGACACTGGGCTATTATACCCATGTTTCAGCTATTCTATCTTCATTCTTTCATTCATTTATTCACTCAAATAACCTTTGTTGAATAAGTCTGGAGAAAGAAACAATGATACTAACCAACTATTCAGTTTCTATTCCTATACTCCCTATTATCCCTTGCAGTTAAGGGGACTCATACAGCTAGTTTGGACCAATTATATGTGAAATGAAGTTTCATATGTTCTTTCTAGACTGACAGCAAAAAGACAAGAGTAGAACTCTATGTTCTCATATCCTCTGCAATATTAATCAGGGAGAATATCCCATATGTGAAGTGATGAATCTGTATTCCCTATGAAACCTGGATTTCTGAATTAATTTATAGATGACAATTGTTCTTGAGTTACCTGATCCACCAGTGGACTCATTTAGAGTAATACATTTTTTTTTTTTAATTTTTAAGCCAGTAAGATCCGGAGATAATGTGTTTCCTCAGATCATGCCAACTCTTTTTTCCTAAAAATACACCCATCATGTTTACTCATTCATTTGGCAAATATTACTGAGTACCTTTGATTTATCCGGCCATGTACTAGGTTGTGAAGATGAAGTAGTTGAAAAAAATTCACTGACATATGTAATGAAGCTCTTTCTCTCATGGATATTGGATATTAAATAGAGTCTCAATAATTGTTTAGTACCCAATTATTTCACTTTTTTAATTAATTTGTTACTATATAATACTATTTCTTAGGCCATATACAAATTGGAATACGCCTTGTTCAGGTTTCATTCTGCAAAGAAACCTATTTTATGCCCACTTGATTGTAAAAATTTTTGAGAATAATCACCATCTTTAATTGTTTAGGGTGTACCTATTATTTTATCATGGCCAAAAGTACAGTTTAAAATCAACTCATAATTTTTGGAAACCTATTAATGGAAATTCTCTGAAACATATTTAAATTGTGTTCTGCAGAGAATTTTTTGTATTTGCTTCTACCAAGTATTTAGTGTATAACTCACATGGGCCACTTTAAATGCATTTTGGAAGTAAGCAGGTAAGTAAATTCTAGGCAAAAAAAAAATTATATATGTGACAGTTTTTCATAAGTACTTCCATAGGAGACTTTTTTCTACTATGCAGAGCAAAGACTGTCATGGGTAAGTTTCTTTACAGTGACTTTCTGTTCCCGAGGATGCTTTTTTCCTAGTTCACCTTTTCACCAAATTTGTTATCTTGCAGACTGCCAGCTTTGTGTAGGCAACCTTTTCTGACTTTTCTTGTTGTGCGGGCTCTGGGCATTGCCTGCTCTACCTCTCAGAAGGCCTATTAAAATCCAAAGCCTTCAGACCTTTGGCAGATACTTTCAGAGCAGATGTTGTCATCAGCAATTAGTAAATTTCACAAAGTTATACATCTTTGAAGTTTCTGACCTCTATGGATTTTTGTCACCTTTCTAGCTCAGCTATGAATTTAAGGAGTTGTTTTTATATTGTATCCACTACTATTTAGTATTTAGGATTTTACCTAGTCTGTCGCAGTGCCAGAAATGCTAACAAACTAGGTAAAAATATTAATGTGCATTATTAAAGCCTATATATACCTCTCTCTCTCTCTCTCTCTATATATATATATGTGTGTGTGTGTGTGTGTGTGTACATATATATACATATATTACACACACATATATGTATACCCACATATATATGACAGATTAGCAAATATATTCATACATATCACAGAAGAATCACAGGGAAATAAAACCACTTTGGCAGAAGTATGAAAAAAATGTAGGAAAAGCTATATATGATTGGTATGATGTATCCCTCCCATTCTCCCATTCTGGTCCTCTTTAACTCTGCTTTGATCCCTGCCACATTATACTTGACACATTCTAGTCTGTGCTTAAACTGTATTTCAAATTGAAGAGAATATTCATTATGTCCATGTACAATTATCCAATATACAGATTATTACTGAAGGACTCTCAGTGGCTACTTAATATGCTACTTTTAGTTAAGTCTGCCACTAATTGTTAGGAATTTGAACTTTCTTTTCCTCCATTAGGAGGGCAGAATCAAATAAGGTGGTAGGTTTTTTAAAGGAACCGAACATAGAAAGCTTCATGTTTCCAATAGTATTGAGTTGAATTAGGAAAACTATTAACCCCCGAGGGAAAATGAGAATAAAGAAGACCCAAAGAGGATCTGGGAAAGAACTCAGAGTGAGAAGATGTGAAAGGCTTAATTGTGTGTTAAAAATGTAGAAAATGACTGGGGGAAGAGAAGCTAAGAATACAGGGAGAGCCTCATGAGGAAAAAGATGTAAGGTATAAAGTGATTCAGGCTGACCCATTCAAAGCCAAAATTGTGAACATTAGGTATGGGGCAAGGCATTCCTTTTATCCAGAATAGACCGAAACACAGCATCATTGAAGTTGGGGACAGGTGCAGTGCTTAAAAGAGATCTAATAAAGCCAACCCACTAATGTTGCAAAGTATTTGTCATAGATAAAGGAGTCCATGCCCTCGCATTACAACGGCTTTCCATTTGACTCTTCACGTTGTTTTGAACATGCCTGAGATGCTTTGGGGAGGTGAACTCTGCAGGTTGGTGAGCTCTTTTATTAAGCTTGAAAATCTAATGCAAACTGTAAATGTGAGTACCTAAATGTTCTTTATGTGGCAGTAATCATGGATGCTGTAATACACCTGTGGTTCACTGTGAACCACTTCTTTCCACAGCAGCTTGCATTTGGTATTCAACTGTTTGAGAATGTCTTGATTTAAAACAAACAAACAAAAATCTTTTAATTGCAAGTTCGTTTAGAGATTATTGCATTTGGGCTATTTTTTAAGATCAAAATAAAACATTTCTTTCTTTTCATTCTCAGTAAAAACATTTTCATTTTATTGAGAATAGATTGCCAAGAAAATCCTTCATGAAGTATACAAAACAAGAGATTTACGAAAAGTAAGACAGAGATCCTCCCCATCCCTGAAGTATGACACTGTGTACAGTCTTATGTACAGTTGTCTACACTGGTTAGAATTATAATAAACCATTAGAGTAAATATTATGTACATGCTAGCTTATATTTTACTTTAATCCTGTCTGACTTAAACTTATTTGTGATTATGCTTAAGCTCTGTCTGTTTATTTTTATAATAAAAGAAAAGGAATGCTGCTTCTTGGGGTAAGATTATAAAGGACAGAAAAAGGTGCCTATGCATTGAAGTCCTGGGGAGAAGGGTCACAGGGACCTAAAACCAGTTTGGCAGAAGTATGGAAAAAAAGTAGGAAAAGCTGGTATCTTAAGTTAGACTTCTTCAAAAACAGAACCTGATATGATATTTGTGGTGGGAAGGTTATTTTGGATAGAGAGCTCATAGTTATGACACCTATGAGTGAGTGAATAAAGGAAGCCTGGACAGAGGGAAAGGTTGACATAGTTGTAAATAACAGAGGTTCTGGAGTGCTGACAGAGGTAGAAAATGAAACTGCAATATCTCAACTAAATTTGAATGTCAGAAAATATATGCTCACTTTTTAGTGTAAGTAAGTGTAGTAATTAGTCTTATCTTTCCACTTGACTAGATTTAGAGATAACCTAGAAAACAGGCAAAGCATATTTCTGGGTACTTCGGTGAATACGTTTCCAAAGACAATTATCATGCAGAGTAGCAATCAGTAGGGAATACCCACGCTGAATGTGGGCTGCACTGTTCCAAAGTCTTGGGGCCTCTACAGAAATCAAAGTACAAAAGAAGGAAGCGCACTCCCATGCACACACTTGACTCTTCCTAAGCTGACATCACCTGCAGATATAAGACTCCAGATTCTTCTGTCTTTGAACTCAGACTTGCACCAATAACTCTACAGAGAGCTTCCAGTCCAACTGTGAACTGGGACAGCATCACCAGACCATCTTATTCTCAGGCTTCCAGCTTCTTGGGATGAGCAACTATTGGATTTTCCTACTCCAGCCAGCAGACGGCCACTGTGGCACTACTCCATCTCTGATTGTGTAAGACAATTTAAAAATGTTCTACTAATTGTATGTAGATTCTATTGTTTCTCTTTCTCTGGAGAATACTAATTCAGTAAGTTACAAATATGTTGTGGTCTTAAGGAGAACTATTCCTCTTACTCTTTGTTTGTCAGCCCTAAGTATTTTACCACATAATATGCACTGACTCACAGAACATCATGTCCAAGAGAGTGAATTCGATGTACTATCAAAAGGGCATTTCAAATCTCGAAACAGAAATTCCAGGTGGTTGCCCCAGAGAGACCAGACCCTCCACGTAATCCCCCCTACCACCCCCACCCCCATCTGGAGAAGAACACAGTGCCTGTGTGTGGTTCCCTATTCATCAATGTGTGGCTCCACCCAAACTGCCTCTATCTTGGGACACTGCCATAGCCCTCCCCATGTGGTAATTTCCACCCTGGAACATTGGATAGGGCCAGGAGGCAGCTACCCATTGCAGCACCACACGCCATACTACGGCATCACCAAATAGGCCACCCAATGCCACTATGCAGCCCATCCTTCCAGCCCCATCTCTGAAAGCAGTTGCCTCCATCTTGGGACACTTCCACTGCCATCTTGGGTTACCTCCAGTGAAGTCTCCACCATCTTTAGCTGGGGAAGCTTCCACCATGGGACACTGACTGGGGCCTGGAAGCCCAACATCAAGGTTCCTATAGGCTTGATGCTACTGCTGCCATCAACTAAGGACGTGTCCCATCTAGGGACAACAACCAGGACTGGGAAAACCATCACCAAGGTCCCTGTGGGTCTGGGTGCAACAGAGGTATCCCTACTAGTTGTGCTAACAGATACCATCCTGTTGCAGAGGCAACAGGGAGGCTTGCTTGCATGGGGTCGCCTCTCTCCCTCTTCTCCTGCTAAGAGTCATCTTCTTTTAATTACCCTTTCACTAATACCTCTATATTCTCACATCCCACCTAATGAGCATCACAGCCTACCTCCCCCATACACCATTAGAAACTGAAAACCCTTATGCAAAACTACTGGCTATATGGTAGAAGATAACAGAACTCATCATTTCTGTTTATAGCAACAAAACTTTAAATGTCAAAATAGAATCTAATTGATTTAAAGCTGCATATTGGTTGCATTGGGTGCTATAAACATTGATATTCCCCTTAAAGATGAGGTATTGGTAACCTGCAGGGATACTACAAGATTATAGGGTAGAAACTGCAATAACTCATATCTGTAGTGCAAGAGAGGAAGACACTTAGGCAACATGAAAAACAAGGGAGGAAAGTGCTTCAAACAAACCAAGATACTACAACAATAGAATCCATCAACAGCATGGTAGATGAAATGTCAGAGAAGGAGCTCATAATGTACATAATTAAAATGATCTGAGAATTAAAGAATGAACTAAGGGAGCAAATAGAAGCAAAAATTTATCACTACAATAGAGATAAGAGAGCAAATACAGGCAACCATTGATCACACCAACAAAGAGATAAGGGAGCAAATACAGGTTGGAAAATATTACTTCAAGAAAGAAATAGAGATTCTGAAAAACAAACAAACAGAAATCCTTGAAATGAAGGAAATAATAAACCAAATAAAAAACCCAATAGATAGAATCACCAACAGGCTAGATCACTTGGAAGACAGAGCCTCAGACAATGAAAACAAAATATACAATCTAAAAAATAAAGTTGAACACACAGTGAAGATGGTAAGAAACCATGAACTGAACATCCAAAAATTATGGGATAACATCAAAAGACAAACCTAAGATTTATTGGGATAGAGGAAGGCACAGAGTTTCAAAGCAAAGGAATGCACAATCTCTTCAATGAAATAATATCAGATAATTTCCCAAACATGAAGAATGAATTGGAAAATTAAATACAAGAGGCTTACAGGACACAAAATGTAGAAAATTACAACAGATCTCCACCAAGACACGTTAAAATGAAAATGCTTAGCACACAGAATAAGGATAGAACTTTAAAGGCCATAAGAGAGAGGAATCAGATTACATACAGGGGAACACCAATTTGGGTCTCAGGTTTTTTCAACCCAGACCCTCAAAGCCAGGAGATCATGGAATAACATAAATCAAGCTCTGAAAGAAAATGGATGCCAATCAAGAATCTTATATCCAGCAAAATTAAGCTTCAGATTTGATGATGAAATAAAAACCTTCCATGATAAACAAAAGTTAAAAGAATTACAGCAAGAAAGCCTGCACTACAGAACATTCTTGGCAAAATATTCCATACGGAAGAAATGAAAACCAACAATGAAAATTTGCAAAGAGAGGAACTACACTAAAGGCCAATCAAAGGAGAAACCAAGTCAAGTTAAAGACCAAAGATAAACCAAAATGAGTGGAAATACAAACCATGTCTCAATAATAACCCTGAATGTCAATGGCATAAATTCATCAATTAAAAGACAAAGACTGGCAGATTGGATTTCTAAAAAAGACCCAACAATATGCTGCCTGCAAGAGACTCACACCACGGGAAAAGATATCCACAGACTGAAGATGAAAGGATGGGAAATGAACGTATCACTAACATGGACCCTGTAAATAAGCAGGGGTTTCTGTCCTCATATCAGGTAAAGTGGACTTCAAACCAAAGTTAGTGAAAAGGGATAAAGAAGGTCATTTCACACTACTTAAGGGAATCATACATCAACAAGACATAAAATCATAAATATGCCCCAAACAATGGGACACCTATGTATGTCAAACACCTCTCTCACCACTGGATAGATCTTCCAAACAAAAACTAAACAAAGAAACTAAACTCAATAAAACAATCAATAATTTGGACTTAACAGACACATATAGAATATTCCATCCATTAATAAGCAAATACATTTTTTTTACTCAGCAGCACATGAATCCTTTTCCAAAATAGAACGAAAGTCATGCCACAAAGCAAGTCTTAGCAAATACAAAAAAATAGAGATAGTGCCCTGCATCCTATCTGACCATAATGGAATGAAATTAGAAAACAATGATAAAATAAAAAAGAAAAGCTATTCCAACACCTGGGGACTAAATAATATGCTATTGAGTGGCACATGGATAAGAGAAGACATCAGGGAGAAGATAAAATTATTCTTAGAGGTAAATGAGAACTCCAATATGACATATCAAAATCTCTGGGACACTATGAAGGCAGTACTAAGAGGAAAGTTCATTTCATTAAGCTCATTCATTAGAAGAAGAAAAACATAAATGACCTGGCATTACATCTCAAAGCCCTAGAAAAAGAGGAACAAACCAACACCAAAAGAGGTAGAAGACAGGAAATAATTTAAATTAGGGCTGTAATCAATTAAATTGAAACAAAAGAAACAATTCAAAATATTGACAAATCAAAAAGCTGGTTCTTTGAAAAAATAAATAATATTGAAAAACCCTTAGCCACCCTAACAAAAGGAAAAAGAGAGAAAGTTCAAATTACTAAAATTTGTGATGAAAAAGGAAACATCACAGCATACACTATTGAAATACAGAAGATAATTAGAAACTATTTTGAAAATTTGTACTCCAGTAAAACAAAAAACCTCAAAGATACCAACAAATTTCTAGAGGCATATGACCTACCCAAACTGAACCAGGAGGACATGCACAACTTAAACAGATTAATTTCAAGCAAGGAAATAAAAGACACCATCAAAAGCCTACTAACCAAGAAAAGCCCAGGACTAGCCCGGTTCTCAGCTGGAGTTCTATAAGACCTACAAAGAAGAATTAGTACTGATACTCCTCAAGTTATTCCATAAAATAGAAAAGTAAGAAACCCTTCCAAACTCATTCTACGAGGCTAGTATCACCCTGATACCAAAACCAGACCCATCAAAGAAAGAAAATTTCAGACCAATGTCCCTGATGAACATAGCAAAAATTCTCATTAAAATTCTGGCAAATTGCATACAAAAATATATTAAAAAAAATAGTGCACCATGATCAAGTGGGGTTAATTCCAGGGGTGCAAGGTTGGTTCTACATATGAAAATCAATAAATGTAATCCATCACATCAATAGACTTAAAAATAAGAATCATATGTTTATATCAATTGATGCAGAGAAAGCATTTGGCAAAATACAGCATGCTTTCATGTTCAAAACACTAGAAAAACTAGGGATAGTAGGAATATACCTCAACATTGTAAAAGCTATCTATGCTAAATCCAAGGCCAACATCATTCTAAATGAAGAAATATTAAAGCATTCCCTCTAAAAACTGGAACAAGACAGGGATGCCTTCTTTCACCACTTCTATTCAACCTAGTCCTTGAAACTCTAGCCAGGGCAATTAGACAAAAGGAATTAAAGGGATACAGATAGGAAAAAAGAACTCAAACTATCATTGTTTGCCAACAACATGATTCTATACTTAGAGGATCCAAAACATTCCACCAGAAAACTTCTAGAATTAATAAATGAATTCACCATATAGCAGGATATAAAATCAGTACCCATAAATCAAACACATTTCTATACATTAGTGATGAATCCTCTGAAAGAGAAATTAAGAAAACTACCCCATTCACAGTAGCCTCAAAAAATAAATAAAATACTTGGGAATCAATCTAACAAGAGAGGTAAAAGACCTCTACAAAAAAAACCTATAGAACACTAAAGAAAGAAATTGAAGAAGACCTTAGAAGATGGGAAGATCTCCCGTGCTCTTGGGTAGGCAGAATCAATATTGTCAAAATGGCCATACTACCCAAAATGCTATACAGATTCAATGTGATTCTAATTAAAGTCCCAACATCATTCCTTATAGAAATAGAAAAAGCAAACATGACATTCATTTGGAAAAATAAGAGACCCAGAATAGCCAAAACAATCCTTAGCAAGAAGAGTGAAGCAAGAGGCATCATAATACCAGACATAAACTATACTACAAGGCTATAGTAACAAAAATGGCATGGTATTGGCACCAAAATAGACATGTGACCAATGGCACAGAATAGAAGTCACAGAGACAAACCCACATAAATACAGTTATGTCATACTAGACAAAAGTGCCCAAAATGCACATTGGAGAGAAGATAGCTTCTTTAACACATGGTACTAGGAAAACTGGAAATCCATATGCAGCAAAATGAAATTAAAGCCCTATCTCTCACCATACACAAAACTCAACACAAAGTGGATTGAGGACCTAAGAATTAGACAAGAGACCCTATGTCTAATAGAAGAAAAAGTAGGCTCAACTCTTCATCATGTCAGATTAGACCCCAAATTCCTAACCTCCAAGTTTATGGACCCATTGAATCAGCACAGTGATTGGCTGATGAAGGAATCTGGCTGACTTCAGATAGTGCAGTGATACTCTCTACTAAGCTGTTTAGTGCTACTTATGTGATGGTGTCTCTCTAGTGGGGGTTTTAAAATATTTCTCCTGCTTTGCTTCCACTCCTACAGAGGGATCCACATGATTTCCTCCCAGATCTTTTAGAGATCCCTGGCCAATCAGCCAAGTCACTTACACTCCACAGGAAGCATTCTGGGTTTCCCAGTGTTGCTGAAGCCCTCTAGTCTGTCCCATAGAATGTCATTAGCTGGTAGACAATTCAGCTTTTCATTGTATATTGTTTTAAAATGTTTACTTTAGCTCTCTTTTCTCAGTCATCTGCCACGGCTGAGCTAATATGTCTACTTTGCAAAATGTCACTTTTCCAAGCTTCCACTAGTCATTCTAGCATAATTTAACACAGTTTTCTATAGTTTGTATCAGCATGCCAAACCCCAGATCATCTAAAACTGCTCTGCCCATCCCCTGCTTCCCTGACCCTGCACCCTCAGGATTTTATCCCATGTACATATCTGCGGGTTTCTGCGGGTACATATTAGCAGAACTGGCCATCTCTTCTCTCTATGCAGATGTAGTACTTTGCTAGCTAGGATATAATATATTTACTAAGCTAATGGCCAGGTGAAGAAATATAAATAGACCCTAGAGCAAGGGACCTTAGCCCCTCCAAAGGCAAAATGCCCTACATATTGGTACACAAATGAATAATGTGAGTATTTCAAAGAGAGAAGTGGGGCATCTTTTGCAAATCCAGAGATCTCAGAAGAATCTAGACTTCCATGACTCTGAATTGTGTTACCCAGCTTTTTCTGTTCCAGCTCTCAAATTTCCCAGTCTTTCCCACTCAAAACTTTTATTCTGTCATATAAAAATTGCTGGCCTGAGAATTATTTATCTTATCATTTTTTTATGTTTATCTTTTTTTTCCTTTCTTTTTTTATTTATAATAGTAGTATGCATTACAATTCATAATGCACATATATAGCATCTATTTACATACAACTGTTTGTATACAAAGTATATAAGTACCATTCAGATCTACAATCATGCATTTAGGATAATGATATCAATCTCATTCAACCACCATATTTTTTCCCTTTTTCCCCACCTCCCTCCCCTTACTCCCTCCCTTCCCCTCTCTTTCCTTTGACCATTCTATTGTTCCTCTAATCCTCCTATGTACCCCCATCCAACAACACTGTGAATTAGCCTCCTTTTATCGGAGAAAACATTCGGTATTTGGATTTTTGGGATTGGCTAACTTCACTTAGCATTATATTCTCCAACTTCATCCATTTACCTGCAAATGCCATTATTTTATTCTCTTTTATTGCTGAGTAAAATTCCATTTTGTATATATACCACATTTTCTTTACCACTCATCTAATGAGGGACATCTAGGTTGGTTCCCCAACCTAGCTATTGTGAATTGTGTTACTATAAACATTGATGTGGCTGTGTCACTGTAATATGCTATTTTTAAGTCCTTTGGGAATAGACCCAGGAGTGGGATAGCTGGATCATAGGGTGGTTCCATTCCCAGTTTTCCAAGAATTCTCCATACTGCTTTCCATAGCGGTTGCACAATTTTGCAGTCCCACCAGCAATGTAAGAGTGTGCCTTTCTCCCCACATCCTCTCCAACATTTATTGTTGTTTGTGTTCTTGATAGCTGCCATTCTGAATGGAGTGAAATGAAAGTCTGAGTACTTTTGATTTGCATTTCTCTAATTGCCAGCAATGTTGAGCATTTTTTCATGTATTTGTTGATTAATTGTGTATCTTCTTCTGAGAAGTGTCTTTTCAATTCCTTAGCCCATTTATTGATTGGATTATTTGGTTTTTTGTTGTTAAGTTTTTTGAGTTCTTTATATATTCTAGAAATTAGTGCTCTGATGTGCACGTATTAAATATTTGTTCCCAATTAGTTGGCTCTCTATTCACCTCACTGATTGTTTCTGTTGCTGAGAAGAAGCTTTTTAGTTTAAATCTATCCCATTCATTAATTCTTGGTAGTAATTCTTGCACTACAGGATTCTTATTAAGGAACTTGGGGCCTAATCCGACATGTTGGAAATTGAAGCTTACTTTTTCTTCTATTAGGCGTATTGTCTCTAGTCTAATTCCTAGGCCCTTGATCCACTTTGAATTGAGTTTTGTGAATGCTGAGAGATACAGGTTTAATTTCATTTTGTTACATATGGATTTCCAGTTTTCCCAGCACCAATTGTTGAAGAGGCTATCCCTTCTCCACTGTACATTTTTGGCGCCTTTGTCTAATATAAGATAGCTAAAATTATATGTATTAGTCTCTGTGTCCTCAATTCTGTACCATTGTCTACCAGTCTGTTTTGGTGCCAATACCATGCTGTTTTTGTTACTATTGCTCTATAGTATAATTTAAAGTCCAATATGGTAATGCCCCCTGCTTCACTTCTTGTTCAGGATTGCTTTGGCTATTCTGGGTCTCTTATTTTTCCAAATGAATTTCATGACTGCTTTTTCTATTTTTTTGAAGAATGACATTGGGATTTTGATTGGAATTGCATTGAATCTGTATAATGCTTTTGGTAGTATGGACATTTTGACAATATTAATTCTACCTATCCAAGGTAGGTCTTTCCATCTTCTGAGTTCTTCTATGATTTCTATCTTTAGTGTTCTATAATTTTCCTTATAGAGGTCTTTACCTCTTTCCTTAAGTTGATTCCCAGGTACTTTATTTTTTTTTTATGCTATTGTAAATGGGGTAGTTTTCTTCATCAGTTTTCTGATGTACAAAAATGCCTTTGACTTATGGGTATTGATTTTGTATCCTGCTACTTTGCCAAATTCATTTACTAGTTGCAAAAGTTTTCTGGTCGAGTTTTTTGGGTCTTCTAGGTATATTATCATGTCTCAGCAAATAGTGCTAATTTGAGCTCTTCTTTTCCTATCTGGATTCCTTTAATTTCTTTCATCTGTCTAATTGCTCTGGCCAGAGTTTCCAGTACTATGTTAAATAGCAGTGGTGAAAGGGGGCATCCCTGTCTTGTTCCAGTTCTTAGAGGGAATGCTTTCAATTTTTCTCCATTTAAGATAATGTTAGCTCAGGGCCTTGCATAAATAGCTTTTATAATGTTGAGATATGTTCCTGATATTCCTAGTTTTTCCAGTGTTTTGAACATAAAGGTGTGCTGTATTTTGTCAAATGCTTTTTCTGCATCTATTGAGATAATCATATGATATTTATCTTTAAGTCTATTGATATGATGTATTATGTTTATTGATTTCTGAATGTTGAACCAGCCTTGCATCCCTGGAATAAACCCCACTTGGTCGTGGTGCAGTATCTTTTTGATATGTTTTTGTATCCAATTTGCCAGTATTTTTTTGAGGATTATTGCATCTATGTTCATTAAAGATATTGGCCTGAAGTTTTCTTTTTTGGCTGTGTCTTTGCCTGGCTTTGGAATTAATGTAATAGTGGCCTCATAGAAAGAGTCTGGAAGAGCTCCCTCTTTTTCTATTTCTTGAAATAGTTTGAAGAGCATTGGTATTAATTCTTCTTTAAAAGTCTTGTAGAACTCGGCTGTGAACCCATCAGGTCCTGGGCTTTTCCTTGTTGGTAGCTTTTTGATGACATCTTTTATTTCTTCGCTTGTAATTGATCTGTTTAAAATGTGTATAGCCTCCAGATCCAGTTTAGGCAAATCATACGACTCTAGAAATCTGTCAATACATTCAGTATTTTCTATTTTATTAGAGTACAAGTTTTCAAAGTAATTTCTAATTATATTCTGTATATCTGAGGTGTTTGTTGTGATATTCCCTTTTTCATCACGAATGTTAGTAATTTGAGTTTTTTCTCTTTTTCTTTTCTTTAGCATCGCTAAGGGTCTGTCAATTTTGTTTGTTTTTTCAAAGAACCAACTTTTAGTTTTGTCAATTCTTTGAATGGTTTCCTTAGTCTCAATTTCATTAATTTCTGCTCTGATTTTAATTATTTCCTGTCTTCTACTGCTCTTGGTGTTGGTCTGTTCTTCTTTTCCTAGTGCTTTGAGATGTGATGTTAAGTCATTTATTTGTTGTTGTTGTTGTTGTTGTTTTCCTTTTAAGGAATGAACTCAGTGCAATGAATTTTCCTCTTAATACTGCCTTCATAGTGTCCCAGAGATTTCTATAAGTTGTATCTGTGTTCTCATTTACCTCTAGGAATTTTTTAATCTCCTTTTTGATGTCTTCTTCAACTCCTTGTTCATTCAGTAGCATGTTCTTTAGCTTCCAGTTGATGGAGAAGTTTTTCTTATTCCTTGTTTTGTCATTGATTTCCAATTCCATCCCTTTATGGTCTGATAGCATGCAGAGTAGTATCTCTATTTTTTTATATTTGCTGAGAGTTGCCTTGTGACATAATATATGGTCTATTTTGGAGAAGGAGCCATGTACTGCTGAGAAAAAAGTGCATTCATTTACTGAGGGATGAAATATTCTATATATGTCTGCTAGGTCTAAGTTATTAATTGTTTTAAGGAGGCCTAAAGTTTCTTTGTTTAGCTTTTGTGTGGATGATCTATCCATTGGTGAGAGAGGTGTGTTGAAGTCCCCTAGGATAACTGTGTTGTGGTCTATTTTACTCTTGAACTTAAGAAGCGTTTGTTTGATGAATGTAGGTGCTCCATTATTTGGGGCATATAGATTTATGATTGTTATATCCTGTTGATGAATGGTTCCCTTAAGTAGTAAGAAATATCCATCTTTGTCCCTTTTGATTAGCTTTGGCTTGAAGTCTACCTTGTTTGATATGAGAATGGAAACCCCAGCTTGCTTCCGCATGCCATGTGAGTGATAAGACTTTTCCTAGCCTTTCATGTTCAGTCTATTGATGTCTTTTTCTATGAGGTGTGTTTCTTGGAGACAGCAGATTGTTGGGTCATTTATTTTAATCCCTTCAGATAATCTGTGTCTTTTGAATGGCAAGTTTAGGCCATTAACATTCAGGGTTATTATTGAGATGTGATTTTTATTCCCATCCATTTTTATTTGTATTATGGTCTTTAGGTTGATTTGGTTTCTCTTCTGGTTGGTAGTTCCCTTAGTTTAATATCTCCCTTTGTTGATTTTCATTGTTATTTTTCTCTTCTTCTTCATGAAAAATTTTGCCCAGGATGTTCAGAAGTGCTGGCTTTTGGGTTGCAAAATCTTTTAACTTTTGCTTGTTGTGGAAGGTTTTTATTTCATCTTTGAATCTAAAGTTCAATTTTGCTGGATATAAGATTCTTGGTTTACATCCCTTTTCTTTCAGTGCTTGAAATATGCTATTCCAGGATCTTCTTGCTTTTAAGGTCTGGGTTGAAAAGTCTGAACATAGTTTGATGGGTTTTCCCCTATATGTAATCTGCTTCCTTTCTCTTGTGGCTTTTAATATTCTCTCCTTGCTCAGTATATTAGTCATTTTCATTATAATGTGTCTTGGTTTGGATCTGTTGTGATTTTGTATGTTTGGTGTTCGGTAAGCCTCTTGAACTTGGTTTTCCCATCATTCCTCAAGTTTGGAAAATTTTCTATAATTATTTCATTAAATAAATTACTTATTCCTTTGGCTTGAAACTCTGCCCCCTCCTCTACCCCAATTACTCTTAAGTTTGGTCTTTTTATGTTGTCCCATAATTCTTGAATGTTTTGTTCTTGGTTTTTTTACCATTTTTGCTGTGTAATCTAGATTTTTCTCTAGGATATATATTTTGTCTTCATTGAGGTTCTTTCTTCCAAGTGATATACTCTGTTGGTGATACTTTTGATTGAGCTTTTATTTTGGTTTATTGCTTCTTTCATTTCTGGAATATCTGGTTTCTCTTTGGAGTCTCTATCTCCCTATTGAAGTAATCTTTTACTTCCTGTATTTGTTTCTGGAGTTCTTTGTCAAAATGATCTTTCACCTCCTGTATTTGCTCCCTCATCTCATTTTTGAGTTCATTCTTAAGTTCCACAAACACTTGGAATATGTAATTTCTAAGTTCCATCTCTGGCATTTCACCAACTGTGCTTGCCATGAAATCTACTGAGGAGGTATATTGATTTGTTTGTGTCACTTTCTTCCCTTGTTTCTTCATATTGCTTGCTTGTCTTATCTTCCTGCACTGTGGGACCTTGACTATTTTGATTTTACCTTAAAGCCTTATGTTGTTCCTGTAGTACAATGCTATCAGATCCCCTTATATTTCCTTTACACTTTAAAATCAAACACTTTCTATCCAGAAATTCCCAGTTTGATCACAATGTACAGATTTAGTTAACCCAGATATTGTTTCCAATTTACTCTGTATGCTTCTGATGGGGTTTTATAGTTGCAAGAATTGGACACAGAGGTGATATGTTTAGGAAGAAGGAAGTGAGTATATTGACTTGTTCTTTCTTAGAAAGTATGAGAAGAGAGTTTTATGGAAGTGGTTTAGTATCAACAGATGAGAGAGGAAAGAGAATGGAGTGAATGCTTAGGTGGAAAGTCTGATTTATATATAAACCTAACTTATGCAGCGGTTGAAAGAAGAAATAAGAAAGATGAAAAAGAAAAAAAAATGACAAAGGAGTAGAAATTAGTGTAAGAGAGAGGAGAGAGTGAGTCAAGAAAATAGAGAATAAACTATACATAACACCACTTTGCTATATATTTCAATTGTACCCATTCTAGAACTCCCAATTTCTGCGTATAACTTGTTTTTGCCTCTGTTGAGTATGCAATGGCAGGGTGTAAATGGAGAAGATGAAGGAAGAAGAAAAAATACAATAGTGAGAAGGAAGAAAAGAAAGAAAGAGAAGAGGAGCAGAAGCAAACAAACAAACATACTGTCAATCAAAACAAAAACAAAGCAAAAACAAACAAAAAACTCAGAAAACAACAAAACAAACAAACAAACAAACAAAAGTTGAACCCAGGAACCAGTCTCAAACAAAATGGACCCTAGGAAGCCCTTCTTCTTTTTTTTTTTTTTTTTTTTTTTAATATTTATTTATTTACTTTAGTTGTACACAATGCAATTCATTTATGTTTACGTGGTGCTGAGGATTGAACCTGGGCTGCACACGTGCGAGGCAAGCGCTCCGCAGAGCCACAACCCCAGCCCGGAAGCCCTTCTTTTTTCCCTTCCAGATTAAGCCAATTGACTTGGTTCACGTACAGTCAGCGATCCTGTTAGTGGAGTCAAGGCTGCACCTTTGGCCAGTTGCAGAATGGCACAGCAGAAGAGTGGCTCAGCGGGTGCCTATGTCTTTTTCTGGTCACAGCTGGGCAGGTCGCATTTCCCCTGGGAGTGGAGGGGGCTTTTCCTCAGTCCGGTGTGCAGCAGCAGGGAGCTGCTACTCTGGGCCCTGGAGGCCAGGGGAACTGGCGGCTGGGTCTCTCCTTCAGGGCGGGTACACTGGCAGTCTGAACTGGGGATTCTGTCCGTAGGTCACAGGGCCTGCAGGAGGAACCAGGATCTCACGTGGACACGTGGGCAGGCAGAACTGTAAATTTAAGCCAGCTGCTGAACTGGGGACTCCGCCCACAGGTCGCAGGGCCCACAGGCTGAACTGCGATCTCACAGGGCAGGCCGAACTGGGAATTTAAGCCAGCCACTGAACTGGGAACTCTACCCATAGGTCGCAGGGCCCGCCCAAACTGGGAACTTACATGGCAGTCTGCGCTGGGAATTCCATCTGTAGGTCTCAGGGACTCGCAGGCGGAGCTGGGATCTTACATGGGCAGGCTGAACTGGGAACTCTGCCCACAGGTTGCAGGGCCCACAGGCGGAACTGGGATCTCTGTTATCAATTTTTTTGAAGCTTTTCTACCCTTATAATTAAGTCTTTGGACCAATCCAAAGATTTCTCTGCCCTGCAGCTGTAGGAAATGAGTTTCTTTAATGCCTTCATTAATGCTTCCTTTAATGCTTTAATGCTTTCAATTAAAGAAATTAAATTCTTTAATTTCTACTTCCCCTGAACTGCACAAACACCTAAGACAATACTGCATAAGGTAGTCTCTTACACTTATATCTCATACCACTTCCACTCTAGTAAAAGTTTTAGCATTTACTTTAGAATTCCAGGTGCTATCCAAACTCCAGTTACCTTCATATTTGTGCACAACTATCAGGCAGTTAACCCTTCCCAAAGCCTAATTGCAAATCAACATCCTTCAGCCCTTCTTGTTATCAATTGTTGTAGCTCAGGTTCCCCCAAGAAACAGAAGCTGAGACAGAGATTTATGTGCAGAAAGTCAAGTGGGACGTGCTGGTGGAAATGTCACCTATGAGAGAATAAAGAAACAGGATTGGGCAGAGAAAGAATTTGAATTGGGATAAAGCTGCAGTAAAGTTATCAACCATTCCCACGATCTGGAATGACCCTTAAGGATTCCCCTGAATTGTACCACAAGCGAAAAGCTTTTGTAACATCTACTAATTAAGCTTAGGATATTGCCTACCCCAGAAAGGAGGCGAAGACTTGGTAAAAGCAGCCCTCTTTGACTAAGGACTATAGAAGGGGACTCAGGTGTAAGCCATCAATAGGTAACATGGAAGGTATGTCCATCAAAGAGTAGACATGAGTCCACTTCATTCAGGGTTGGTATACAACACAAAAAGAAGCAATCAGAAGACAAATTGTGAAGTAAGGTCACTAGCCAATAGATAAAGTAACGGAAAATAAGAACCAAGTGCATAAAACAAACTGGTGGAAAAAAATCCCTAAAGAGAACAAGTAAGAGTAAGATCTGAGAAAGAGAAAATACATCCCAAGTCAGATTGCCAGTTTGTTATAGAAGTGTGTATAGGAGGAGATCCATTTTCTATTCTGTTGATTAGGTCTTCTTCCACCCAAAATATGAATGAACAGATTTCATAACTTAAAAGGCACGAATGAGTCAGCACCTAACCTCAGTCTCCATAGCCATCCAGTGCTCACCAGTGATTGTTCACTTATATTTGTCTTTTCCCACTAAACTGCAAGATCTTTGAAGTGGAAAAAACACTACTTATTTTTTAGCCTTCCTACTCAGCTTAATTGCCCAGTGACTACTAAATGAAAAATAAAGTAACTTTGCAACTAGGCATGTCAAATAATTTTCTAAATTATTATATTTTGTCTCTTGATAAAATTTTAAGAAGAAAATCCTGATATTTTAGGTTGGATCTTTAGGTCACTCCATACATTACTACTCAAATGAGTTCATAAATTTTTCCAAACATTCATTGATTGAATTGATGTTTTTCCTTCAATAAAAGTAAGGTTTTGAGAGGATTTGTAAACATTCATACATGATAATGCAGAAATCCATTCTACAACATTCACAATAAAAGTTTATCTAAGTACTGTTTGCCTGCACCTAATGGCAGGGATGTACTCATTTCAATTTTAAAAACCTCTATCTGATCTAACCAAAGAAATGAGCCATGTTTCTGTGTTAGGAAATGAAGTCATTGCTTTATTTGGTTATGTATAGACAGACATGAATTAATGAATTTAGTGATCAATACTCAAACTGGCATGAAATTGTCCAAATCTCTAGTATATAGTGAAATTCTCAGCAGCATTCATAAGACTGTTTTAAACGCACCAAAAATATTTTTCCTAGAAAAGAGTGGGGTATAATTTATTTACCCATGTACATCATTAATATTGGTTATTATTTTATTTTTCTATATCAAAGTCATAATATGCTCAGTTTGGTCCTTCTTTCTTGATCAGAATGAATAAACTGGTCCTTCTTTCTTGATCAAAATGAGACAAATATATACATACATATATATGTATATATATATGCACATATATATATAATATCTTCATTTCAAATCTTCTGATATTTGTATAAATAACGTAAATGTCCTCTGGTTTATGTAACTTCATATTCATTTCATAAGTCTATGCACTGATATTTTTTTAAAAATAAATATAATGCTAAGTGAAGTTAGTCAATCTCAAAAATCCAAATACTGAATGTTTTCTTTGATATAAGGAGGCTGATTCACAGTGGTGTTAGGTCAGGGTACATAGGAGGATTAGAGGAACACTAGAATGGTCAAAGGAAAGGGAGGGGAAGGAAGGGAGCAAGGGGGGGATGGAGGGGGAAAAAAGAAAAGGTGGTTGAATAAGATGGATATCATTATCCTAAATGTATGATTGAACATTTGAATGGTACGAATATACATTGTATACAAACAGTGTTATGTAAAAAGATGCTCCATATGTTTATTATGAATTATAATGTATACAACTATTATAAATACAACAACTTTGAATTAAAAAAAATAAAGGAAAATAAATAAATAAAGACTGTGGAAAGTACCATAACTATCATAGAACTTTCCATAATGATTTAGATGTTAAAAACTTTTGTTTTCACAATATCCTTATCTCAGTCAACTATGGTCAAGATGATGCCATACAACAAAACATTTCAAGTCTGGCGTGCAATACTGAGCATTTCTTTCTTGCTCAGTCTTACGTGAGTAAGCTAATTGGCTTAATTGGTTAGTCTTAAATGCAGTCAGTTTATAGACTGGGTTCAGGTCTGATCATGTATCTTTCATTCTTCCGTAACTACCAAGTGATGCAGGGCATATTCCTTTTGTGGCAATAATAAAAGTACAAGAGAACAAATACAACCACACAGGCATGTTCCAAGCCTCTACTTCCACAATGGCTGCTAATATCACATTGGCTAAGTCAAGTCAAAGGGCCAAGGCTAATCAGAAATGGATACATAATACTAATAGAGAAGGATGGAAAAGAACCAATAATAATGTCTTAGTGATTTTTTTCTGTTAGTTAGAATTATTCACATTTCTCCTTCATGCAAAATACATTCCCTCTCATCCTAAGGTGCCAGAAAGTTTGACCCAATTTTGGTATCAGCTTCAAAGTCCAGGATCTTATGATATATGTGAGATCTGGAGCTAGATCCTGATCAAGAGGTCAAGAAACTAAAAAGGCAAGTGACCTGCAAGTGCATGTACAACGTACACTGGTAAAACAGAAAAAGAAGACAACAAACCCTCTTTTTCAAAAAGAAGCAGCAGCACACAGCAACTGTGATTCACAGCAACTCTATTCTCTCTGAGCACAGGCTTTCAGATACCTCAGGTCTGGGAAAAGGATGTTATTTTTCTTCAGTCCATTGCCTTCCATGGATTGTTGCCCTGTAGTCAATTGCCTTTCCTTTTACTCTCCCACAGGGCCACATCCCAAAGCTTTTGGAGTCTCCCCCACTCCAGCTAAATGGATTACAATGACCACATTTAATTTGATGAAAATTGCTTTACCCAATTTTAAATTTAAGAACTTGGGGGACTTTCCATTACCTGTTTCTTCTTCTTCTTTTTTCTGCTAGTTCAGCTAGTTCATTCCTGGACTCGTCTCTCTCTCTTGCAGCACCAGCTCACATTTTTAGTTTTCCCTTGAAATTCCCTCACCCATGAAGCTTATTACAAACATATTTTTCTGTCTTCCAGGATATTTACCAATGGCAATTTTACTAATCATTTTTCTACTTTACTAGCTTTTTATAAAAATTGATTACCATTTCTCCATCTCTTGTAACAGTATTTCCACTACTTCCCAGATGGTCTCCAAGCTATTGCCAAATATTTTAGAATTTTGCTGTTAGTATCCCAATTCTGGGTACTAATTTCTATTTCAAATATTGCCATAATCATGCTGTATATGTCTATGAATGAATAACAAATATACCACAATAAATCCTGCATATATATATATACATATATATATATATATATATATATATATATACAGACATATAGGTAGCTATAATGCACTAATTACATAACAATAACAATACTAGAAGGGAGGTTAGTAGAGTAGAACAAGCTGGTGGGGAAGGGAAGAGAGAAGGGAGAGGAACCCTTGTTGGCCTCAAGGAGCAAGATGGACTTTAGTCAACTGTCCTCAGTGCCTTTTCTTTTAAATAAAGTCATCCTCCTTGCCTCAAAATAATAATAATAATAATGCTACCTATAAAGACACCTAAAACGAAATGCTGTACAAACAAAAACATTCGGTCTTGTACACACAGTCCTAAGGTAGCTCTGGCTAGTGTGGGTGTCCAAGCCTTCTGTGGAGGCACCACATCAGACTGAGGTTCTGTAGTTTGTCTAGGACCATAAAGGGGCACATCTCATCCTGGGGCTCAGGCAGAAGGAGCAGCAATTATTTGTAGCACATTGTTTTTATAACTGAAGTCAAAAGTTCCCAAAGGTACAAGTAAAAAGACATGCTATCATTTAATGCCTATATTTCATTGGCCAAATAAAGAAATATGGCCAAGTACAGTATTAATGGGGTATAGAAATATGCAACTCCCATGAAGGTTGAGAGGTGGAAATAATTATCTGCTGAATAATAATACAAACTACCGCAGTTCTTCATTACACAACACTAATGGGGAACATAAAACTATGTAGCTCACAAAGCTGTCATTAAATTCTACAAATAACAAGATTAAAAATGGGTCATTTTATATAACTTTTAAAATAAGAGACACTAATAAATACACACACATATGTACATACATGTACATAATATATATAACAATATGTAGTATGTAATTAATTAAGTTCACATATAATATTTCCTAGTTCTTGAGTAGGATTAATTGAAAAAAAAAGTTCTAAGTTAGTGACTGTATGTTTCTCATTCTCTAAAGGAAAATGACAATGATAAAAATAATCAAACAGACACATGATAGTCTTGGGAAATGGAAATTTAAGTGTCTCAGCCCAGGCACACTCACAATAACAGAAAGACTTATGCAAACACAGAATTCATGGAACAATAGGTATCTACACAGAAAACTCCATATTGATCTCCTCTGACCATCTTCACTATTTCCCTTTAAATAAATTCTATTGCTTGTTAATGAGGAGTGAATACTAATATCTTGATTAAGTGTATGGTCTACCCTTCTTCTCTCCCTCTACATAGCCACATCCTTCCTGTGTTGATGTGCAGATCTCCATCACACTGACAAAATGTCAAGTGTTGTTTCATCTGGTATAGCTCTGAAAAACAAAGCCAAGAAAAGAAAAACTGCTTTTCATAATTCATTTGCCTGAAAGCATAGTGATTAACTTTATAATTGGGACAGGGGAGATGAATCACTGGAGTTAGTCCATGTGCAGAATTTATATTTCTACAAAATCTGTAAACTGGGATTAAAAACAATTCAATTTGTGCCAATGTTTCCCTGAGAAAAAAAAAAAGTAACTAAACCATAAAAAAAACAAAAAATCACCCTTGTGATCTTGTGTCAAATTTCAGCAGGGCATATTTCATTATTTACAGAAGTTCAGGACAGGTGAGAGGATCCTGGAATCTGGTCCTGGCAGATCCAGTGTGGATGGGCAGTTATGAGGGAGATGGCTAGCTTGGAAGATTCTAAGGGAGAGGACATTTTAAAAAGTTGTTGATTCAGTAAGTAAGTAGGACAAAAGGGTAGGAAAATGATACCCAGTCATTTCCAGGAAAAATTATTGTGTTAATCAACTTTGTGTCACTATGACCAAAATACCTGACAAGAACAACTTAGAGGAAGAAAAGTTTATTTTGGCTCATGGTTGCCATGGTCTCAGTCCATGGTTGGCTGGCTTCATTTCTCTGGTCCTGTGGTAAAGCAGAATATCATGGCAAAAAGATGTGATAGAGGAAATCTGCTCAGTTCATAGCAGCCAGGAAACAGAGAGAAAGAAAGGAAGGAGCCTGGGATGAAAATCATTTTGTGGGGTGTCCCCAGTTATCTACTCCTCCAACCAGGACCTCTCTCTCAGTAGTCCATTCAACTATCAATGACTAATCCATCAAACAGATTAATCCACTGATGAGGTTAGAGCCCTCTTGATCCAACCACTGCCTAAAAGCCCCACCTGTGAACCTTGTTGCATTAAGGACCATGCTTTCAACACATGAGCTTTTGGGGGACATTCCAGATCCAAACCTAACAAGTGTGGGTTCATTGATATTCATTTTATACTTTGGATGCAATCATCATTATAATCTAAGATTACTTTTTTTTCCCCCCAAAATTGTTTCAGTTTCAGTCATTGGTATCTCTTTCAATAGTTTCCTATGTCTCTTTGACACACCCCTATTGATGTGTGGGTAAGGTTTTGTTGTTTACGTCAATGTTGTTCCTTTGGTGTTTCTTTTTAGCATGTTATTCTTAGGGCCACAGCAAGAATCTCCAGATTTCTTTGTATATACCCTGCTGCAGTCCTAGAATCAGTCACATTTCCAAAGAGCCTTTATTGCATTGAATGGGGAATGGTATGAAAAACAAAGACTGGGAACTAGATGTTCTTGTTGCTAGTGGATCAGCAATGCTTCTAGGCCCTCTCAGCTGACATATCAAGGGTATATATGTATATGTGTTAATTTCTGTATTTATATGTTTATATGCATACATATTTCTATATGTACCATGTGTACCTATATTAAGTTGAATACAAGTTTATACTGATGTCTCCACTTCTAATCCATTACCACATGAACCACCGCAAGCAGCATTTTCCCCTTGCTTATTTGTAAACTCCCAATCCAACAGTGAAAATCCTGGCTCTCACAATCCACCATCTATTTCCTCAATTGGTTAATTCCAGTGTTAATGAGAAGAGGTTTAAAAATTGTTAACTAACAGAAAATAATTTTAGTGACTAGAATACAATACTCATAAGCATTTTCAATTTAATCTTAGCCTACACTCATATGCAAAATTACGTTAGCAGGCACATGCCCCTCCCCCCGCATCTCCATCAAAGATCCAGTTAGACATTGTGTTACAATTCATATTTTATCGTGGGATTTTCTGAGCTTCCAAATGAGTTTCTAAATATGCATATATTAAGGTTCACCTTTTTCATACTGAAGTTCTCTGGATTTGGACAAATGCATAGAATTGTGTATCCACCATTAGTGTATCATACAGAATAGCTTATCATTCTAAAAACATCCTAAAAATTAGTATCAAGTCTAATTTCCCTAGAACTCCTAACTTTTCATTTGAAGTTTTATACTTTTGCATCTTACATTAAGATCATGATCTGCTTGAGCCAATTTTTGTGTAAAGTATAATGTGTATGAGTAGGTCTTTTTCATGCATATGGTCTCCAATTGTTCCAACATGTATAGTTTAGAGACAATCATTTTTCTATTAAACTATATTAATGCTTTCATCAAAATAAGTGTATTATTTAATGTGATTCTGTTTCTAGGCTGTATATTCTGTGGCATTGACCTGCAACATTATCTTAATTACCATAGCTTTGTAGTAAGCCTTAAAATCAGGTATTATGGGTACTCCAACTTTGTTTGTTTTTAGGACCATGTTGTTTATTCTAGGTCCTTTGTTTTTCCATCTAGATGTTAGAATCAACCTGGCAGTGTCTACAAAATAGCTTTTGCAAATTTTGATTGGGATTGTGTTGAATTTATAGATAAAATTAGAAAGGATTATCATGTGAACAATACTGAATTTTCAACCTCTGAACTTGGAATGTTTCTCCATTTATCTAGTTACATGATATTTTTTTCAGCACTTTTGACATTTTCTGCATAGATATCTTACACACAGTCAGATTTGTTTACTAGTAATTCATTTTTTTTTAGTTTGTATATCCCATTTCAGTTTCATTTCCGTTTCTAAAGGGTCATTCCTCTTTGTAGGAAAGCACTTGGCCATCATATATTGACATTTTATCCTGCAACATAATTTACTTGCTTATTATTTCCAGAAGTTTTTACGTAGACTTTACAGATTTCTAATCTATGTAATCCCTATTAAATAGATTGTAATTGCTTTTCTTATTACACTGGCTAATTCTTTCAGTAAAATAATGAATAGGAGTGGTAGAGTAAACATCCTTACCTTGCTCACAGTCGTGAGGTTACGTTGTCATTATTTCACAATAATAATGTAAACTATAGATTTTTGTTATATCCTTTACTAAGGTCTCATTCTCCTGGTTTTGTATTATTTTATCATGAATAGTGTTCAATTTTACTGAGTGTTTTTCCTAATTTATTGATACAATTTTATTGTTTTTATTATTTATTCTGGTAATGGAATGAATTACATTGATTTATGATGTTTCAACTAGGCTTGCAATTCTATAATAAAATCCACTTAATTATATTATCCTTTTATGTATTGCTGGATTTGATTCATTGATATTTTGTTAAGAATTTTTGCTTCTATATTCATGAGAGATATTAATGTCTGTAGTCTTCTAGTAATGCATTTATCCATATTTGGTATTTTGATATTTCTGGCTTAATTAAATTAGAGGTATTTTTTTGTTTTTGTTATCTGAAAAAGATTATGGATACTTGATATGATATTTTTATTAAATAGAGAATTTGTCTGTACATGATGGGTTTTTTTCCTTAAATTTTAATTAATTCTTCTATCCTCCTCATATTAACTTTCTCTTCTTTCTTTGCTTTTCTATAGTGGAAACTTAGGTTATCTTTATTAACTTCTTCTCTACTAATATATGTATTTAATGCCATAAATATCCCTTTAAGCCCTGCTTCATGCACATATTACAAATTTTGATATTGTATTCTTATTGTCTTTTAGATTAAATATTAAAACTTTTCTCTTAAAAATTCTTCTGTTAACCTTGAGTTCTTTTAGAAATGTGTTGAATAATTTTAAAATATTTTAGAATTTCATAGATGTCTTTGTTATTGATTTCTACATTCAGGCTACTGTAGTCTGAGAACATGGTTTATATGATTTCTAGTCTTTCAATGTGCTAACGTGAATTTGGTTGCTCAGAATGTGGTATGTCCTGGGGAATTTTCCATGGAAGCTTGAAAAGATTGTACATTATGCTGTCATTGGATAGAATATTTTATAAATGTCACTTAGATAAAGTTGATTGATTGGACTGGTCAAGTTCTCTATACCATATATATATATATATATATATATATATATATATATATATATATATACACATATTTTTTTTGCCTGCTTCACATATCAATTACTAGCAGAGAGGTGTTGAAGTCTTTAAATACGATACATTTTTTTCTTTCTCCTTCCAGTTTTCTCATGCTTGTTTCATGTAGTTTCATACAATGATGTTAAATGCATACAAGTTTAACATTGTTATTTCATCTTTAAGAAATGGTCTCTGTACCGTTATTTAAAAGTCTTCTTTATCCCTAAAAACTTTAATTGTTCTGAAAACTGCTTTGTCTAAAGTTTACTAGGCACTCAAGAGTTCTATTGACTAGTATTATTAGCATGAAATAACTTTCTTCATCTATGTATTTTAAAGTCATCTGGGCTTTTGCATTTAAAGTGCACTTTTATAAGAAATATTTTGAGTCTTATTTTGCTTTTGTTTAACTCCATTCTGACAATAGTCTAAAATAAGCATTTTTAAATTAATTTATGCCCACTTTTGAATTACACTTTACCACTTCTTGGGTAATCCAGTTACCTTATGATTGTGTTCTCATTTGCTCCTTTCCATGCTTTGTGAGAGGGCTGTCATTCACTTCCTTCATCCAAATGCTAAAATCTACCACTTTGTTGCAACTGTTATTTACTGAAACAAAATGTTTAAAGAAATTAATAGTAAGAAAAAAAAGATTTCATTTTACCTCCATTGATTGTTTCTCTGGTGTTCCTTCTTTATATAGATACAAGTTTCTGACATATATCATTTTCCTTCTTACTAAAAAAATTTTAACATATTTTTTGCAGGGTGGTGTTGAAGTATCTCATTTTTAATTAGTCTGAGAAAACATTTATTTCTCCTTTTGTTTGTAAAAACTAACTTCATTACAGAATTCCAGATCCATGGCATTTTCTTTCTTTCAACACTTTTTTTCACTTTATTCTCTTTTTGCGTGCATTTTAATGAGAGGTTATTAACATATCTATCCTTTTTCCTCTTAACAGGTAGGGTTATTTTTCTTTGATTTTTTCAAATTTTTCTCTTTGTCTTTGGTTTGAATATGATATGGTTAGGTGTGGGATTTCATTTTGTTTTTATTTTTGTGTTTGTGTTTTTGTTTTGGCATTTTCTGAGCTTCCTAGATTTATGGTTAGTTAGCCATTATTAACTTTGGAAAGTTCTTAGCCATTTTCCCTTTATTTATCTCGCCTTGTTCTGTTTTTCTTCTAATTCACATATTCCAGTTTCATGCTTAGTAAACTTTTTTTCCATATTGCCTCATAGCCCTTAGGTGTTACTTTTGTGTGTTGTTTTTCATTATTTGTTCTCTGCATTTAAGATGGAGGATTCTTTCTTGCCCTTGTTTCCAGATCACTGATTCTTTCCTATTACTGTTACAGTGTTTTATTTCTAATGTTACTTTGTTTTATTTTAGAGATGCTCTACATATACTACACATCCTTCCACCTTCACTGTGAGAATCTGGAATGTGGCAGAGTCTGGGGGTGAAGGGTAGAGCCAGGGATTCATCAAAGAATGAGACTCAAGTTCCCAGGCTTTCTCACACTCAAGCCAGTTCCTGCTCAGCGGACAGCAATTCATCAAAATTAATAAATAAGTCTTCTTACCAGTTATCCTTCAGTGATATCTGCTCCAGATTAAGTAGATCTCAGCTGTGAGTTTCCTTTTTCACCTAACTCTCCATGTTTGGCAATAATACTTTCCCAAATGAACTCAGTTCTCCTATAAGTCCAAAGAAAGTCATTTAATTTTAAATCTATATAACTCTTTTCTTATTAAAAAGATGAAGTAGTAGCTTCCAAGCTCTTTATGTCAGAGCTGACCTAATTTTTTAAAATGAGCTATT